>OX439439.1:15514083-15849234 GCA_949319885.1 Mecyna flavalis
TGTTACATTTCATACGTAAGTACACTGTTTTATAAATTTTGATCACGTATTTCTTTCTCAAATCTCACAGGAACCAAGTTTCTGCGCTAAATCATTAGTTATATCATCAAAAACTTGATAAATGGGAAATATCTAAAAATTATTTCTAAATATAACCTCTAAAACATCTGAATAGGTTTGTACTAGTATTTAGTGTAAATAAAACCACAATGGACTGTATGAAATGTGTTCATTTATTTTTGTCATCCGTCTTACTTATAGTATCGAAAAATCCAAACGATAGCGTGAATTAAAATAGCAGCACTCCATCTATTGACCAAATTTGAAACTAACTTGTATTGCAACTACTAAACTAACCTTTTACAAAATGACGTGAACATTCCGCCCACCAAGGACAGAATGTCCTTCTCAACCGCCCACCATTACATCTCAAGTTAACAAATAAGTAATAAAAACAAAAACCTTAATTATCATTAATAGGTAAAATACAAATTTTGGAAGTCGGTCGTTTTAGATTAACATTTTTACATTTTAAAGATACAACTCTAGTTAACCTATCACTTCCGGGATATGTTTCTCTATAATTCTACCGAACAACCACCTACTTGGAGGCAAATCATCCCCTCTCACCAAAACAACATCCCCGACTGCAGGTTCAGGTATTTTATGCGCCCAATTATACCTATGAATAAGATTTGTGAGGTATTCCCTAGACCACCGACTCCAAGCAACCTTTTGTTGCCCAAATTTTTTTTTTTTTTTTGATAATCATTTTCAATACATTTTTTTTTTGTGCATACTCTGCATCTTGTGCTAACCTTATACAAGTATTTAAAACTTCTTCCAATTCTATTGCACTAAGACTCTTAAAATTTTGTAAAATCATGTTCTTCCGCGTAATAAAACGTCTACAACGTGCCACGGCTCGAACCAACCTTGTAAGAGAAGAATACCTTTCTAAAATTAATTGATCTACCTGATCCTATGTGATGAACCTTAACAGATTTTTCTTGTTGAGTGTCATTGTCCTTTAGCTTGGTATATGTAATATTTGGTTCCAATAAAAACTTTGGACCAAATTTCCAAATATCCAGATCTGCAGGATTAACACCCCGGGATGCACAATCTGCCGGATTGTCCTTAGTAGACACATGAGACCATTGGGAAAACTCTAAAGTCGTCTGAATCTCCGCGACTCTATTGGCTACAAACGTTTTCCAAGTACTGGCATGCTTACCCAACCAAGCAAGTACTATTGTTGAATCCGTCCATGCCCTGATACAATTCTTTGGTATGTTTAATATTTTCGAAACCTCCATCAATAATTTAGCTACCAAAAACAGCCCCACATAATTCTAAACGCGGTATGCTTACTTGTTTCACCGGAGCAACTCTGGTTTTGGCACTAACTAGTGTAACATGAATCTCCCCCCATGCATCGATTACGCGTAAATAAACCACAGCAGCGTAAGCAACATTCGATGCATCCGAGAAACCATGCAACTCAACTACAACGTCGTCTGATCGAGAGGATAACCATCTTGGAATACGAAACTCTACCAAGTGTGCCAACTCGCTACGGTAAGTAATCCAGTCATCTACTATATCCTTTGGAAGTTCCTCATCCCATCCCGTTCCAGCAATCCATAATCTTTGTATAAATATCTTTGCTTTTATGATGCATGGTGCTATCCATCCTAACGGATCGAATAGACGCGATACATCCGATATAATTTTTCTTTTGGTTACAGGTGCGGTTAGCGGCGGCAAATTCACCGAGTACTGAAATTCATCATGGATCCTGTTCCAGGTAAGTAATAATATTTTTATTACATCATTTAGTTTTAGTTCAAAATCCCTGCTTTCCTTCTCATTCTTGTCTTTTTGTTCTGTTTCCTGTTCATTTAAAACCCTTAGTAACTCTTCTTTATTAGTTGACCATTTTTGTAGTATAAATCCACCTTCCTTTAAAAGTTCATTCATTTCTTTAATAAGTTTTTTACCCTCTTCCATTGTTTCACATCCACTCATTAGGTCATCCATGTAAAACTCTTTTGCTACTCTCTCTGCTGCTATTGGATACTTGTCCTTATAATCAATTGCAATTTGATTAAGTACCTTTACAGCTAGATACGGCGCCGAAGCCGTGCCGAAAGTCACTGTAAGTAATTTATAATCGCGTATTTCCTCTTCTGGATTATTTCTCCAAACTATACGTTGATAATCACAGTCTTCATCAGCTACTCTAACCATGCGATACATTTTGACAATGTCCGCTACGATACAGATAGGATATCTCCTCCAGTTTATGATTAAATGACGTAAGTCCGGCTGCAACTTTGGCCCAACTAGTAATGTATCATTTAATGAAATCCCGTTTTTATTTTTGCAGGATGCATCAAACACCACTCTAACTTTCGTGGTAGTTCTCTCCTCTTTTATCACAGGATGATGTGGTAAGTATACTGCTTCTTCTTTAGTGTTATCCGGTTCCTGTATCAACTGCATGTGATCCAACTGTAAGTATTCATTAATTACTTCTGTGTACCTTTCCTTTAGCGTTGCATCTGCAGCAAACCTCCTTTCCAAACCTTTAAATCTCCGAACCGCTATCTCACGTGATTCTCCATGTTTACAGGAAGGCACCTCCTCGTTGAATGGCAACTTGACAACGTATCTTCCGTCAGCAGTGCGACGAGTTGTTGCTGCGAAGATGTCTTCACATTTTTGTTCTTCCGATGTTAACCTCTTTGAAGTCAATAAAGGTTCAGTTTCTAACTCCCAAAAGCGTTTCAAATCAATATCCTCTACACAAGTATGCAATACTGTAATACGACTTTCGTCTGTACCTATATTTACTGGTCCTGATAATACCCAACCAAGTGTAGTACACTGTGCTACTGGCGAACCCATGGGACCCCGTAACACACCCTCCTTTAAGATGTGGCTATATACTTCTGCTCCTAGCAGGATATCAATTTTATTAGGTATATCATATTGTGGATCAGCTAAGTATACTTGCGATAATTCAGCCCAACTATCTAAAGACACCCTTTGCCCTGGTAAGTGTGAAGTGATGTTACTTAAAACAAACGCCTTCACCTCAATCTCAAAATTCGGATCGGCTATAGACCTCAATCGCAATAAAACCATAGATCTGGATACCATAGGCGCTTTTTCACCACCTAGGCCTGAAATCATATTTGTCACAGTTATTTTCTTTAATCCCAAACACTGAATTGTAGACTCGGTCACAAACGATGCTTGAGAGCCCTGATCTAATAAAGCCCTAAAAACCTGATATTGCCCTGTTTTGGCTTGAACTTCAACCAGTGCAGTTGCCAACAATACATGACTGTTCTTACTTTTAGAACAACAAGCCATATGATTTACTGTTTCAATTGGCAAGTCCTGTTGTGGACCTTTGACCTTATTGACCTTTTCCGATACTTCTGGAACTGCTTGACCTACAAACCCTGAACCAACAGTCGAAGCCGGAATATCCCTTGGGTGGAGTAAAGAATGGTGGCGCCTCTTACACACTCTACAGTTAATGGGTGTTCGGCAAAATTGTACACCATGATTGCTCCCTAAACAGTTAAAACATATTCTATTTTTTATTACAAAGTCACGTCTGTTTTCATACTCAATATTTGCAAACTTTTTGCAAAAACACAATTTATGTTCCTCACCACAGTATTCACAAGACCACTTTTGAACATTAGTCGTATGTAAAACCTTAGAATGACTAATATTCTGACTATTCTGAGTGGGGCGTGCATTATAAATCGGTTGTTTATTTACATATTTAGGCTCGATACATTCCAAAGCACGAAATCTATCATACAAAAAATCCTTTAATTGCTGATAAGTAGGCAAACCATCAGCAGCTACATTCTTTGCAATATGCAGCTCCCATTCCTTGCGTGTCTCGGGGTCAAGCTTTAAACTTAACAAATGTATGACAATAATGTCCCACGTAGACACATCTATTCCTAAATTAGTTAAAGCACTAAGACATTCTGACGTAGTGTCAATCAATTCTTTTAATACATTCGCCGATACAGTAATAGCATTTTTTTGACTCAAAAACCGTTTCAAGATGTTATGCGCAAGATACTTTTTATTACTGTATCTTTCCTCTAGAAGTCTCCAACAATGTTCGTAATTAGCCTCGGATACAGGTGTATACCTAATAAGCTGTTCAGCCTCTCCCTTTAAATAACCCTTTAAATACTGTAAACGTTGAACATTGTCTAGAGATTGATTTTTGTGTATCATAGAAACAAAGAGATCCCTGAAAGTAATCCACTCAGTATAATTACCTCCAAATTTTGGAATCTGAATTTCAGGTAACTTAGGTTGAGATTGTGGCGAATGACTAGACTTACAAATGTCAACTTCTGGTTCTTTAGGAAAAGTAGATAGACATCTAGTTAATTCACCTTTATACTCTAAAACCAATTCTTCTGTTGTATAGTACACATCTTTAACTACATAAGTTTGCACATTTAACAATTTTGGATCTGACTTTTGCAATAACTCTTTATGACCCTTCTTAAAATCAGACCACATCTCACTTAATGCCTCCAATCTGCCATCTATGTAATCCCTGGTTAACCGCTCTTTAGGTGACTTTTTAAAATTACTTCGAGCTTTCGAAATTCTAGATGATAAATCATCTTGATAGTTAATCAGAGAATCCATAGCTGCCACAATGTACAAATTTATCAGATAAAACTAAATGAAATTAAATCACAAACTAACTAAAAATTATAAGTACGAGTTCACTTCTCGAAATTTTTACAAGTGTTTTTTGACAAAACAGAAAATCCGGCATGGATTCCCCGTACCTCCGTTTTTAGCGCTTAAATTCTAAGTCCCTAATTAAATTGCTAAAATTATTCTAAGTTCTAAAATTAACTGTTGAAAATTTTCTAAGTTCCAAACTGCCTTTAAAAATGTCAAAGTACTCACGGTTTACACTTCACTCACACACAGATTGCACAAATATCCCTCTTGATCTGCTGTGGCGTCACGTCCCGTTGTCCAACTTCGCTCCAACCGCTCTGCTCTAGATCCACTCCAACTGCTCTGCCTTAGAGCTCCACCTCCAACTCCTCTGCTCCAGCTCCAACCAGCTGCAGCCAAGCCAACTCGTATCTCACGAGCAGCTCTGCTCCTACCACGTACTCGGTTTGGCGCAGCGATCCACTGCGAGTACGGGTTCAGTGGTACTAGCCACTGTGCACTCAAAAAGAACACTAAAATCCGTTAAATCCGCTCGATATGGACCAAATGAATAGGTTTGTACTAGTATTTAGTGTAAATAAAACCACAATGGACTGTATGAAATGTGTTCATTTATTTTTGTCATCCGTCTTACTTATAGTATCGAAAAATCCAAACGATAGCGTGAATTAAAATAGCAGCACTCCATCTATTGACCAAATTTGAAACTAACTTGTATTGCAACTACTAAACTAACCTTTTACAAAATGACGTGAACAACATCTGACATGCAAACCGGTAAAATAATTGCTTATTAATACAAATTTACATCAGAAGCCAGCATAATAATTATCATAGATGTCTATGTACTGAAATTTTATTAATAATTAGTAGATTCATAATTCGATTTCCGGATGCCTAATGAAAGGAAAAATTTCCCCAAAATTACCCCATATTTCAGGGAATTTCAAGCGATTTGATGTTTCCAGATTTCCGACTGATGATGAAACTCGTGAGAAATGGATATAAGCAACAGGAATACTATTAATAACATTTTGAAACGGACTGATGTGTTTACAAAGGAGAAAATTACCAAATAATATGCAACAGAAGGATTAATTATTACAAAAATAAATTGAAAAATAAATCAATTAATAAATAATTAACTTGTTTTATTTTGTTTTTCACCTAAATAGTCTTCTTAAAATGATCTTTTTGGCTCAAATTTGAAATAAAAGGGAATTCATGTATCGGGTATATGAAATTATGAATTCCCTTTTATTTCAAATAGGGTAATCCTGCAAATAATACACCAAAATAAATAAAGTGGCTGTTTGAATAGAATGCCTTTGCATTTGACACCACCACAATTTAAAAAAAAAAGAGCTGTCATATATCACTGGCCCCCTTTTCCGTAAAGCCCATGTTTACAGTACGTGAGTCGGTTGTCTGATTTATCTTCTATCTAGTCTGTGGAAGTGACATAATATGATGACAGCTGTCAAAAACGTAAAACCATAGCCAATGGCAAACAGTGCGTTTTCGTTACTTTCTAAGTATTTTATAATAGGGAAGATGCATATATAATAATTATGAAAATTTTATGACTAAAATGTTAAAATAATATAAAAGAAAGGTCACTGCAACATTTTTATTTTACATACATAATGTTGTTTTTTAACTGTAATTACGAATTAAAAATAACTGAAACGAAACGTATTTTAAAACAGCAATCAACTTATTTGACGTTAGACCGACAAACTTATTTGTTCTGATGGCGGCGTCGCTATTGTCAGTATAGAACTGTCAATAAATATCGCTTTTGCATTGCATTTCACGTAGTTCCAATTTTGGCCACCGGAACACATAAGTTTGTCGGTCTATATGGTTGAAAAAGTAAATATTATTTTATCGGAATATTAATTGCGTTTTTGTAATAAATATGGAAGTTGGGTTCATCAAAGCAGACTCCAGGAATTTACCAAGAGTTAGTGTTGACATGGTTCTAACTTTATTTGTCGAAAGTGCAGAGTTTTCAAGGGTAGAAATGAAAGGGACTAAATTACTACGGTATGTATAAATCATAGTTGTTAAACTTTGTATTTTCGCAGCTTGAAACCACTTTTTTCTCAGTTTTGGGTCAGAAGGTCCTGTCAAAAACAATTAATTTGGAAACTTTGTTGAAATAGATGTGTGTTGACCGTGTTGACTCGTGTTTTATGCCAATGTCCACATCGGCATAAAACACGGTTTTTTTCGGAATATTAGTGGTATTGTTATGATCACCTGATGTTGATAGATAGTCCATTTTAAATTTTTTACAAAAAAATATTTCAAAACTCGATAAAATATGCAAAAGTATGAAAGCCAGCGACGAACAAGTACAGTGAAGTACGACCACTCGACTAGTGAGGCAGTGACAAGACTTGAGTGACGTCATTCATGTCATCGGAACCAAAGGTCCGTTTTCGCGCGAAAATTAAAACGGTCAATTTAAAACCGCATTTTTTCCGATAAATTACAACGTATCAATTTTTTAATTAAACTGTGGTTTATTCTACATGGAATTCTTTAAAATGAAGACAAAAATAAAAATAGTGCATGTTCCCTATTGAAGAGTCTTGTTTTATTATATCTTCTGCGTTATCTGTTCTAAAGAGTTGGATGGACACAAATGGCTTAGAACTGTCTGCTCCTAAAAGCTCAGCCGTTATTTTTACTAAATCAAGAAAGTCTCATTCTTCTCAAATAGTTTATGATAACATTCCAATTTCAATTAATCAACACGTGAAATTCCTGGGCGTTATTTTAGATTCGAAGCTCTCTGGTGTTCCTCATTGTGAATATATTGTAGGAAAATGTGAAAGGCTGATTAATTTACTTAGATGCCTATCTGGTGTTTGGTGGGGGGCTCATCCCTTCTGTATGAAATTAATATATAATGCTTTGATAAGGAGTATATTAGACTATGGTACATTTCTGTTAGAACCTGGTAATATAACTGCTTTCAAAAAACTGGACCTTTTACAATCTAAAGCTCTTAGGATAATTACAGGAGCCATGAAATCTAGCCCAATTAATGCCTTACAGGTAGAATGTAGCGAATCTCCATTAAAATTAAGACGACAATTTTTGTCAGACAGATTCCTTTTTCGAATTTTCCAAACGAATCATCCTTTGTTATCTAAATTACAGACCTTATCCGATTTGGCTTCTTCTTCTAGTTACTGGAAACATAAGTTGGTTCCGCCTTTACTGATTAGTTTTCATAAAATTATGGCCTTTTCATCACCCACTCACCGCTCGACAAAATTACCGCTCTTTGAATGTAACCTCAGTTCCCTCATGTTTACTATTAACGTTAGATATCTTCCTCTTAATAAGGATGATGTTAATGTCCCGGCGCAATTTAACTTCATATTAGATAATGAATTCTCTGATTGCCATCACATTTATTGTGATTAGTGATGGGCAGTGGATAAATACTCAAAAAGTAAATACTCGGATATTTATCCAAAATGGATAAATACTCATTTTTATCCATTTCTACCCGATATTTACTCAAATTCAAGGATAAATATCTTTTTAGCTGTATTCACACACGACTTTTGTTTCACTTGACCACATTTGACAAAAGCTTAGTATTTTGTGTCCGAATACTATGGCATCAAAATAATTACTTTATTTTAGCACGGTTGGGTGTTATATCAAGTCTCAGGGTAGTTGCTCACAAGTCCGCGCGAGAGCGAGAAAAGTATGTAATATTCGGTTGTCTGGTTACAATAATTGTATAAATTATTCGCCGCGCAATATTAGCAAGCGGCCCCGACTAGACTCCCCGTCATGCCATGCGCGTCCGTCAGTCTGTTGTGAACTGCGTTGCAGAGTGTTACATTCGTGTGATTGTTTTATCTCTCAAAAGAAAGTATTAAAAAGGTTCGATAATTTTGGTGATTTCGGTTACATATACGATACCATCAATTAATCGTCATGTAGGTACATAAGAGGCACTCCGTGCGGTTGACACATATAAGAACTAGCGTGTCTATGAGTGGACGGCAGAACAGAAAGCCCTAGGGGGGCGCCCAGCGCCGATAGAGCGGGCCGCTGTGAGGATGCGCCCGACATTATGGTCCTCTGCTGGCAAGAGGACATGGTTCGCGCGCAACATGGTCGCAGGGCGCTCGATGCCATTGGTACCGTGATACAAGATTGGCTCGGGCATCCGCACGGGTTTCTTTCATTCCGTTTGGCACAGATGTTATCCGGGTATGGCTCCTTTGCGTCATTCCTGCATCAAATCGGGAGAAAGGAATCCCCGGTGTGCCATAAACGTGGTGCGGCGGAGGACACGGCGCAGCATACTCTCGCCTTCTGCCCAGGCTGGGAGGAGCAGCATCGTGTTCTGTGCGCGGAAGTAGGTCCGGACCTTTCGCTACCAAGCGTGGTCAATTCCATGGTTGGAAGCGAAGGAGCCTGGAGGGCAATGGCCGCCTTCTGCGAGGAAGTCATCTCGCAGAAGTAGGCTGCGGAGCGGGAGAGGGAAAATGACCCTCTCGCGCCTCCGTGTCGAAGACGTAGGCATAAGAAGTAGGAATAAGAAGACGGCTGTACAATCGCTCTCTTCTCGTCGCCAGTGGAGGCCTGCATTGCACCGGTCACCACCTCCGTCGGATGGGATTAGTCAGGTGTTCCCGGCTAATTCCATAAGCCCCCCAGCCGGGGGCATGTGGGGCTCGCCATGTAACGCGGGCATGCGCCGGGGGTATAATGGACGGCCGACGTCAGTCGCAATGTCTGCATGGGATTTCTAGGAATTTGTTACACCTGGACCCCCGGTGGAGTTTCAAGGAGCATTTTAAGCTCCTCGCTCCACGGCTGTGTACCGCCACCGCAGCCCTCGGGCGGGTCCTCCCCAACGTGGGGGGTCCAGGACCTGGGTGCCGTCGGCTTTATCATGGGGTGATAGGGTCGATGGCACTTTACGGAGCTCCTGTTTGGGCGGAGAGCCTCTCCCTCTCGCTGAAAGTCCTCTTGCGGAGACCGCAGAGGGTCATCGCGACTCGGGCTGTGCGGGCTTACCACACAGTTTCCCATGGGGCTGCCTGTGTCTGAGCAGGCACAACGTCGATGCACTGGTTCTGGCTCAGGTGCATCGAATCCGGGTCGCGGCAAGGATGCGGGGGGAACAACCCAGCCTGGAGGAGGTGGCGCTGGGTCGTGTCCAGGTCAGGGAAGAGGCCCTGGCCAAATGGACGGAGGCTCTCCAAGCCCCAAGTGCCGGCCGCTGAACGATTGAGGCCATTCGTCTGGTGTTAAGGGAGTGAGTGGAACGCCGGCACGGCTGCCTCACCAACCGGCCTTCGCAGGTTTTGTCCGCACACGGAAGTTTCGGACACTACCTGTACCGTGTCCCCCGTCGGGAGGAGACGCCGCAGTGTCATCACTGCTACGCTCCCGACGCCACAGCCGAGCACACACTCATCGAGTGCCCTGCCTGGCGATACGAGCGCCGCGAACTGATCGCGGCGCTAGGCGGTAGACGCCTCTCGTTGGCGACCATGGTTCGTGCCATGGTCGCCAACGGAGTGCGTGGGAGGCGGCCGCCTCCTTCTGCGAGCAAGTAATGTCGCAGAAGGAGGCAGCGGAGTGGGAGCGCGAGCAGGACCCCCTCGCTGCTCGTGCAAGGCGTGCTCACTTAGCACGCCTCCTCCGGCCTGAGGGTTGACCTGCGGGCGGGGGTAGCCCCCCAACGTCCGCATTGCTTAGGTCGCCCGAGCCAAGTCTGAGGGTCACCTTGTTTCTCGGGTGGCCCTCCCTAGGCGCCACCCCGACTTGAGGCCTGCTCAAGTTGGGGTACCCGGGGATGGGCTGGCCAATAGCTAACGCTGGCAACGGCTCGTCCTAATCGGGTGTGAAGGGGAACCGGGGGAGTTCAGTGGGTAGTAAAGCGAGCGTCCACTAGGACGCTTTAGTCTCGAGTCCCACACACGGCCGCAGGTTTAGCTAGCCTGCAGTTATGGTGCATAAACGCATTCTCCTCCGAAAAAAAAAAAGAATTTGTTACAAATGATTCATTGAAAATAATCGCCACACCTGAACACGGCGTTACATCCAAAGTTACTATAGCCAAAAAATGTTGTACTAAAGTATGCTTTAAATTCAAGGCGCTTAGTTTTAACGTCGCTGTAGCCAATTGGTCGCTACAACCAAGGTCGTAATAAATGAATTCTAATCTACCTACACTTTAATTAAAAAAAAAAAAAGTTTTAAAAGTATTTATCCGCCTTTTTGGATAAATACTCAAGTAAAAATGGATATTTATGAGTATTTATCCATTTTGAGTATTTATCCGGATAAAAACCCATCACTAATTGTGATGCATCAAAACATGCAGATGATCAATACACAGGTGTCGGTATTTATCATAGCCAATATCACATTGTGCAAAAAATTAAGTTTCCTGCAGAGACTTCAGTCTTTACAGGAGAGTGTTACGGATTGTTTAAAGCCCTTGAATACACTAAATTAATGAAACTTAAAAAAGTTGTTATTTTTACCGATTCTAAAAGTGCCCTTCAGGCACTAGAAAAATTCCCATTCAATTTCAAAACCCAATTTCCGATAATTTTTGACATTAGAAAGATTGCATTTGACTGTTTTTTGAAAGGCTATTCTATTTGCTTAGCGTGGTTACCGAGTCATAAAGGCATCCGCGGTAATGAAGTTGCAGATCGATTAGCAAATGAGGCAGTTCATTGTGGTGATGTTTTTCCATTTAAAAACTACATGACCTGGCCGCTTTACCAAAAGTTCATCTAAATAAAGCTTGGCAAGCAATTTGGGAAAAGAGTAGCCGTGACAAAGGGAAATTCTATTCTCTAATACAGCCGAATATTCCAACTAAGCCTTGGTTCTTCAAAGCGAAGTTTGATAAACATTCAACATCAATAATCATACGTATGCGACTGGGGCACACCTGTACCCCAGATCACCTGTTCAAACTTCGCATTGTCGACAGCAATATGTGTGAATGTGGTAACGATGTTGGCAACATCAATCATTATCTTTTCTCCTGTCCAAGATTTGATCGCTCTACGTTTATAACTCGACTCCTTTCCTTACGTGTTCCTTTTCCTTCTTCTGTAATATGCTTACTATATTTAAATAATTTATCTATATATAATTGTATAGTCTCATTTATTCTTTTAAACAATATTAAAATATAATTCATATGTAGATTCGTAATTTAATCATATAATTTTTGTATACTTATTTAAAAATAGTTAAATTTATTGCTCTCCTGATCACTATTCCGATTGATTCCGTAAATTTACTCACTTTCCCGTTTCCCTACCTTTCCATCACAATCCCCAAAAAGTACTCCATTTTCCACTCCTCAAGTCCTCAATGAAAACTTACGAAAACCAACGAACCACAACGATCAAGAAGAATGAAAATTTAATTTGACCAATGTCAGTGGCCGATGCACAAACCGTGCAGTGCCAAGAAGAAAAGAAAAAAAAAAAAAAAAAAAAAAAGTATTTTATAATGCTAAGGCTAGTTATAATTAAAATCCGGAAATAGTTTGTCTATGATTAACTCAACTTTGACATTTGACAGCTGTCAGTAACTCTACATTTTTTTCTAGTCTATGGTAGTCATGGTCGTATTGTCATTCATTTGTCTGTCAGTTCAGTTGTATTCTTGAATTTATTTAGTCCCCGGATTGATCATCATTGATCGAAGTCCTAGCGCTGTGCGTGAAATAAGCAGACGTTGAAAATAGGCCATGGCGAGTGCCAAACCGTATGATATTATATCGTGTATTCTAAAATAGATAGTGTTTAATTTTTATAAATAATTTTACAATGGAAATAGTGGACGTTGAAGAGTGCCAGACTGACCCCACCGCGGTCACAAGAAAGAAAGGTTTATGGGCTAAAATTAACAATAGGACGACGTACGGCTATTTGTTTAATATTGTCATTTCAATTTTACTGCTCACGTGTCTCGTGTTAGTATTGTATTTCTTCAAGGAATATTTGAGAGCGATATTGTTTTGGGTGAACCAGCAAGACCCTTGGGTGATATTTTTGTTGTTTGTGGGATTGTTTTTGATAGTGAGCTTCCCGGTGACTATTGGGTATTTGGTGTTGATAATAACGAGCGGGTACCTGTTGGGTATCCTGCGGGGACTTGGGACTGTGCTTGTGTGCGCGAACTTCGGCGTGGCGGTGGCGCACTACACGCTGCGGGCGCTCCGCAGCCAGCTACCGCTGGACCGGCTGCTCAAGAACGAGACCGCCAGGGCCTTGCTCAAGGTCATAGCGGGCCCTCAGGCGTTCAAAATCGTCTTCTTCGCAAGACTCACTCCAATACCGTTTGGGTTGCAGAACACGATTTTTGCTGTAAGTACCTAACTTCTTAACTGCTGATGATGTACCTGTTACTGATGTAACAGATGTCTATGACCTGAGGTGACACACCAACAGGTGACTCTTATACTAATTTACATCTTCTGATAAAAAATAAGATGTGAAGTACCTAATTTATAACATTGTACATAAACTGTACTTTATAACAATTTCTGTATATATTATTCTGAAAAGTACAAGTACAAGCTTTATCTTATAAATAACCCCTTAGTGTATGATCTTTAAGTCTTAATTTTTCAACTTGTTTCAGTCATTAATCCACTCCATGTAAATGTTCTTGGATGTTTGCCTATAACTTAACAATGATCCATTTATTTTTAAATTTAAATAACATGACTTTCAATCAAAATCTGAATAGATAGTATGATAAGTAATAATTACAAATTAGTATCTCTTTTTATAGCAAAATTTATCATTAGTCCAATCATTTACTAGATCAATATCATCTACAATTTATTTCACATAGAATGGGTACTATGGTAGGTTTTTGTTATAGGAAATTGAACTTTATTCTATGAAGTATAGGGTAACTAGTAAATTAATGCTATAGATTTAATAACTCACTATCCTTATTGGGATTGAATAAGGTTTAAAATACAATAACAATTACTTTACATCCTACCCATGTCATAAAAATTATAAACTTTTCATGTTTGTCACCAAAAAAATTGCTTTATTATTCAAATAAACTGTTTCAATGTGACCTTAATTATTCCAGTCAGATTAATGTAGGTGAATGATAGTGATAAGTACAAAATTAATACAATTTGCTCAGTAATAGATAACATAGTTATCTTTTTAATATTCATGAGGTGAATGTGTGTATACCAGTGACTTAGATTATCATGATTGAGCATCAAACACTACATTGACTCTTTATCTTATCATAAAAAAAGAAATGACAATTTAAAATTTGGATTATCTGCCAAATTGCGTCACGGAAGTATAACAACATAGATTAGATATTTGTAGGTATTATATTTTGGAAGTTCTTGACAAGTATTGTTGCAATTAAATTTACAGTAGATAATTATATTATTAAGGAATAAGTCTTATAGATTAAATCATTATGACGTAATTACAACATTTTTTTTTTGTATAAATCTTATAGGTAGTAAACATTAGTTGTAACTTGTTTAATTTAGGTAATTTGTATTCAAAGCTCACAATAACATACTGTCTGTGTTAAGAATTAATTTTATTCACAAATCTCCAATACACTAAAGTTCTGCAAAAGATTTTATTCACTTCCCCTATTTATTTTAATGAAAAATTATTTTGACTTCTTTCTTCATCTTAATTTTAATAAAATAAAACAATTCATTTTTTGAATTCGTTGTTCCTTTATTTGCATTAAAAATCGAATATTACCATTAAAAATATATACAAAAAAGAACTAGGTACCTAAACATAATTATAAATAAAAAAAATTTGAATTTTAATGTAACAGGCATAAATTGGTATTATTTATTTATATTTTGAACTTCCGAAATTATTTACTGTATAAAATAAAGGTACTAAACTTAGATCAAATCTAATAATATATTATATACCCATGTAATTTGAATGAAATTATTGCTTAATTAGAGAAATCAAAATTAGACTTTTAGTAACCAAACTGTTCAAAATGAGTTATGTGCCTATTTATGAATAAAAATCTCTCTGAACATTATCATTTATTGTCATATTAGGCAATTTTGACACTTACTGCAATGATGAGATAAACCACTGTAGCAATTAACCTTTTTAATTGGTGAGGACAATAAATTGTTCAATTTGATGAGCCGTGATAAATAGACTTTGTTGTAAAGTACACTCACTTATGGACTTACAAGGTTATTGTGGCACTTACTACAAGTCTGGGAGAACTAGATATATTGTATTTGCATTACCTTTCCCTACCAATTTATAAGAATAACAGATTTACTGTAAGGAGCAACAAATGTATTGTAGTTCATCATCAGCCTGTGACAGTCCACTGCTGGACATAGGCCTCTACATATGCTCGCCACGCTGATCGATCCTCGGCCACTCGCATCCAGCTCCTGCCAGCCATCTTGCGCAGATCATCGCTCCACCTGGCCTGAGGGCGTCCTACACTACGTTTACCGAGACGCGGTCTCCACTCTAGAACCCGTTTACCCCAACGGTTATCGGTTCTACGGTTGATATGGCCAGCCCACTGCCACTTCAGCTGGCTAATCCGGCGAGCTATGTCGGTGACTTTGGTTCTCTGCCGAATCACATCATTTCGGATGCGATCCCGCAGAGAGACGCCGAGCATAGCTCTTTCCATAGCCCGCTGAGCGACTTTAAACTTGTGGACTAGCCGTGCCGTAAGTGTCCACGTTTCGGCTCCGTATGTCATGACGGGTAGGACGCACTGATTGAAGACTTTCGTCTTTAGGCATTGTGGAATCGGCGATGAGAAGACTCGACGTAGTTTTCCAAACGCTGCCCAACCCAACTGAATTCTTCTATTTACCTCGTCCTCAAAGTTGTTTCGACCCAACTGCAATGACTGCCCAAGGTACACATATTTTTGAACAACTTCGAGGACGACGGTATTGTAGTTATTTAAATCTATTTCTTTGAGGTTTATTTGAGATAATATTATCATCAATTTAAATTAAGGGCCCTCGCCCACGGCGACTTTAGCGATGCAGTAGCGATGCTGTCGCGCGACGTATCAATGCAGTCGCGAAGCGGTCGCTAGCTGTGTGCCCTCGCCCACGGGCTCAGATTCAGATGCGATACTGTCGCTCGGTTCTCCACTCACGCGCGCCACCCTCCCTCCGTTCTTCCCCCGATGACGTCCGTCACAGTCGCGCGTTTGCATCGATACAGTCGCAATGCAGTAGCGCGTTGCAAATGCGACTAACACGCGTTAGTAGCGATGCGATGTTGTCGTGCGTTTAGCAAACGCGCGACAGCATCGCTACAAAAAGTCGCCGTGGGCGAGGGCCCTTGTAGTATGCTTATAATGTGGTTGAAATCCTGTCACTAGTAGAACCTACATGGGACTAATTAAACAGCGCCCCCTGACCTATTCTTTAATCGAAATGTAGGTACGCCAGCTAAATATAATTCCTCGTCGCCAAATGTAATATTGGGCAGGGAAAGTAAAAGCCTGGATTTCGATATTGCAGTTTATTCCCGAATGACTCTGTCAAGCTGCTGACAACTTATTCTTCTTCAGTAGGTAATGCAACCTACATACAACTCAATAATATTATACCGTCGGCCGCAAAACTAGCTGAGCATTTCCAAGTTATAAGGTTATAATGGTCTGGTGGTTTAGGTATCTGGCCATGATCATTCTTTGACGAAGACCTTACTCCATTGACGGAGACTTCGGAAGCATAAATCAATGCGCGGCCATACTTTTCAAGAGCTCTGGTTCCTAAATTAACATTTCCAGAGTTTAACCAGACCTCTTATCCTGAACTAGTCTGATTATGCTTGCACCATGATCCAGGATTCAGCAAGTCCAGTTAATTACAATGGACCTGTATCTTAACTCTTCACAGGGGAATTAGACCAATTGGATCTTGGCTAGACAGTCATTCGATTGTCCAGGTTTCCCCACGATGTTTTCCAATCACCGCCAAGACATTGATACCTACGTAAATATTCACAAAAGGTATGTAGTAGAAAGTGGGGGGGGGGGGGGGGCGCCTCGAAATATGAACCACCAACATAGCGCTTGCAAAGCGACGTTTAATTTAACCAGACCAATTTTGTCAAAAAGTTTTACCGCCAATAATACTAAAGGAGCTAATCAGACCTTGAACTGCTCAACTTAAAAAAGTATTATTCCATCAAAAAGCAGTTAACTAAATCATTAAGCTTGACAAAATATAGTTAAGTTGAATATAGTTGTTGTCTAACCCTGCGACCTTAACACTGAGTTCACGGCCCGGTAATCAAACCATGAATAGAAAAACTTGTCAGACAAAAATAAACAGAATTACTTTTAAACTGGTAGAATGTTATAAGTTAAAATTAGTCTAGAACGTTTTCAAATTCGTTAATTAAGAGTACGATACGGCGATATCATGTGGTCAGAGTTGTTGCACAGTTTTATTGTGGGAAATATTTAAGTGTATATCCAAAAAAGGCTGAAACGTGCACCAAAATAAACCAAAGGCACACCAAAGGTTAGGTTAGGTTAGCAATTCAATTTTGGTGTGCGTTCAGCCTTTTTTGGTGTACGGTTAAATACAAGCCGTTTTTTTTAATGTCACTCCAGTTTTGAACCTCTGTGGGACAGTAGTTTCAAATACCATGCACCGCACAGGAAAAATCTACCGCCGTGAATGCTTTTGCCGTGTTTCGGCAATATAGGAGCCAGTAAACTCAAAGATCAAAGAAACCCCCAGTGTAGAAGCACGCTGAGCAATGCTTGTTAAACACTCAGTTGCAGAAACGTCCATTAAAGTTAATGCTTCATTAAAGCTATTGCTGTCGCTTTTTATTTCATGACAACGAAAAGTGACAGCATTAGATTTAATGAAGCATTATTAACTTTAATGGAGCTTTCTGCAACAGGGTGAAAGTGTCTCTCATTCGAATATGCCGCAGAGGCCGCTTACCATCAGGTGTACTGCGTGTCTGTCTGCCAACAAAAAAAAAACGCAGGCAAAGCTACATACACAGTTAAGCGTAAAATAAATCTAGATATGCTGAAGTGCAAAGCTCAAAATGAACTTGTTTAATAAAACCCTTTTTGCGTTTACTATTCAGGCTTCAATGGCAGTCAGAAAGTTGTCCTCGTGCCAAATAGGTAATATAGGTGTCAAGGAATTACCATTAATAAGATTTACACGCTGTCTCCCCAAATGTTATACACCTAAACCACATTTTTCCTTTTAAGGTCTACAATAATTTATTTGTCAGTTATGTTTCACTATAGTCTGTTCGCAAATGCTAGTCACAAGATTTTGTCATAGCAACAACAACTCGACTCGACCAACACGAGTTGCCGTATTTAGCAATTATTTTATTTCAATGATGCTATCAATAATCTACCTCATCATCATAGACAGGATTAGTTTGAACCCAACGATTTAAATCTTTGTTAAACCGAACGAATGAACAACGAATTAAACCTACAAAAAAATATCTTATACTACGCAACAGAAAATAATACGAAATACCTACTACTACTACGAATCATCGTATCATCAGATACGAATATACTACTACGATGATATCATAAATAGTTCAAGTAACGCGTGAGAGCAATTCGCAAGGATTCGTTTGATGCGACGTCACAGTGACAGTTGCGAGTAACGTGTACATATCTAATCAAAAATAACTCGTCAATATTGTAACTGCTGCTGATATAAGATCTGCTATTTCTTGGTCCAATAAAGGACAACTTGAAGATCAAAAGATGCGAGTATGTTTTTCTAATATCGATTATAGGAGCCACTACACATAACTAAATATTCTAACATCTCAAAAACGATAATGTCGAAACTGCAGAGCTTACGGTAGTTCAACGCTCACATGGGAAAAACTTTTATATTCACAATAAAGTCCTTTGTTCCCAACGATAATGTGGTGAAATGCGAATGAATCGTGCAGTTTCGCTCTATGTACGGCTGTAGAATAACTATTAAAGTGAAATCCATAACTCTGATTTCTTCCAAACGTAAGTCAACACAGTGATCTTGTCGAGGCCGCTGATGGAGTGATGACTAATTGAGTGGCCAATTGACCATAATTATATAGGTAATTTACAACAATTGCATTATTATTGGGCTATTTCTGCTTGATTGGTTCTGGATGGATGGCCGAACACCAATTTACTTCTGCGCTTTGGAAGGCACGTCCAACCACTTGTTGAAACCATATATTATTCTGTATCACTAGCTAGAGAAATCTAAAACTGATAAAGTCTTTACTAGCTTAGTCACCGCGTTTGTCAAATACGGGTTGGCTGACACAAACTCGCACCATGTTAAAATATCATAACAAAATGATTCTCAAGTTTCTCAACCCTAGAAAGCCTTCCAAAACTCGAAATTACAGTCATCATGACTGAAAGTAACTAAACTAAGGAGGTGTTAAAACGATGATGATTCATGGATAATATACGTTTTTTTGATCACGATTGTTAACATAATGTGTATATACGAGTATATAATAGGTCTAACAATAGATGTAATTTTTAATCTGCACGGTTATCGCGAGCGAGATCTCGCGTAACATCCAGCACATTTTGTTTATCCAGATAAAAACTAGTCTAGGTTATATCTTGTGCTAAATGAGTCTTAATTTATGCAGCCTTGAACGAGTTTGCACCTTGGTGATATCAAAAATGTACGCTTTTTATACGTAGGTAGTAGGAGAAACTTGCCTTACGTACGAACCCTTCCACCAGCCCGCACTGGGCCCGCGCGGTAGAGTATGGCTCACACTATCTCACAATTGAGATAAGGCCTGTGTCCCAGCAGTGTGAACATATAATAGGCTGATGAAGATGAGGAGAAACTCGCGATTTTGCTGCGACGTTTAACTGTCTTTTGTGGTAACCATCAGTGCTTTACGTAGTTAAGGTACAAACTGGGCATTACTTTCCGTTTTAGTGGTTGGGTTTTACGCTTTGTGACTTGCGTCGGTCGAACAATCGACTTGACATTCATGCGTCGAGACGGCCCACTTTCAGTCATACTGCCCTGATTCTGGTGCTCCCATAAACTGGCGGGACAGCCAAATGTCCCGTTTTACGCATTTTTATTGCCGTGACATTTAATTTTGTGCTAATTGTCCCAAATGAGACTCGTTACGGTAGTTGCGAAAAAGACGTTCAGGTACTGTAATGTAATTTTTACGACGTCGTCGTGTTGTCGGTAGACCTCTAATGGTTAAGCGCATGGTAATGGGACATCCTCTGCAACATTTGCCTCTTATATTCTTTCATAAATTATTTTCACATCTGTGTTATTCTACGAATACATAAGATTATAATATAGTTGTGTAATATTACTCGTAATAAAATAAATAAGAGATAAATATCTTTTTTTTTGAAATTTTGTAAGATCGTCACAAACAAATTAGATTGATATAAATCTTAAAAGTCGTACCAATAGGACACAATTTTCCTAATATACCTAATCAGGTTGGCGCCTATAGTCACAGAGAGCCTTGGTATATATTATATTCATGAAAGCATTTGAAAATATTCTTATAACTCAGAACAAAACGGCGTCATAGGCAACAATGACATTGAATCAGATACTTCACTGAGCAAGTGACCAAACGACATGATTTGGCATCTTCAACAAAAATAGATTCACCTACTGAATTCGCCGTGTAAAAAAGCTGCAGTCAAAAAATAACCTGGGCTTTACTGTGTTTTGTTTTTAAATGTGGCGCCAGCGCAAAGAAATTTATCTTCAAACTGAATGACAATTCGAAGAAAACGCTTTAACGTAAACAAAAATGTTCTGTCCATTTATAAAAATAGCATTTGTTTTTCGAAATAAATAAGCCGCGAAAATTAATGGACGAGGTATTATTTTATTAGAAAAAAATCGCCTTGGCCAGGTATCGGGTGAGGACATAACTGGACAAGTTGTTTTTTCCTAATATAATAATGTAGGTATTTCACCATTAAAAAAATAACGAGTCATTATAGTTTTTTTGTGATTCATATTGATATCATGTTGTCACCTAATCTAAAATTGCAAATTAATTCTGGATTTGCCGCAAAAATTATGTCGAGCGTTGATTGATGATTTGTTAATAGGTACCTACATACATCTTACGTGAATCGTGATGTCATTTAAATCGTCAATTTATAGCCTTAGCAACGAGAAAGTCTATCCAATCATCATCTTAAGGCAAGAGCTAACGTAGAAAAATCCTAATTATGTAGGTACAATAATTAGGATTTACATATTTTTTAGATTTTATAAAGCTGTATGTAGGTACTAAACAGATTTATTTATTGTCGCATTTATGATGTTAATATAGATATCCAACTCCATGAAGGCAATCTAATCTACCTTGAGATCCATTCCCTGTCCAATCGTAAAACACCGCCGCATATAGATCATCATAACAGTTTATGATGTGATTTTATATGGCACAATAAAATCACCATCACGTCGCGCACAGACATAATTATCATCATCTATATTTAGTATAGCTAGTTGATACTTGATACCTCCGTTCTTGTGCGTTATAAAAAGGCTTTCTTTAAAAAAAAGTTAGAAACCGTACAAGTTGTTTTAGGGATGTGACATGCAAACTTACAAAATTATCCCTACTAGGTATGTCATAAGAGGAAATACGAAAGGAACAACTCGTATGTCGGTCTGTCTGTTCAACTAACGCACAAAAATTGTCTGTAAATATGTCTGTCCTAATTGTAATCTGTTGTGTTTACCTGTTGAATAAATGAATAAATAAAGATGTCTGATATACGCGATGGAATCAGCTGTCAGCGACTAACATGGGCTGCGTGGTTCTTATCGGTTGGAGGAAGCGATTGGCAAATGGCTGCATTTTCAAGGGTACGTTTATCTTGATCGCTGTTACGTCGTGTTTAACGACATTTCAGTTTCGTGTTGTGACTTTACTCAGCTAAATGGTTTTATTTTGTACAAGTTCAGCTAAAAAGGAAGCCTACAATTAGTACTTTTTTCTTTACTTCAGGTGGGCAGAGAAGCACTTGTCTTGTTTATTTTTTTTTATCAAATAAGTACCTTCCTATATTGTCGTTACGACTGATGTCGTGCAACATAATGGTTGTGAAATCAGCTTTCACACGAAATGTCGCGAGTTCGTTCCCTCACGCGGTATAAAGATGTGTTTGTATGAATATGTCTACATCCGTCTAGATGCAGTATACTTAGTAATATTTATGTACTTACAACATATAAAAAAAGTTAGAGTCCGACCGAAACTGGTTTTCCGGCCGAAACCGAAACCGAAACCGAATGTTCGGCCGTGGCTTCAGTTTCGGCCGAAACCGAAACCGAAACCGAAACTCACGTGGTCAAGTATAAAATTCCTTAAAATACTGAAATTTGGTGCATTTTACCCATTATTCTGCATTAATTGGGACATGAAATGGAATCACAGTATATTGATTTTGTTGTAATCATTTATTTAATACTAGACTTCCGCCCCTGGCTTCGCTGGCGTAGGCTACACGCTTTAAACCACTATGAAATGCCCCCGGTAACTTCCAAAACCCCCTTCTTAGTGGAAACTTACACATTATAAAGTACGCTTTTAGAAAATTTAAAGTAAAAAAATTAAGACACTTTTTGACACCCCTTGAGGGGTGAAATATTAAAAAGCTTACACAAGGCTCTGTCCCCACCCTTTCCATAAAAAGACAAATAACCAGTTTTAATCCAAAAACTGACGGGGTATTCAAAAAAAACCGTGCTTATGCCGCACGCCTAAGATGCAGAATTGCGCTGTAAGCACAGATAACAGAAACTAAAACTTTTTATTTTAGATCTCTATGTCTGAAAATGTCTAGCTTGAAGTAGACTTGACTGTACAATATTTTTTTTAAGATTACATTTTGATTGTACACCTATATTTAGCCCAGGGGGGTTACTCTTGATCGCCTGCACATTATTTTCACAATTAACTGTGTCAAAAAAATACTTTATAATATGAAAAAAATACAACATTAAAATTCGATTTGCGTGAAATCCCCATTCCTACGGCGGATGTCATACAAAAAAAGATCAGTACAGCGATGATCTTGTAAAGGTCGCCGGAATCCACTGGATGCGGGTGGCGCAGGACCGATCGGCTTGGAGATCTTTGAGGGAGGCCTATGTCCAGCAGTGGACGTCTTTCGGCTGAAATGATGATGATGATGATGACAGCGAGAGGTATTGACAGAGAATAGAGATACGTTCGAAATCTGTTGGTGGGTGGGGACGTTTTTCGCATGGTCCTTTAATTTTTTATTTTTTAACCCCTTTTTAACCCCCACGGGGGTAAGTTTTCAATAACACCTTTTTATTTGAAACTGATACAAAACTAAAAATATACTTCCCGAATTTTAAGACTGTAACTTTTAAAATAACGAAGTTTCATACTAACTTCCAACCCTCTTTTTACCCCCTTGGGGGTTAATTTCGAAAAACCCCTTCTTAGTGAGAACTTACGCATTATAAAGAACCTTTTTACAAAATTTCAAGTTCCTGGGTCTTGTACTTTGGGCTGGTCGTAATTCCTTTTTGAAATATCCCTCCCTTCCCCCCCACATTTTCGGGTAAAAGTACTCTATGTCAGCCGGGGATAGTGTAGCTTACCAATAGTGAAAGATTATTCAAATCAGTTCAGTAGTTTCAGAGCCTATTCAATACACAAACAAACAATCAAAATATCTTTCCTCTTTTTAATATTTACAAGTAATAACACAAAAAAACATATTAATCATACTTTTATTATATTTTCAAATCAAGTTCTCATAGCAAAATGTTTATCAGTTAACAATAATCAAATCACTAATTGTTACTGTTTAACGCACTGACTATTGTGTTGCTAGTGTTGCTACAGAGCTATCCGAACGGCGCACGACAATAATTCCCAAACAGGTGCGCCGCCAAAGCGCTGCTGCGAGAAACGAACGAGCGAACGGCGAGCGTGCACGACAACTTCCGAAATCAGTTTCGGTTTCGGCTAAAGTTTCGGCCAATTTTGGCCGAAACCGAAACTGCAGCCGAAACTTGATTTTTGGCCGAAACTCGGCCGAAACCGAAACCGAAACCGAACCTTCGGTCGGACACTAAAAAAAGTATAATATTAATGCTCATTAATCTGTTTGTCTGGCCGTTGTCGTGTATGCTTACTTTGGGGCTAGATGTCGCTGTGTGTATAATTAATAACCAAGAGTTATTATCTTCCTATTACATTGACAGACACTTCACCTAGAACTTTCGCCCCAGCCATGGACTCCACTCGTCTCCAAACACTTTATTTGCTGTTTCCCACGTTATTATTGCCATAATATGGTGCAAACATCTCGTAGAGGAAAACTGGTTCCGCCGTTTAAGGAAGATCCTTGTGATAATGCTATAAACGAACAACGGCACGCATTCTTTATCCTGACCCGTAACAGGAAATATTACCATGGTTACCGGTCATTAGATCTAGTTAGATAACTGTAGTATCACAAACAACATTATTCAACATTCTCCTCTATCTTGCTAGCCTTCAGCCCGCGACTTCGCCCCTCGTGAACTATACGACGTAATTTTACAGGAATAATTTTTTTCTAGATAAAGCCTATTTCGTGGCGACGTGAAGGAACAAACAAAATCTCTATTATTTCTGTTATTCCATGGGAGGGAAGAGGAAACTTATGATTATTCCGAGATAAAAAAGAGCCTATGTTCTTTCCCAAGTTCTAGTCTAAGGGCCGGTATTTCAATATATGTATACTTATCTTGATCTTAATCCGGGATTGATAATAAGTATGACTTAAGTGTATTTCATTATAGGATTAAAGTTAAGCGGCACTAAAGTCATACACTTTTACCTGTCAAAAGTAATACTTATCTTAAATGTTATACTTAACTTAAGCAATAAGATAAGGTTACATTGAAATACCGGCCCTTAGTCTGTAACACAAAAAAATTGTTTAGTGGCTTGAATTGAAAGCGTAACAGAAAGACATTCAGAGTTACTTTGAAGAGTACCAGTGCACTACCTGCCCGCCTCGCCATCATACAAGTATGAGCGGTGTACATAGGCAGCAAATAAACCTACTCCAATCTGTCTAAACCTTTAGAAATCTTTGTAATTAAATAACTGTGGCTAACTTTGTTGTAGTATTTTCGTTTATACAAACCTTATCCTGATAACATAAAACACAACAAAAAAGATCTTTGTTGCAGTAGTATTGAAGTGTCGAAATATTTAAGGACGAATGACGATACGAGTAAATATTGACAATTTGTTGAATTGACGTAACGCGACTGTGTATAAAATAAATATTATATGCGTCACTCATTATCCATTACGATTTGATGTCTCGTTAGACCTTGAACGCTTGATATACATAGTCTTGATGATTGTGGCTTCTTTTAAGGAAAAATATATTTTAATAGAAACTATCCTTTTTGGCGTTTTATCATCGTCCTTGAGGCGTGAGTTCGTTCGTTCACATGGCAGTATACCACAGATAACAGAAACTTTTAGATCTCTATGCAGTATACTATGAATATGTAATGGATTGAAACTTAGCGCACGTAGGTAACGTGTGACACTAGCATTGTTCTAGATACATTATAACTGGGTCGTAGTATTCCACGCCTTTACTTTCACGGCTTGGTGACAAGATTTATTGAATTATAGTTGGCAAAGAAGCACGTGGCTTGTCTTGTGATAAAACGTTACTGCGGCCGTCATGGCATGAAGTGCCTGATCTTTGAGGCTTTTATTATAAGGTTTTAGCTCGAGTTCCATATTTTTTTCTCTAAAGTCATAGATACTGACTTTACTGACCAATCTTTAGGAAAAAATGCCTACTTCGGACATGTGTCTTTCTGAAAGAGAGAAATTAGGTTAAAAGAGCTCGATTGCTCCATTGCATCGTCAAGCGAGCAGGATGAAATAACTGACCAATTAGGATCGTTAGCATATCATTATGTAACATTTTACCATTGAATTCTTCTGCTTGGACTTCCGAATAAGATGTCTTCGGCGTCAAAAAGTATTCTATGTATTAAGATAATTAAAAGCTTATCAACTTCCTGTCATATTCTTTTAGTAGTTTTACCTACTTTTAACGTTATTATTATTAATGATATTTATTTAAAATTAATTCAGAACAGAAAAGGGGGAAAATGTCCAGCACATTTAATTGACAGAATAAACATGAAACTTACAAAGGTTTGCATGTCCTGTAGGTCATGATAGAGTAGGTCAAACCCAAGAACCCAGTTTGAATTCTTAGAAAGCTATCAGCTATAACTTCGAGTCTGACGTTATATTGTTCTGAAGTGGACGTAAATAGCTGACACAAACGCTATTATGGAAAGTGGTTTTCGCAGAACTAACCTTTAGTTATTTATATTTCCCCTAGTGTTCTATTCTTATACCTTACTATGACACAGTTATACATAAGTTATTAGTAAGCTCAATAAAAGATCGGACAAACACGTGTAATGTTAATAAAGATATCAGGAAGAATGTCTGAGATAATATCACTAAAGGTTACACAACACATAATTATACAAGATAGTGTAAGTAGTGTGACGTTGCTGATTTGACGAAATCTTGATCGAATCATCATCAATCATGACGATTGATTCTTCCTAGAATAAGGGCGTAAAGGTAATAATAGTCGGGGGTTGTGTAAACATAATTAAATTAGCCTTAAAAAGGCTATATTTACACAACTAGCCAGTTTGGGTACCAGTGAGATTAAAGTTTTGAAGATCGGAGGAGCAGTAGCAGATTGAGCGATACAACAGTATCTCTTAACGGAAAAGGCCGCACCGGCTGCTTACCATAAGATGGGCTGGCTGTCTTCCAACAAAAGAACAACCATTTTTATCTGACTGCATGTTTCACGATGATTTTCCTCACCGCCAAACTTGATGGAAAAATCTAAAAGTGTGCACAAAAGTGTGTTTGTGAAACCATTAACATGCATAATATGTGGAGTCTCACAGTTTTTTTACTTGAAAAGTATCGTAGCACTCTTATCTCTAGTTAATTCTTTTTTATTATTTGTGTGTTAGTTACGCCTCCGCCCGGTTGTTTGGTTGCGAACTTGCGATCGTGAATGTTACGTCGTGCCACACGCCAAATATACACGGCTAAGTTTACAAATAAAATGTTTACTTTACATCGAGGAATATGTACATTCCTCCGCTGCGTGCATTTGAACTAAAAATAAACGCATCGATAACATGGTGATCATCACAAAGGATTCATTCGAAGCGTGAAGAATCTTGCGATTTCGACGTTTCGCCTGAATGTCGTGGTAGTTGTCATAGCAACATTAGCTATTTTGCTTACCATCAGACTGAGTGGAGTAATGCTAATGCTAAACTAATATTAGAAACTACCTAATATTATTAAGTATGACAAAAACTAATATTACGAGTATTAAGTATGACAAAAGAAACGCTACGTTCGCACTGGTTAGAATATTTCGGCATAAGTTGGATTATTTATTAACTAGTTAGATTTTTACCTTTCTTCTTTTTTAAAAAGTTGATTAATGAAATAGCATCTAAAATATCTGCAGATAAATTATATTATCAGGAAATTATCTGGTAGTGGTGGAACTAGCCGTTATACTCCTTGATTGACGTTTGTTCCAACGATTCTGATATTTTAAAAATGTATGTTACTAATGCTTTTGAAATTCCGAACGGTATTTTATTGGTAGTACATGCGATCGTATCATCGAGTCAGCGTAATTCGCTTCGGAGACTGACAAGATTGTCGAATTAGCATAAACATGAGACATGTCGTTTGCGCGTTGTGTATTTGCAAATGGAGTAGGCTCCTAAAATATTCAGTTCAGTGTATTTCTGAATATTGGAGGTCCGAGTGATTTGTATATAATATAAAATGATGCAATATAGAATATTTATAACGAAAAATAGAAATGGGCTCACATTTCATTTTTTTTTCGAAAGGTAGGTAATACATAATGTTAGCAATTTCTGTATAAATGAACTTCTGTAGAATATTTTTACATAGCTACTCTAGAAATAGTGAAACTCAAATTAATAGCTTATTACTATTAGGAGCTCACCCGACGCTTATTTTCAGTGGAACAGCAAGCCGCTTCGTGAACCAATGCTGCTTAAAAAGAACATGATTAATGCAAAACGGGAGACCTTCTGTTTTACAGCATTGCATTGTTGTGACAGCTTGTATGTCTCGGTAGCTGGATTCGCGTAAATTGCATAATTATATTAATAGCCTGCAATACGTAACATAAATGTTAATTTATAGCTAAACGATAAAATCCGTGGATGTAAATTCGGTTCGAAGTTTTTTCATGCGGTTCTTTATAGTAGACATTTGACATATTTATACACGAAAAACATCTTTGCTGCATTTTTCTCCTTAATTGTAATGAGCTGAAGTATGTGCCACTAATAGAAGGTATAATATAAGGGATATTATAGGTACCTTATATTAGTGACATCATTGCGGTAACTTTTTTAATAGGTACCTACCAATCAATCGCCGCCGTCGCTGACCCTGTAATTGAAGGGACAACATA
Organism: Mecyna flavalis; assembly: GCA_949319885.1. Classification (NCBI taxonomy): domain Eukaryota; kingdom Metazoa; phylum Arthropoda; class Insecta; order Lepidoptera; family Crambidae; genus Mecyna; species Mecyna flavalis. The sequence continues at coordinate 15,542,494 of OX439439.1, forward strand.
CCGTTGGCAATAAAAAAAGGTATTTCCCACTGCCAATTGTTTTAAATCTTAAAGAGATAAGATATATAATAATTGTTAAGATAATATTTTCATTGACCGATACCTATTTGAATACTCAATGAAAGTTTTGGAGTCGTCTAGAAGTTGTTATTGCTGTTTTCGCTTGTCTTACAAGTATAGGTCAGGAGAAGCTTGACAGATTATACATAGGTGTGTATGTAATTACAGAAAACTTCCACAACGCTGCGTGACGGAAATAAGGCAGGGTGGTGGAAATAACCGTTTAACTGCCCCGTTTGCTTTAAACAGTTATTTTCCTTGGGCTCGCGACAGACCAAGGACGAACAAAAAAGGAATTATTAACATAGGCTTGCGTCCACTGCCCTGTTTTAAACCCAATTTCTTTATCTTGCAGTGAACACAATAATATGTTTAAATAACCTGAATATCTTATGATTTTTTTTGGATTTTATTCACACAGGGCTGTTTAGCCTCAATCTTACTATAGGGTCCAGACAAGGTACCTATTAATTTTACAAATTCACTTTTACAAACCGGTAGGTACAAACAGACATGTTCATGGACAAAACCGCGACGTCTAGTGTTAATAGCCGACTTCTCAAACATTACACCAAATCGTTTATCAAGCTGTCAAATGTTGAATATTATAATAATTTTCGAAGTGCTTTATCCCAATTCTTCACCCCGCTAAACGGCAATGATTTCAATTTTCAGTAATAATTTTAAAATATTCCGTCATATTGTAGAGGTCGCTAGGATCAAGAAAGTTAAAACAATTTAATATTATTTTTCTGCTTTGCATTGTGTCGTCTGTGTACACCAGCCTTATTTCTAGCCCCTAGGGTATATTCAGGGCTCTGCGTGACGCTAAAGCCAGTTTAAACTTAATTGCTGAACAACTACGTTCATACAATTCATTTCTTTAATAAACACGAATTCTAATGAGTTTGTCGTGCTGTTTTATTTTTGGCGTTTCGCTTAATTGTCATGCTTGAAATAAGTGCTTTTATTTGTAAGAGGCACGCAAACAAGCAGTAAGGTATACAAAAAGTTGAAAAGCTGAATGGATTTCGCTTTACATTATAAAGAGCTTCGTTTATTAACCATGATTTGAAATTCAGATTTGTTCGCGAACGTCGTTCAAAATTTTGCCTACACAGTTTGCCAATAGGTACTCGTACAACTTCAAAAGATAGTCCGTTCTTCTTACGTTGATTTTTAGTACATATGCTACGTGTTAACTCCTAAACGTCTAGACCAATTTAGTTGAATCCTGGATGTTAAAAAGTTTAAAATCACAAAAAAATCATGGCATTCTCTCCATGCCATAAAAAGGCGGTAGGAAGTTTACCGGGTCAGCTATTATAATAATACGTTAAATCATAAAACATCACAACCTATAAAATAAGGAAAATAAGAAAATTCCATATAATACAGACATTATTATATAATCGACGAAAAATCTACTACCTAACCTGCTAAAACTCTACTTATTGTCTCTTAGTTTGAACAATTCAAATCTCGCAAATGTAGTTAGATATGTATACCTACATAGGGCAGTAAACAATATTTCTAATAACTCTATTTGTTAGCTACATAATTACTACAAAACTAGTTCATGAAAACAATAGCCTTTCTCTGCAAACAATGTCTATTGTTTCCGTAATGTGTTAGGTACTTATTAACGCTAGTTGGGATAAAGATATACATGTCTACGAAATTTTACATGTTATGTAATTATTTCCAAATAACATTTTTTTTTCGAGCGTTTTGTACCGAACTCCCGATCTGCTGTCTGTCAGTAGTCACAGTAGGGTATGCTTGCTCCGTGGTCCAAGTTTTGGCAATAACGTTTCAGCGATTGCCACCTGATCTCCGCAACCTTTTAGCTCTTATACTTGAATGATATAACGGTAGAGAGATAAAGGTCGCGTCGCTTAGTCACCATTTGTTCCGTGAGGTTCTGCGTGCAACCAGCGAAAATTAGTTTAACTTCATTTCGCTTCATTCCCACCGTAGCCGCATGGCCTGGGCCAATAACGAAGCCCTTTAAATGTCAAGGGTTGAAGTAAAGCCGAAATACATATATTCAAGGTTAGATTCGCCTCGAGATTAAATCGTTCATTACCCATTTTAACATTGTGTTACATTTTTTAACGACTTCATTCCTTTGGAAATGTTGTGTTTTAAGATTAATTAACCTTGGAAAAGTCACGCAATGTCGTAATGTACATGTAGAATTTATAGGGCCCGTGATTGAGTCCGTTCTATGGGTAGGAAAACTTATGCTCCACAAAGGCGAAAGATCGTGCCCCTAGCTATAAAAACAGTATAATGTTTAATCCGTTTACCACATTCCAACATAGGTACCATTTTAGTGTTTTGCGTTTATGCTAGCGGCCACGACGAATATTTCCTTTGCGCAACCCGGGAGTCGAACGAAACTAATTGAGGTGCGCTGCTCTGGTCGTAAAACTTTTATGCGAAAGGGACTTGATGTTTGACGAATTAATAAATCACCACAACAGTAGCCTGGCACAGTGTAGAGGCGTGGTATACCTACCCAATTTAAGGATAAACGAATCTAGTAACAGAGTAACATGCAAAAACGCTGTTGCTTTCAATGATGTGTTATATTTATACGAGTACCTATGACTGCCTTCGTGGTGCAGTGGCTAGTAGCTCGCTGGTAGGGACGGTCACGCTGCTGATCCTGGGTTCAAATACCGGGTCAGATTGGCCAAAAACTTGCCTAGTTACAACTTAATAAGTTTTTTTCTTGCTGACAGTGGTTCGTTAGGCTTCATGTAGACGACGCCGGAACCGGACCGGCGCCGCGGAGCGCATATTGTTATGAAAACCGTGCCTGCGCCGGACTGAAACCGCGTGTTCTATTTTGATGCTGATTTTAGTTCATAAAAACATGGCGGCCCGATGCGCACGCGGTTTCGGTCCGGCGCCGGTCCGGCTCCGGTCTGGTGCCGGTCCAGCTCAGGCGCGGTTTTCATCCGTATACACAAACATCCGGTCCGGCGCCGGTCCGGTTCCGGCGTCGTCTACATGAAGCCTTAGCGATAACGAAAGTGAATCTACCTACGCCGCGGTTTTATTTTGAGCGTCTCCGTGCTTCGGACATTAAGGTTGGTCACTGCCTCACTGGTCCCGCGTGGTGGAGTACAGCCTACAGCCCATATTATCTCATATTTAAAACAAGGCCTGTGTCTCACTCAACAGTGGAGTATATGTTCTGTGACTGTGGGACGTATGTATATAGGCTGATGCTTTTTTTTTGTTATAGCAGTTATTTAAACTGTAACCTGTTCCAGGTGAGCGACGTGCGCGGCTGCGGGTACCACCTGGCGACGATGCTGGGTCTGCTGCCGGCGCAGGCCATCAACGTCTACCTCGGCTCCACGCTGCGCTCCATCCACGAGGTGCTGGATGACTCGCACGTCACCGGATACATAGTGTTCGCCTTTCAGGTCAGTTTTGATGCACCTTGTTATGAAAGATAGGGGGCTAACGAACAGGTGTGACAACTGATGGTAAGTGATCACTGATCATTACCGCCCATGGGCATCGGTAAGTAAAATGGAGAATGGCGTGATTTATCTTTTAAAGCCACTTGAAATTACTAACCCGAAGAACAGAACAGCTAACAGCTTAGTATAGCAGCATATTGTGCGATGTTTTTTTGAGAAGTTTCCTTTAATGAAGACAATGGTGGCCGCTTAGTCAACTTATATACTGTCTGTCAACTGCAGTCGTATTAAAATATAATAAATAAGTGCCGATATATAAGATAATCACAATACGAAACATCAGAGAACTGTCTGCTCAACGATAAGAGCATCATAATATTATGAAGGACCACAATGGGCAGGACTTATGGTCCTTCATAAAATAAGGACAGGAAGGAGAACATCTAATTATGTATTAATGGAACAACCTGTGTAATAATTGGATGCAAAAAAAAAACAGAATTAATTCGAAAATTAGACGACCTAATTGAATTTGTAGAACTGGAATCGTGTCAAACAATCCAGCTACAATTGAGTGGGTCCTGCTCGCGCCGAGTGTAATGTGAATGTTATCTAAAGTTTACCAGATTAATCCAGCGGAGCCCCGCCGCACTTGCGGATGAGGGGACTGACATCAATGATAGCGGACGATTGCCTCGATTGGCCTGTACATCGCTATTTTATCTGCTAACAACTGTAATTTATTGCGTAGCACGGTTTGTGCTGAATGCAAGTATGATTGGACGTGAGACTTGAAACAAAAGGGCCGATAAAAACAACAAATAAAAACAAATAATTGTTTTTTTATAATGTTAAGACAATCTCACCATGCGTGAGATTGGTGTCTGAGATCGGTTAACATATTTTGTATAAAAAAAAATACAGGTCACCAGAGCCCAGAGAATAGCATTATTGTATGGTCAGATGGAACTTGGAAGTCACTCCAATGCAATAACTGGTCTTGCCAAATCTTGGACCATGGTGCTAGCGCACTCGGACTAGTTCAGGACAAACCGCTCCCCCAGTAGGCAAACTGTTAATGGCAGACTGCTAGCGGTAGTACGACACTAGTAGTACAATTAGCAAACTGTGGATTCTCCATTATACTATAATTATGGAAAGGCATACTACCGCTAACAGTCTGCCGCTAACAGTTTGCCTACTGGGGACACAGCCTAAGAAAGAGTATGCTCAATTTGTGAAATAGTTAAATTGCGAAGCCAAGTACTTAGTCTTGTTTACATGTTAAACTTTAGTATACGTTTAAGTTGAATGACGGAAATGGCAAGTCGAATTGTGAGTAGCGATAATAATTACCATTTGGCATTGAAACTTGCGCATTAGTTCTGCGTTGATACCTGCGCCGTGGCAACGCATTATCAGTTGATTGGCTGTGGCTGTGAAAATCATTTCGACGACGACCGACTAACGCTCCCGACCCATGGTACAAATGCGAATACTGCGATGTTCAACTGGTTGTACCACGGGGAAGTAAAGTTACCCATGGTTCAACAGGTTGTTCTCTGCATTGCACGGCTCCACCATCGACGGGCGGGAGTGCCTCAGTACTCCGGGGCACTTCCGCAGTTCTGCAAGAGGAACAGGAGGAGCTCGCAAAGGAGAGCGTTCGCTGGGGGGGCCGCGGAGCAAGGGCTCTGCTGATACCCGTGGCCCCTTCATGTTAAGGCGATGAGGGAGTACCGCGGGGTTTAGTGGGTAAACCCCTGGGCCACTTCCATCTTCGGCCCAGGAACAATGCCCCTCTTTAGGGCATCGGGAGTCCCACACACGGCCCTGTCCCTCCTCCAGGATGGGGTTAAGGTGCGTAACGCATTCCCCGCGAAAAAAAAAAAAAAATAAATGGGGAAATATCTTTACCAATGGTCAACTCGAGTGAGTTGTTCTTTCATTGGTCCAACTAGTTGTACGACTGGGAATTGAATGTATCTATGGAACAACTACTGGTAATAAACATCAGGAAAAGGTTATCATCTGGCTGACACATGCAATCTTATTTTATCAAACATAACTTTTCTGGATAACGTAAACTTTTTAAATCACTCCACTAAGGTCATGTTGCCCTAGTACTTCTTCCCGTTGGCCCCCACTGGTGGACACTGGGAAGAAATGTGTTGCTCTGTCCCTCAGTGGTGAACATCGAAACTAAGAATGTTTTTTTTGAACCTCGTTCGCACAAGAGCGCGGCGCGCATTACTTCCACTACAAACATTGTTATCAGCTGATTGGCCACGGTTTTCTGATAAGCCGTCCATTGCTCGGCCTATCTGTCGTTGAGCATTGTACCGGGTATAATGGACGGGTTATAAGTATTTTTATCTAAACTAAGTTCTGTTGCGATATCAATTGAAGATTAGAACTAACGCAAACTAAAGTGACGCTTCTGAAGTTAACCGAAAGGTTTTATGAAAATAAAGCCCTATGTTACGTCAGTAAAGTGGCAACGTTGTACTTAACGAACAAATTAGCAAGAGTTTGGAGGGGCCTATGTCCAGTAGTGGACTGCTACAGGCTGATGATGATGAATATTGTATTGGAAAAGGCTACAAGGCCAAAGACTATGTCTGGCGTACATTGCCGTTGAGTGTTGATTTCACGTGAACTGTCCCTCGGAACGTAAATCGGCCGCGGAGCTTCTTGCCATCAATTGGGCTACATTTCTGTATGCTATGCTATACTTTTTTTAATCTTTCAAAAACTGTTGTTTTTGCGTATGCTATCCTTTTTGAAATATTACAATTGTAAAAAAATATTTCACACAGATGTACTTAATATAGACTGTTTCTTTTATCATAACAAGATGTGATTGATGATCTATTGAAGACCATGCTTTCAGTTTCAAGCGTAATGCTTATGACTTATGAGATATTGTTCATAAATTTTACAGCGGTTTCAAGTGGATTGGATGTTCTATATTTATAATTTAGTTTTATTACTATTATTATCTAAGATAATGGTTATTAGTAATGCCTTTTGTAGTCCCACTTATAAATGGTTCTTGTCCAGAGTCATGCAAAATCAAACACTACCTAAATATTAGACGTGTATATTTGTAGAGAATCTATATAATATATAAAACTCAAAGGTGACTGACTGACATAGATAGATATCAACGCACAGCCCAAACCACTGGACGGATCGGGCTGAAATTTGGCATGCAGGTAGATGTTATGACCATAGAGAAATGTCTGTGGTTATGACGTAGGCATCCGCTAAGAAAGGATATCTCGATATTCCCACGGGAACGGGAACCACGCGGGTGAAACCGCGGGCGCCCGCTAGTTTATTTATAAACGTAACATTTCATTATACCTTCATTGATTAATTTGTTTACATATTTCATTTTATACTTGTACTTTCTGTAATAATGAATTAGTTTTACTTGCGTAATATTCATAATGATTACACAGGGAAAACCCCTGGGCTGTGGTTTTCCTTTACTGCACAGACGCAAAGCGCGAATTGGGAAATTTTCCTTACTGTGTATGTACGTATAAACTCATTGATCTATATAGTGGTTTAAAAAATGCTTGGTTTATAACCTTTAGAACCCTGACTTATATTTCGTGCCGTGATTTCTTATTTTTTCGGACTTTTTTACGTTTTGTGGTTATCACTAACCCGCATTTGGGATTATTTAAGGAAGTAGAAAAACTGAAGGCTGAACTTTGAAATAACAACTTAAGACAAAAAAGTACCTTGTTTATTACTATCCCTAGATCTCTTTCTAACAGAATGATTTGACATTTTTTTGACCCATTCAAGTAGTGCATGCTTGAGATTTTAAGCATTGCCTAATGGAATATGGAAATATTTTAGTTTCTTTTATACAAAAATCATTCTGAAATCTAAATGTTTTGTTCACACGTCACAATTAAATTACAGATCCTGATCGGCATAACCCTGATGGTGTGGGTGGTACAAAAGGCCAGGAAGGAGCTGACGATCGCGATAATGGCGGCGGAGTCGATGTCCACTTCCAGCAGTTCCTCCATCAGCTAGCCGACGGCCCGTGCGTCCACCGACGTGGACAGCGTCTCTGAGGAACGGTCCAGCTAGGGGCTAAGTCTCGACGGGTGCTTCGGACCCGTCCACGAAGCAGGCCAAGAGGAAACGTACGTGTGAATTTTAGGGTTGGTAAAACCTTGTGATACTAAGTATAATCGCCAATTTACCTCTAAGAGGATAGTCGTGTTGGATTGCCACTTACTTATATTTTATACGAAAACAAGCACTTCCGTATGTAAGATTTTATATACCAATAATAAAATATGGTGTACCCATAATTGAAGAAATACAGAGATAAATCTTAAATTATTATTTACATTTTGAACAGCTCGTAGACAAACGTTCAACAAATTGTTGGATTTGAACAAGGCCAAATTAGCTTTCAGATTTCTAAACAATCGTGAAGATGTATAGTAGCTGAAAGCTGAATAGAGCTTTTTTCTTTCGATATCAAATTATACGTGGAATTTACTCTTTAAAATAACTCCCAAGTGTACAAAAGAACGGTAGCGCTCCTAAAGGCCTTCTTACAAACAAATCATGTAAGAATCAAACCTGCGAATGAGAGCACTAAAATCTAGATAATATATTCTTCCACAAGTAAAATACTAAAACAGTGTCGTTGAAAAGTGGCAATCCTAATGTTATTTGATGGTCGCAAGTTTGCCTTGATCGAGAGCAGGCGCGGTCCCGTGATCTATAGGCGGGATCCCCCTCCAAATACTACACGTCAAATTGATACGAGACTTTCGTACGATTTTCGTGCGATTATCTTCAATTTGTACTGTAATATCATCTCCCCTCCCAAGTATCGGTGGGCCCGCGCCTGATCGAGAGCAAAGCAACTCAAGGCATATAGTCTTAACATTAATATAACTATGTAATATTGAAATGGATGTTACAACAGGCGTCAGCTCAGCAGTTAACATTTGTGTTCCGTCGGCGTACAACAGTAATTTAATTATCGTGTAGGATTATAAATGTTTATTATTGAAACACGTGAATGTCTGTCGAACCATGTGACGTGTGATTCAGTTGTAGCATTGACTGCAAGGTACATTTACGGTTATTGCACACAGAGCGAATTGGTTTGGAAGAGTCTTAACACTTTAATCGATCTATTTAATAATTGATGGCACATTTGTTGGTGACCCTGTCGTATCCACTAGGGGCCAAGGCGCCAAACCGACCCATTGCAAGCATGTGATGATCGTCTGTGTTTGGTTATCTTTTAAAAAAATATTTGTTCTTTCGTTGTTTCTGATAGCCACTTCGGTCAGTAAATGACCATTATGTGTTAACATAATGGTCATTTACTGACCGAAGTGGCGTTGAAAAACAATAGGTATCGATGTCCGATTGCTATTGATGAAAGGCAAATGATATTGAAGTACCTATGTAGTATTTACTTATTGATACTCGAACGATAGATAATAGATTTTATCGTTGTTCTTATTGATTATTACCGCCTAGGTAAACTCTGGCCCACTGGAATGTTTCTTAGTTTTTCAGTTGAAGGTTTTACCTTTACCAAAATTTAATAAGGCCTATGAATTTATTCTCCACGTATCTTGCTTGATGGCAGATGAGTAATTATTTTTTAAGTGTCGTGGTTCAAACAATGTTCTTCTGGTGCCTATTTTACTTAAGGCCTTACCCAGAGCAAATGACTTTGAGCATTTCACCTTCACTTACCCCCACCTCACCTCACCCCATACTTCGTAACCATCGGTAATAATATGAGCGCCATCTAGTTAGCTAGCGCCAAACTATTACTAACATTATAAAGCCACTATTAGCAGACTGAATATTAATTGTCATAGAAAAAAAAGTATCTTGTAGATACCATAAACTTAATTTAATTCCATGGTAGATACACACATCATAAAAGTAGAATCGAAATGTTTTTCAGTACGATAAAATACAACAAGATTAATTTTAATTTTTTTGTTCTCTATTTGAAAATACAAATTTGAACATGAAAGATTTTCAATACAAAAGAAGAATACGATTCAAACGGTTTTTTCGATATTTTCAACGGATATCTAGATTGAAAAAAAACTCGAGGATTATCAGAAGTTTTACGAGTAAAAATTACAGCAGGTATAGTAAGTACATCAGGAGGTGTTCTCGGGTAGTATTACCAGGGTGTGTTTTCAGGGTATTAACATCATAGGTGTTCTCCAGGAAGTATCATCAAAGGGTGTTCACCGGGTTGTTGCATCAGAGGGGTGTTTTCAGGGTAGTCACATCAGGGGGTGTTCTCCGGGTACTATTACCAGTGGGGTGTTTTCAGGGTATTAACATCATTCAACGTGCAACGTGGTCACGCACGACCCTGAGGATTGGGATACGGAAACTGCGTGCTATTTCTCTCGTAGAACTATCCATCTACTCCAGTCAACGAAGCTCTAACTTTGCCATTTTAGCTGAAAAGATGAATCAAAGGACAATGCTCGAAAAAAAACCCAGGTTGGAATCAAATGAAAAGTATCTGTAAAATTATTGGTAATAATAAATGTAATTAAATATTCCATAGGGGGCATCATCGAAATCAATGGCGGTATGTGTGAAATTGCTTTTCAGATTTTTAGGGGTCACATAAAGTATCAATTAAAGGAATAAACAGATACAGTTGCGGTTTAAAAGTGTATAAAATGGCTATATCTAATATAATTATATTATATAATTGTATATAAGGTCACATTTTATTAAGGGGCAATATTTTATAAGAAAATCAATTTATGTTATACACACACAATGCATGATATATTGTTTAAATATTCCTAATAGTTTCATTTTTAACGTTTTCAAACAAAAAAAATCTAATATTTTTGGGAACAACCTGTGTATGAGATGAACTTTGCATGACCCTATTTTCATTGATGAATTATTTAAAAATGGCTTCTACTTATCGCCGTTCTCTTTCTTTTTAATCGATCCTCTCTCTTTGCAAACGTCATTTTAAAGCGGTTCTACTTATCGCCGTTTCTCTTTCTCATTTTATTCAATAAGTGTTACCCTGCACACACTACATAATACCCTAATATTGAATTTTTAAATATTATTTTGAAATATGACTTACCATCACGTTTTTTCAAGTTTTGGACTAACAATTTATTGCACTCGTTATTGAGGTATACGAGTATCATTAACGATGTCTAATAAACGATGTTAAATACAAAGTGATCGATTTAAAATAACAATGTGCATTAACTTGGCATGTTTCAAAGTCAATATTTACAATTCTACTATTTAAAAATTTACTTACTATTTACAACAATTGTTGAATGTGCCGAGTCCGACCTCCATTTGCTACACACAATCTTACACAATCTGGCACGATCAACACAATGCACTGCAGTTAAAACCTCCCGGTCACTCGTATATCATAGCGTCAAACACACTTACGATTCGCGCACTCGTCACTGCTTTACGAAAATATTCGACGAACTGAACGACACTCCCTTGTAGTCCGCACCTAAGAATGTTATGTAGAATATGTAGCGCATCCGGACGATACGACATTTATTTCCATTTTCAAAATAATTATTACTGGCCAGAAAAACACAAGAAAAAGATAATCAAAATGTTGTATGTAGTATCCGCTGCAAAATAAACAAAATTAGACAGAAGGCATGTGTAGTGATGTTTCGGCGGCACTTTGTGCAAATGTCGACACTCCCGAACCTGGCCTTTCGACTTGCCTCTGGGCGGTTTCTTTAAAAGAAGGTATGACTCAAGCTGGCCGCTAGCGGCGCTTGAGACGACTCAACACTACGACACACGAACAGATCAGCTCCCAGCTAATGCTGGGGGCTGATCTGTTCGTGTGTGTTGGTCACAGCACTAATGTGCTGTGACCAAAAACTCGATACAATACTTTCACACCGATATTTTTTTACTAAGAGGATTAATCAAAGCATTAAAGAGTTTGCTAAAAATAAATAAATAAGATACACCCCGATGGTCTAGTAGTTGGTACCGTGTTGAGATCTTGAGGTCTTAGGTTAAATTCCCGGGTCGAGCTGACTTTGTATCAGTTTTTTCGGACACAGCTCGGGTTTATGCGGACAATAAAGTAATTTATTTTTAGCTGAAAAAATGAATTGACATGTTAGGGGTTTAATCAACTATGACATTAGAGCATAACAAAAATAATAATTTGTTTAATTTATCGTATTATTACTTTATTAGCAATATCGTAGTAGGTAGTTTGTTTTTTAAACATAGAAACTAAATAATTTATCGAAATACATATCTCCATTGGTACACAACACTAGTGTCCTTCCGATAAGTTTCTTTCGGCAATTTTAGTTTTAGTCCAGTCAACGAAGCTGTAACTTTGCCATTTTAGATGAAAAGCTGAAACTGGTGCCAAAATTTTCGCTAAAGACTCCGTAATAACATACTAAAAATGCAGGGTCGTGAGTCACCGGGGTCATAGGAAAACAAAAATGGAAAAGGGTGAAAAAGTACTTTTTCCTAAAAATCTCGAAAACTAACAAAAATATGAGAAAAAGTTTCAGACAAAAGATGTAGAGAATTACTTTGTCTACAGAAAAGATTATTATCAATTACGCGTATCGCGCACCGTTTGCTAGGATATCGAGTACAAAGTGCACTTATTGATGTAGAATCAAATTAATAAAAAGAAGACGGAAATCTCTTTAAATGCATAAAAATAATTTTTAATTGAAAAATTTGTAAAAATTCTATTTAAACGAAAAACATAGTTTGTGCGAATTTTCGCACTTTGTACGCGATTTCCTAGGAAACGGTGCGCGATACGCGCAAATTGATAATAACCTTTTTTGTAGACAAAGTAATTTTCTACGACTTTTGTCTGACACTTTTTCTCATTTTTCAGTTAGTTTTCGAGATTTTTAGGAAAAAGTATTTTTTTCACCCTTTTCCATTTTTTTTTTCGTATGACCCCGGTTACTCACGACACGACCCTGCATTTTTAGTATGTTATTACGGAGTCTTTAGCGAAAAATTTGGCACTTCAGCTTTCAGCTTTTCATCTAAAATGGCAAAGTTAGAGCTTCGTTGACTGGACTATTAATTCGGACGCGCGCGAGTCTTCAAATGCGCTATTGTTTTTGGGATTTATGCGATTATCATGGTGTACTTTGTTTTGTAGTGAGGAAGAATTGATTGTGAGAAGTGTAGTGTAATTTAGTGAAAATTTCGTACTATTTATTACGGTCGCAGGTGCGACAGCGAACGAATATCTACAGTGTTCGGATTTCGATGGCTCGGTCGGTGGGATCAACGCATTTTATTACATCGATAATTTGTTAGTGCGATGTAACGTTTGTGCGAAAAATCTTATTGCGAAAAACCATACAGCGATTGCTCATGTCACCCTTGCTCTGACGCGACAATAATGTGGTTAAAATAAACTGAGTGTGTGCATGAGGGAACTATGGAGCTGGCGTTTCAGAAAACTTTGCTTTTAGCGCACGAGGAGAGAGTCAATTCGAGCTCTCCGACATGGTTGGTATTAGAGACCACCACACAACGACGACAAGTAGGTAAGTACTTAGCATGGTAGTCAATCAATGAAGTCACGAACAGCTGAGAACACGTTGTTTGTGTCGATCTCACACAAACAACACTTGCAGTTTTAGTGCGCAAGTGTGGGGAAGTAGGTACTTAAGTAATTAGTGCATTTTAAATTTTATGGGTACGTTCAGTCATAAACTACCATAGTTATTGGCCGTAGTGCCAGTTTGCGTTGCGCGGAGCTGCTATTTGGTTACCGTATAGGTAACCACTTTTAGACCGTAAGTGGTCATCCTCACCTATGCTTTTATAAGAAATTCTACATTTTGAAATGAAGACAAGGTTGAACTATTGTAAATTACCCTAGATCTAGCGACAACTTCCCACGGTGGTAACACTAATGGAGGCCGGCCATCAAGTGTGAGCAAGAGCGCTATAGCTAAAGAGCGAGAAGGCAAGTAGAGAGGCGGGAAGACCCGCAAAGTAGTTCCATTGTGTAAAGTTGTTTGACATTGACTTTTCTAGTATCGATAGTAAACAAGCGTATTTCACGTAATACACAGGTTGTAGTATTTGACTATTAAAGCAAGATGAAAGTCTTCGTTTTTCTCGAAAACTATCGTATTAACAAAGAAAATATACTGTATGAATATCTTTTATTTTTAGTGTAGAATCAATTTTTAAAATATTGCCCCTTAATAAAATGTGACTCTATATAATTATTATTATTTAATATAATAAAGTGTAACAGTTTGTTTGTCTTTGTAAACGCGCTAATCTCAGGAACTACAAGACCGATTCTAAAATTTTTTGCACCAATGAGAAGCTACAACTTTACTGAATAGGTGCTAAAAAATATATTTTTATAAAAAATTATAAAAATATTTTTTTATTATTCAGTAACTATGTAACTGATACTTTATGTGACCCCTGAAAAATCTGAATAGCAATTTCACACATACCGCTATTGATTTCGATGATGCCCCCTATGGAATATTTAATTACATAATTATTATTACCAATAATTAGAGATACTTTTCATTTGATTCCAGCCTGGGTTGTTTTTCATACTAGATGAGCATTGTCCTTTTCGTTAATGACCCCGTGATAATGATAACATACTAAAAATGCGGGGCGGGGTGGTGTCACCTGGGTCATTCGAAAAAATGGAAGAGGGTGAAAAATTACTTTTTCCCGATAATCTCAAAAACTAACAGAATTAAGAAAAAAAGTTTTAGACAAAAGCTGTAGAGAATTACTTTGTCTACAAAAAAGGTTATAATCATTTTACGCGTATCGCGCCCCGTTTGCTAGGAAATCGCGTACAATGTGCGAAAATTAGCACGAACAATGTTTTTCGCTATTTAAAACGGGGTTTTTTCATATTTTCCAATTGGAATGATTTTTATGCATCCTCCGACACACCCTAAGAGATTTCCTTGTAATTTTTATAGATTTGGGTCAACAAGTGCGTTTATTATTCAGTAACTATGTAACTGATACTTTATGTGACCCCAGAAAAATCTGAATAGCAATTTCACACATACCACCATTGATTTCGATGATGCCCCCTATGGAATATTTAATTACATATTATTACCAATAATTTGATTCCAACCTAGCTTCTTTTTGAGCATTGTCCTTTTAGCGTCAGTTTCAGCTTTACAACTAAAATGGCAAAGTTAGAATTTCGTTGACTGGAGTAGATATTCTACGAGAGAAATAGCACGCAGTTTCCGTATCCCAATCCTCAGGGTCGTGACTGACCACGTTGCACGTTGAATGATGATGATAATACCCTGAAAACACCCCACTGGTAATAGTACCCGGAGAACACCCCCTGATGTGACGGGTAGTTAAAAACACCCCTCTGATGCAACAACCCGGTGAACACCCTTTGATGATACTTCCCGGAGAACACCTATGATGTTAATACCCTGAAAACACCCTGGTAATACTACCCGGAGAACACCTCCTGATGTGACTACCCTGAAAACAACCCCCGATGCAACAACCCGGTGAACACCCCTTTGATGATGCTTCCTGGAGAACACCCATGATGTTAATACCCTGAAAACACCCCCTGGTAATACTACGCGGAGAACACCTATTGATTTTTCTACCCGGGAATACCCTTGGGTCCTAAGTGGGAGTATCTTGAGGAAAGGAGTGACTGTTCTCCTCCCGCCTCACCACGCCGCGCTACAACCTCAACGCGCTCAACAACACCGGCCGCCAGCAAGCAAAGAGGCTGAAGCGAGCCACACCGCCGCTCTGGCCGATGTTGGTGATAGCTCAAAGCCGCTTGATGATACTACCCGGAGAACACCCCCTGATGAATACACTAGCGATTGGGAGGGTCCGCATTCAACGTTTCACCAAAGTACACGTATTAAAATTTCTCCGTTTAAATATTATTCTAATAAGTGTAAAAAGTAAACAGTTTTTAGTAAATGTTGTATAAAAATGTGCGGCAAGAAATAGCGCATCCTGTGGTGTAAATTTTAAATCGTTTAGTTGACATTTTGGATGTTTTTTAACAAAATTAAACCAACTGTGACGGTTACGAGTGCAATATTGGATAAAGCATGTAAATAATATTGTAAAGTGACTCATGTTACAACGGACCTCTGCAAGCAAACAATACTGATCTTTGGACCCCTATTCACGTCTGTTGGTGCGCGCCGTACTTCATCGCTTATTTTGTCCTATCTATACAACGCTCGGTGGCCGAGTGCAAATACGCTGACGTAATAAGTGAACATTAGTTCAAATCCCAAGTAGTCCAAAAAAACTTTTTGAACATTTTTTTTGGTTTGAGATTGTTTAGTTCTTCTTTTTTTATTATTCAATTTTTTTAAATATCATTCGTTGGTGTATTACATTGGATAATGTAATACACCAACTCAAGACTCATGACTCAGTCTTGGTTTGTATTGAATAGGCTGCGAAACTACTGAACCGATTTGGAAAATTCATTCACTTTTGGAAAGTCACCCGGGTACTATTCCCGGCCCGGGTGACATACGACAGGATTATAGGATAATTATTATTGACAAAAGAAATTACGCGCGGGTGAAGTGAAACCGAGGAGGCGGCCTAGTGTAGTCAGTGAAATTTACCGTCGTAGGTACCTACTGATTGATTTGTAAAATTCATTCACTTTTGGAAAGCTATCGCGATTTTGGCGAGCCATTTAGTGTAATGGTCGCGAAGTCGGCTATTACACCAGAGGTCGCGGGTTCGATCCCCGCACGGTACAAACATTTGTGTGCATGAACATGTTTGTTTGTATCGGTCTGGGTTTTTCTATTTATAATAATGTATGTATTTACAAAAAAAAGTATATTAGTAATGTTTATCCGTTGTCTAGCACACATAGCACAACTAATGCTTAGTGCTGCACAAGCTAATGCTTAGTTTGGGGCTAGATGGTGCTGTGTGAATAATGTCCAGAGATATTTATATTTATATTAAATCGAGCGTGTAGCATTCGCCAATGATATAGTTTTACTACACTACTATTATTAAACAAGATACATAATTAAATCGTCCTTTCGCATTTAATACAAGACACACCTCAGCCTCACAATATAAATCGTCCTTGCGTAAACAAAGCAAGCAAACGTCAGTGCTTGTTTGTGTCGCTAGGTGTCGCTGTCTCACCGATCTGTCACGTGTGTGAGCGAGCGACACGGGTTCCCCGTAGCACAGCTAGCGACCGACTGCCGCCCGCTACCCGTTGTGGGCGCGTGAGAGAAATGGCCGTCCGAAATTATGAATAATAATCCGTAAAAATCAAGAAAAGGATGATTTCCAAATTTTTAGCAGCCAATTTATAGTTTTTTTGATTGTCTATCGATTGGCGCAAGCCAAATTTAAAAAACACGTTTAAATTAGGAGGAGTGCATGAAATAATATTATTTTAGACGTATTTTCAAAGTCAGTTTTGGTAGTGATAAATAAAGATAAACACAAACTTTAAACGTGGAATTTTAAGATAAAACTACAAAGATTATTTACGTATTTTTTAAACTGTTGTATACGCATTAAATAAGGAGTTGAGAGCCGTTAAAAACAAGACTTTTGGTCTGGGAGACGCCTTAAGTGCATACTCGTAATTCTAGTCCCATTAGCAACACAAGCTACGTTTCAGCATCATTGAGATTAGACCAATGTGATTTTGTCTGTCTGATATATTTCTTTGTACCTGTATGAAACTATTTTTATAATGACAAAACGATATTCTAAAAACGTAAACTAACAGCAACGAAATGTTTTCCTTATCGCGCCCACGTCGATTTCGTGTCGCATCGTCGTAATTCATCAAAAAGTTAAACTATTTTTTGCGATGAACGCCTTGGAAGGTTCCCAAAAACGAAACACATTCCCACAGAAACAAATAATTTACAGTATAAACTGTTTTCGGGCGCAAGACAAACAAGCTTAGCGAAAACACGCGCAGTCATCTACATGAAAGAACTTTTGAGCCAAGGTAAATGATAAACATGGCCTTTCATGTGGAACTAACGCTGCATTTCAATATACGTCAAAACGCGGCCTTGTGTGATGGTAGTGAGTGAATAAAAGTCCTCGAGTCCTTTATAGTGTATGCAGTCGATTCTATTATTTGGCGAAGTCCAGTCGTTTAAAATGTTTTTTTTAATAACATTATAAATCTTCGACTGTTTCGACAAAAGTGGATGTTTTCAATGAAATAAGCCATGAGTAATGTGGTCTATCTTTCACTTTAAATTAAAAGCATTATCTTCTTGGCAACTTATTTTAATCGTGAAGATGAAATCATCTAATAATTACCTACCATTGAAAATCCATTTTATTGGATTCAAAGTTTTGCAATCACGTGATATCAAATCAATAAAATACAAAATCGATGAATGATATCCAATAAGGATATCATTCATCGATTTTCTACAATTATATATAGAAATATTTAGGCTTATTAAGAACATCTGAAGTTTGAAGTTTATCTCTATGAGATTAATCGGTATCAACTTTCAAGTGATCACTGCTAATGTTGAAAAAACTCTTATATTATCACTATTATCAAGAACAGATAAAAATTCTGTCTCATTGACACTCGTACTTCGATAGCAATAACCTCGAAATCTGATAACTACTACAAATTTGTATTAACACAACAATTACCTACGATAATTTAAAATTGTTATCGCTTTGATTTAAGACGCCGGGCTGTATTACGTTCCTGGTTTAAATTTAGACGTTCAAACAAACAAAACTTTTCCATACAAACGGCTGGCGGTATTTTGACACGCCATTAGTGACGATGGATTGAATGAAATGGCTATTGTCGAAAAGCGCCTTCATTTTATAAAGTCTAAATCAAATACAGTCAAATAATGTTTCTTTCTTTTCTTGCCTAATATCAAACCATTCTTAGCTCTATGTTCCGACATTCATCTGAATGATTTTATGTCTTTTGAAAAGTTACAGCAAATATTTGCAATAACATACAGTTTAGTTAAAAAGGCTCGAAGATCGATTCAAACGGAAGAAAATAAGATGTAAGTATTACTACGCAATGTTTTCTGAATGTGTTACTCAATAATAACGGGTCATTCATTGGCTATCTGCTGATTTAAATAATATTTGGTATAGAAAAAAATTAAGAACTTTAGGAACGTATTGGTTCCCCACGGAATCGCGCTAAGTAAGGCTTCCCATGAGAGACAATTCGACGTAGGTCGACGACGACCTTTAGCACGTCAAAAAAATATAAATTGCAAACAATCAAATGTTCAAGACCTAGAAAAAAAGTCCTTATTGAATGCAATTGTCATGCAAATTAAAAAATGTAATTGTAGTGTATTTTGCATGTTCTATCCAATAATAGGGCATCGCGTGCCAACTGATAAAAGTGTAGCAGTCGTGCAGTTATTCAAGTCCCATTATTTAATGGGAATGAGGTTTTGTATTAAATACAACCTTATGCAGTATGTGCAATTAAAAATATGTTGTATATTATGTTTTTTTACCACTCGTTCTGAAGTTATTCGTTTTACTTCACAAAGTTTAATCTAACTCTTAGTACCTACATTGGGCAGTT
This sequence comes from Mecyna flavalis, assembly GCA_949319885.1. Classification (NCBI taxonomy): domain Eukaryota; kingdom Metazoa; phylum Arthropoda; class Insecta; order Lepidoptera; family Crambidae; genus Mecyna; species Mecyna flavalis. The sequence continues at coordinate 15,561,661 of OX439439.1, forward strand.
CGAGAATTGTCAAGGACGAAACAAAAACCAGTACCTATAATATTGAAAAAAAAAATTAATGTAACAAAATGTCAGAATTTAATATAGTAAAGTTAGCAAGTCCAGTGGTAACGAGAAGTGACCAATTGAGACCACGTGCACTAATGGCCTATTTGTTTGTTAATGCAGTGACAATGAAGGGCTCCGGCATCGTGGACACTGCACTAAAATACTTCAAGTGTGATATTATCCCAAAGACAAAATCTACCACCATAATATCTCTGGCTTCGTTCCAATATACAGGATGGAAAGTTTCAATGGGGCAGCCAAGGGAGGTACCTTAATCGTTGCAGCTACAAGAAATTGGTCTTAGGAGACTATCCATTTAGTACTGAAACCTCAGTTGGTCCCATATAAGATTTTGATCAGCGTACAAAATTGGACCGATTAGCATCAAAAAATTTGTTTGTGAAAATTGGTAATTTTTTGCTAACTGTACATTTTTTTTAAAATCTGTGAATGGGAATGATATTTTTTTGAAATATTATGGATAGTCTCCTAAGACCAATTTCTTGTAGCTGCAACGATTAAGGTACCTCCCTTGGGTGCCCCATTGAAACTTTCCACCCTGAATATGTATAGTATGGGAACCGTTTATAGTTACTGGTTCTTGAATTGAAAGGCACGAAGATCAAACGAGTTACGAGAAATGTTCTTCAAAGGCTTGTGACGTTGTAACGTTGCTTGTGCGAAATAGGGAATATGTATGCATGGGAAATTGTGAAACCTCTCTTTAAAACATGTTTCATGTATACTAGAGCTAGAAATAATGTGTTGTATTCCTAAATCCGCAGGATATTAGGGTTTAATGCAAAGATTTTTTATGCTAGCATCATAGCTTCTACAGGCAAAGGCCTAAATCAGACTAACACTCAGTTGCAGAAACGTCCATTATAGTTAATGTTTCATTAAAGCTATTGCTGTCACTTTTTATTTCATGACAACGAAAAGTGACAGCATTAGATTTAATGAAGCATTAACTTTAATGGAGCTTTCTGCAACAGGGCGTTAGTCAGTTATTTACTGCTACTGCCTACTCAATCAATGATTCCTGATCCCATATTTAAATGAAATAAAGCATTTTTATTTATTTATTATTTAAAACATCTATTAAACACTGCCAACTGTTCTCAAATTTACTACATATTATTTTAACACCATTCATTCACAAAGGTACACTATAATTTTGAAAAATTATTTATTTATTTTATTACGTGTCAATTTTGCATGTTGTGCTATTAAACAACGTGTCAAAAATATGTCATCCGTAGTTGCAAGCAAGCATTTACCCGAGGTTTTTTTTAAATAGACTAGCGAATATTTTAGTTTTGTTTTATAACTTGAACGGTTGCTGTTAGAAATAGTCTAGCATCCCTAAGGTGCCACGTTAAGTAGGCTTTGTGTTTCCTGTTGACTACTGGCCTATCCTAAGGGCCTGAGGAATCGTTAACAATAGTGATGTAACTGTAAGGTCCTCCCTTGTTACTGAATACAACCACTTAGCTGGTTAAGAAGTGTCACGGAACTCTCGTTCAAATTTCGTGTTATTTCGGCAGGGGTCCAGGGGGCCTACACAAAGTAACATTTTGACAGCGATAGCAAATTTCGCCAACTTTAAATTCTATGGATTTGACAGATGCCATAGAAAAGTCACGTGGTGAAAGTGGTGGTTTTGACATTCGCTATCGCTAATTGAGCTAAAACGAACGTCATAAATGCCGCTTGTCTAGGGGGGCAGGCCACTTATTTTAACTACACCTCAAGTGTTTCTTTGGAACACTTGTGAAAAAATGCTTACCACTTGTAATAAACAAAGGAATCTGCACGCGATGAAATTATTTTATTACATTCGTGTTTCCGAACTGATTTGCGTTCAACGTTAACATTGTTCCAAAGCAATTTCAATAAGATGGGGAAGTAGTTTGCCAATGCTAATAATGTAACTTCTACGAATTGATATAGTTCTCTTTTAAAAAGTTGGGTATAAATATATCCATATTTATTAGGGTAATGTATCATAGTGACGTGCATAATGATTTAATTATAAATAACCTGTGGGAAATTAAAAGCAAGCTAGTCTTAGGAGAGGCAAAGTGATGCACCCCTCTCGTCTTCAATCTAGGTATACCTATCAATAGCAGAGAGAGTCGGTAGTGAAAGTAACGATGACGTTTGAAACCGCTAGCTACGAATACTTCGCGTATTCAATACTCAATATTTTAAAAAGCAAGTATTTTTATTCTTTAAATAATCCTTTATTCTAAGGTGCAATCCTAATCTATGTTATAGGGCCAAGCCAACTTCAACGTAATTTTGAATCATCTGATTTTCAAGTACCTGCTGAAATTGTTTCTGCTGTTCATATTGGTAAAATGACGCACTGAGTCAATATTTGATTATGTAGCGACGGACACAAAAGTAAACTATGTCTCTATTTATAAACCATCGTGATAGTAAGCTAGATGTTAGGTTATAATTCACACACACAATTTAAAAGTATGATTAAATTCAAGTGTTGAATTTGAATTGTAAATAGAAGTAGATTTTTCAGCGTGATACTGACAGATGTAAAAAAATGATATTTTTCAAAAGGTTATTATTTTGAAACAAATAATTTTCGGGAATATTTCTATGTAAATTAGTATTAAAAATGTTGCCAAATTACGTCTCAGTCATTAAAGTGTAGTATTTTTTCACATTTTTGTAGGTCAAATTACTTAAAGTATGTAGCAACGTTTTCACTGTTTTTAAAGTCGACCAAGGAAGGTTTTACATGATGAAACAAACCTTTTTTGACTGTGACTATTTATTACACATTTTTTATAATCTGCAAATTAATATGTATCCTACTTTTCACTAATATTGTAAAAGTATGTTTGTTACGTTGTCACACCGTGACTGGTTTGTTATATGTAAGGAGTTCGATAGTTACACTACTTTTATATCCTAAGATTAGAGCTCGATACATAAAAATTGTTTGATGTATGAATCAATTATATCAAAGGCGTGTTTTCTATGTAACATTAACTGAAAACACTTGAAATGCTTTAAGATCAAAGGCAACTACAGAATTATTGTAGGTGCTGTATATTGATCTAATACTTCTTATTGAAGTATCATAAAGGTGCTCCTTCACCGGGAGCATTCGCGTGTAATGTAACATTACATTCGTCTTTGAGCATTACATTACAATAATACCTCCCTGACCGACGAGCATTCGCGTGTAATGTAATATTATAGATTCTACTTTGAGCATTACATTACAATACCACCTCCCTGGCGAGCATTCGCGTGTAATGTAATATTATAGATTCGACTTTGATTATATTAGATATTACACATTGTATCATTACAAGGTGCGCATTGCAATGCTCGGTTCTCCTGCCCGTTTTGTAACATTACAAGATGCGCATTGTAATGCTCGGTTCTCCTCCTTCACTGTTGTAATGTTCGAGTCTGTAATGTTACATTACACGCGAATGCTCCCGGTGAAGGAGCACCTTAAGATTCATAAGGCAGTAATGAAAATCTTTTTTGATTTTATTTACTTTTGTGCACGTCATTCTTTTTTGTCAACACACTAAACGACAAAATATGTGCAAGTACCCAATGCCTGCCTAAATGCCGTTGTCAAATCCCTCACTTTGCTTTGTGTTTCTAATAAATACACGTGCTATAAAAAACTGATATAATAGTTTTTTGTAACTATCTAAACTTTGGATGGATGAAATATAGTGATTTATAAAATTTAACAGTATTTGGCATTTATTCTTATGAGATCGAGACTAATGCAAGTCAGACTAGTGTTTATAAATAATTACTAGCGGATATGATAAAAAAAAATAGGTAGATAATATTTTCTGTATGTAAGTACATTTAAAGCTACAGTTTTTGGACGTGTTATTTATTTATAAAGCATTATTTTGTTGTTTATTTGGTGCCGGATACATTTTTATTTTGAGTTTTTGTTAAAAATAATACAGATGTTCTATAGATTTTGATATTATCATGTGAAAGTTTAATCATGCCTGTTCGCAAGGATTTGCTATTGACGGTTTTGTTCAAACAGTAGGTATAGAATTTTTTACACTCGTTTTTTAAAAAAAATTTGTTCGCGTGACACCCCTGCCGATACGATTCAAAAGTAATTGTCTGTCTTCTAAGTGAAAGAATCAAAAGTGGTGCAATATCGTTGCGTGCAATATGCAATAACAGGTTGATGACGCGTTTATTTGTTTGAGCGCCAAACAATAAATAAAAATATTATATTTGTGTTAAATTTTAATTTATAAAAACACATCAAATGCATTTTATTATATTACAGAAATACATTACATTAATTACATTATCCAGTGCTTTTATAATTTAGTAAATTCGTCAAATAGCCAATTCCTTGACTTTGGCATGACTATAATTAATTTGTTATAATAAATGTAAATATATATTTTTCCTTTAATTAAGTTAGTATCCTGGTTTTCCTAGTGCAATACTTGTTTTGTAATTTGAGATGATGATCTCAAAATGCTGCGTGAAGTTATGAAATGTATTATTGTTTTTGTTTTTCATAAAAATGTTCTTCCTTTGTATCCTAAAGACTGATTTTCTTTGTTTTTAATGATTTCGTTCGTAATTTTCTTCCATCACCCTTTTATAATATAGACGTACCTATTAGATTTTTTAAAAGGTAAAAATTTAAATTTTTGTTTAGTCGTATGGACCAACCTAAATTTTGTAGTGCACTAAAATTTTACATTTGTGAGTAATTCTGTAGCATCTGAATAATATAGTATACACAATTATAATTAAAATAATTTCGTAATTACTTAACTGAATATTGTAAACATCTTTTTAAACATGTACCAGCATTTATTTTAGTGAGATGTGTGTAAATATTGGTACTACGGATTTTGTACATTTAACTTGAAATTATGCACAGCCTTGTTCAGGGTACGTTAAATAGTAAGTTCCTTTCAAAGCTGAAAAAATTTTGCCCTATTTATGGTTTCGAGTTGGATACAAGTCGATTATTGAAGATATAATTGCCAGTTGTAATACAAAATCTAAATAGATTAGAAAAACATGCACGGTATTGCCAGAGGTTTTTTTTTAATTATATTTGACCGTTTGTTCTCCTTTTCTAGTTTATCTACATATTCTCATCTACTTTGAAAGAACTGATTTGTTTTCTTCTTCTTAGTCGGCTTTGTGGACTTCATCAATGTCACAGTCATAGGAATTTACTGTTCAACATTGTACGCTCTGTAAAATCATCATTAGGATTCACGACAGATTTGTCTATTATTAATACGCTTTTAAAGCAATATGATTTAATTTACTACACTGCAGGACTGTCCCAATGTCATTCGCTGTAAAACCACTGTTTCGCATGTACAGCAAGCCACTGATCAATCTTCGCAAATCTGTCAAATTCCTGCAAACAATTTTCGGCGTGATGTCCATCGCATAAAGTCCTTTTTCAAGTAAGATTTTTTGACAGATTTGCAAAGGTTCATCAGTGGCTTACTGTACAGTCAACAACACAATGCATAGCACTTTAGATTATATGTACAAAGCCCATTATAAAAAAAAAACAACAGGGACAATTCCATGTCTTATGTTCACTTAAAATAAAAGTTGTGGTTCTCTTAAACTTTATAACTAGTAATTGGACAAAAGCACACAACACCTTTTGTGGTAGGCGGCCCAGTTTAGTAAACGTAAAGAATGCCATTTTTTTATTGACATAAAGGGCTCTAGTGTACTACTACTACGGGGACCTTAAGCCTTTCCACGACATTGTCAACCACTGTAAGAGCAAGCCGTATAATAAAATAACAATGTTGAAGTGTTATGAGTTATTTGTATGCATACATACTACATACCATACATTATATTATGAAGTCCATTAATGCGGCATGTTCGCCAGTTTATATTTTGAAATATAATGAAATTATATTTATTATACCTATCTCTAGAATTTATGTCAGCTACACATTTTGTATGTCTTGTTTTTCAAATATACTATTATTAGTATGAAAATGATAGTTATATTGTATTATGAAATATGTTTATTAGGATGCCTAATTTTATACATCGATTTGTGCCATACTCTTATATCGCACCTCCGGTGCAATAACGTCACTTATGCATTTTTTGTCAAAATTTATAATGAGAAATTAACGCTTATTTACCTCTTTACCTGGTGCGTCATTGTCACTTTGTGTAGTGCTTAAACTTATGTTATTTAAATGTTACATATTCATTTCTTTAGACGACAAGAACTATATTTCATTATAGGATGTCGAACTTTCAAACACTTCTGCTGAAAAATTACATCATTTGCATAAGTGACGATATTGCACCGGAGGTGCGATATATTGTTTATTTATTTATTTGCTGTTTAGGTGTAGTGTATTATGTGGTTTGTTAAAAAAAAATTATTTGAACATATTTTATTTATTGCAAAAATATAAAACAACTAGTGCCAAATTATTTTGAAAATTTCCATTCATTGCTACCGAAATATATTCCTACTTGTACATACCTATATTTACATTTAAAACTACTTACTACAAACTATTTCTTCCCAATGAATTCTTACCTTTTTGAGTGATCCCAGATTCCCAGCGAATACTAAAGTTTATATTAAGTTCGTTCATAAATATATGAGAAATGAGAAATCCATTTTGACGATTTTAAAACGACAGTAAAAAAAAAGGAACAGTTTGTCATAAAGCAATTACAACTCATTATATTCCTTAAATATATCCGAGCGGACTTCACCATACCGTTTTTTAAGAGATAAGTAGGTAATATTTCATGAAGTCTACTTTTAATCGTTACTATTAGCACAATTCCTCCTCTTATAAATTATAAGTACTTATTGAAGATATTGTAATTTCTGACATGTTCTAAAATATTATGGTACTCTTTTACCTACATACCACGAACAGTTATGTGAATTAGAAAGTTGAAACTTTTGATCGAGACTGTATCAGCGGTAGATCAAAATAACATAGACTCTTTTCTCAATATATTTCGAACTATTTGTATATACTTTAAGGATCAAAATAACTTCGATCCTTATTGGCTACCTATCTATATATTGTGGCAGCTTTGAGCAGCCTGTCACACTACTAATTTAAAATACTTAACGCGATGTTAAAAAACTATATACCTACATTATTTTATAAGTTGTTGTTCTCTCTACACTTACGTAGTGTACGTTGTAATGTTCTGAAACATGATTATGGCCTTATTTCAGTTAGTATCAAAATTTTGTATTGTATCTTACTAAAAAAGTGTGATGCTTTTAAAGTCTACTATAACTATGCTCAGAAAATTTAAATTGTTTCACTATTTTTATAAAACTTAATGTTAGATTAAAAAATGCATTTACTATTAACGAATTTATTTTGTGTTGATTTAAATAATAAAAACACCCATTGTTATTATTTTTAATTCTTGTTGTAAACTATCGATTTAGCTAATCACTTTCTGTCAATGTGTACAATATGTTAATTAATTAAGGAACAGTAAAAGGAGCCTTAAATAAAAATACATAATAAAAAAATCTCTATTTATTTCCTTGTTTTATTTATAGTGAAAATTAAGAATGATTATAAATCATCTCAGAATACCTACTGGTTTAGATATCGATCCCATCTCGTGATTTCAACCTGCGCATGATACTGTTGGTTTTTTTTAACTTGTAGTCCTACAATACTGGTTAAAAATTAAAGTTGGTTCAAAATTACATCCAAACTAAGCAACCCTTATACTTTGCGCCAATACTATCAGATTTGTTCATGCACACAATGTGCAACGGTGTGGAGATCGAACCTGTGACCTCTTTTTTCGAGGAGAATGCGTTCATTCAGTTACTCTCACTAGCCACTAAACTCCCCCAGTTTCCCATTTCCACCCGATCGGGATGAGCTGAAACCTGTGACCTCCGATGCCTCCGATAGATAGCCGACTACTCAATCGTTACCCAAAATCGGTCGTGCGTGCGTGAGTCGTCACGGCTACATGTATCTTGAATGCATCTGTATAAAACTTTGAACTGCAATAAGCCTTGAACGTTTTGAACTACCTAGAAATGAATTTCATGAATTAAAAAGATAAGTATTATGTGCAAATTATGTGGCATTGATTACTATAATAAGTATATAAATTAAACATTCATAAATTGACGCTCATTTTATGATTGTTCCAAGTTTATTTTATAAGTTTTATTTAAACAAACCCGCCATAGTAGCGACATCTGTGTAACGCTTTTTGCAGCTTATTGTACTCTATGGTATTAAATTAGTTTCAAATAGTTTCAGAACGACACTGTGGTTCGCCTAGTTCGACTTGTTTTTAAACGAAAGCAGAGCTGTCATTTTTCATTATCATGGCGGAGGACGAAGATGGTGTTTCGGATAAGAAAACTCCCCAAAATTCAAATAACGCAGGCCCTTCCCAGGAAAACGAGCAAAATGCGACTAAACCAGACTTAGGAATCGAAGAAGCGAAATACAATAGCAACGAAAATGGCGAGCCTTCGCCGCCAGAGGCGAAAAGTTCCACATCAAGTGAGTGTTTTACGAAGTTGTTTTTTGTTCGCTAAATATAAAGACATTCCTCAAGATTCCATCGTTTTTGTTCTAGAGTCGACTGGCGCCACTCGAAAAGAGGATAATCCGTTTTCTTTCCGGCATTTCTTGAAGCGTGACCTGTCGTTACCGGGCAACTCGACGTATGAAAACACGGGCGCCCGACCCAAAGTTTACGCGAACACAGTGCAACATTCGCCGACTAAAATAGACGTTCACGCCGAGTCTAGGCGCGAGAAAACCCGCTCGGTCGATAACCAAGCCAAAGAAAAGAGTAGCGATGCCAGCAGCCATCGTATAAGTGATAATACGTCTTCAAGTAGTTCCGTAGAGATACCGTTTAGTAGTGTAGTGAACAATTCAGATTCTAAGCATAACTTTTACGCGGACAATTCTGAGGTGCCCTTCTACCACAGGCCCAACTTGGCTTCCGAGCCTCTAGGCATGCCTTCACTTCCAGATTTCGTCCAGGACCACATATTAGTGGAGCAAGCATATCTAAATTCAAATGGTCCTATATCAGTTGACTTGGACAATTTACCGGATTTTACGTTTAACACCAGTTACAATGCGGGTTCAACCTCCTCTTTAAACAGGAGAAATAATAGTGGTTACAGCGGTAATAGAAATTATGATTATGACCCTTATATGGGTGCTGCATCTACCTCGAATGATTCTGGTCCGTCGGGGCGTGGAATTCCACTGGACCTGCCAGCTGGAGCTGAGGCTGCGGGGCCGGTGCCCCTGGACCTGCCTGCCCACCTGAACTTGGATCTCACTGAGTCTGTGAACCCTGCAGATCGGAGGAATACATCACCCCGGAGTACTTTCCCTTTGGATCTTCCTCCAAATGCAGGTTTGTGTCAGTTTTGTAACCAATTAAATCTGAACATAATTATTATTTTGGTTGGATTTCTCAGTTGTATCATTGTATCCAACATTTGTCATGTCTTGGAATCATTTGATATGTTCTTTAAAAAGACATCAATAACTCTACTCATTTTGTCTGAATTGATCTGAGAAATTAAACAGTAGGAATTTAAAGTATGTAGAATACAGAATGAAAAATATAAACATTATGACATAAAAACTCCATAAAAATACTCCTAAATCCTTGATTTCCAGAACTATTTATTACTCACTAGTGATGGCTAAGGCCAGATAAAAAATTCCAAACTTAATTTAATCATTGCAAGAATTGTATGACTTCATAGTACTTAGCAACTTCCCTAAAAATGTCAGTGACTGTATGTAATAAGTCAATTACCTAATTACCACATAATACATGGGCTCCAAATAGTTGATGACCTGTGTACGTAATTAATGCCAAATTATAAAACATGAGGTGTCAAAGGTTTGATTCTGTATCTATTAACCCATTTTGTCTTTAATATGTTCTATTAGCAAATGAATATTATGAATAATAACTTATCGTTATGTTGCATGCTTGAAATGTATCATTGTGCACTAACCCATTTGCAAATTGTGGAGTAAGATGAATGCATTATAACGCAATATTATCTACTGCATGTGATTAAAATACAATGGTTTCATAGACAATGTAAATGTTCTGTAATGATGCATTTTGTAATGGTATTGCTTTGTAGCAGATGCACCACCTTCCGTAACGGCGCACTTTGACACGGAATAAAAAATGCCGCCCTGAAAATATAAATACTTTTGTTTGAAAATTGTTTGTTACAAATAGTCCAAATAAGATATCCAGCATAAATAATCTACTATCGGCTACCTCCGCGGTTTCACCCGCGGGTGATTTCTTTTTTCAAATATCCCCTCCCAACACATTTCCGAGATCAACAGTACCCCATGGTCATTTTTCGCTTAATTCAAAAAGCTATTATCCTGTAATAATGCTGGTACAGAGTCCGGCAATCATCTTGACGCTCGTACGACAGAGTGGGGGAAAGTTCGCGCATATGCACTTGAGCATGACCAATAGCGGGCGCAAATCTCCTGTCGCCCGCATACCTCTGACTATTAGCGCGCGCATCTCAAAATTCACGTTCTGCGCAATCTCCTTCCGATTTCAAGATGTTTGCCGGGCATTGTAGTCTGTATATTTTTTTTTATTTTTAATAATTATTGTTGTTGTCAATAACTTCAGGTACAGAATCGATGCGTTTGCCAGACTTCTTACCTGTGCACCCGGGCCGGACCTCGCCGGAGCCGGAGCACCAGGATGAACAATTATTACAAATTATCTCGGAGTTGGAACGGACAAGGTGAGATATTATCTATTACTATTCTAGATACTAAGAATTTGCAAAAATAAAAGTAGAAAAATATACATAATAAAATCTGCAACATCTTTTATTTACTGTTTAAAGAATTACAGATTTGAAGGTTAATACGATGTGTATTACATCAGGGACATTGCAGGGACAAATAATAAATAAATATTGGATATCATTACAAACAACGTTCTGTCTACAAAGTTAGTATAATTGAGTTATGGGTATCAATAACAACGAAAGTACTACAAATATACACCTAAACACAGACATAGGACAAACCCACATGTAGGATAGGATATGAACCTCGGTAGGATTTCCGTGGGAGGGAACTGCTTGGTTGCTGTTTGGCACTGAACTGTCTAAGGGCAGACGTGGCGCTTACCATCAGGTGTACGATCTGCTCGTCTTGTTACACATTGCAATAATAAAATACTTTGGCACACACAGACAAACCGCTATTGGTGCGATTGTATGAAGATAACGTACCATGTACTCTTTCTACTATGGGTATGATGCCCAACTGCATTTAAAAAAAAAATACAATCAACAGCACATCAGACTACCCTAATCTGTCAAATTTCTACAACCAATTTTCATCTTTATTTACTTCTCTCAATTGAGAATTTTTGACAGATTCGAGTAGGCTGACGTCTGTACATTTAATTTTTGTGAAGAAAAACAATTTCTCTCATACATTTTATTACTATCGCATTACCTCAAACTGCTACTGTTATTTTTAGTAAACAGAATTTCAAAGTATCATTCCATTTTAACTGCCTATTCAATTCATATTTATTTTGCCATTGTATTGAACGTTACGTGCATGCCATAACAATTAAGCTAGAATGTGTCATGGGTGGGTATTATATTTATAACTTGTATTTATTTGTATGCATTAGCGAAAGGCAACACGCAATTACTTTACTATTTATGTAAAACATTGTTTTATTCTAATTGCATACATACTAACTAACATAGCTAAGACGAAAAAAAATCACTAGTAAGGTCGATTCTACAAGTTCAAGATATCAAGAATTTTTTTTAATGAATAAATATTGGACAAAATTCCACCCATTGATTTAACTCCAATATTAGTTGCCTAAGAATTTGTATTATGGGTATCAGAAACAATGAAGATACCACAAAAATATATATAAATTCAAACATCCAGATACAGATGTTCATCACATAAATGTTTGAATTTACATTGGATTCGAACCCACGATCTTGGCGCATAGGGTAGGGTCACTACCAAATGCGTTATCGAGTCAATTGGATAAATCGTTCTAACAAAGCTAATAAACGGAAAATTGGACCGGTTATTACACAACAGAACATTGTTAGTTTTTAATCGTTATACATATTGCGTAAAATAATGACTGATTTTGCTATTAAACCCAATCAGCATTGTGGTTTATGATTTTTGTACTTAATTATAGGAGCTTTAATGTTATTGATACTATCGTATCGTAAACGGTTATATATTTTATTAGAAGTTAATAAACTTTTAAATGATTGACAATTTGACTCATTCTATTATCGGTTTTCGTTTCATTTACTAAAAAAGATACGATTAAGCGAGTTTCCCAGCCCGGGTGCGAGCCCAACGCGGATTGGTGGAGGAGTGCGGTAGGTAAGTTACAATAAAGGATCACAAAACATTATTGCGTGGTGTGGTAGGTCGGAGCTGTTCTCGGAGCGCAGCCGGCGCTGCCGCGCGGAGGGCGAGGCGGCGGCGGCGCGCCAGGACGCCGAGGCGGCGCGCGCGGCGCTGCGTGACGTCAGACGCGCCGAGCGCGCCTACGCCGGACAGCTCGACGGCGCCGCGCACCGCCTCGAGGCAGACATCGACTCCGCCGCGGTACTAAACCACATCCTTGCTACTTACTAAGCTGGCTCAGCAACCCGAAGTGGATCTTGGCCTCCGACACGAAATTAATTCGCTGACTAAACTAAGATGTGGTCCTCGAGTAGTTTAAAGGTTATGTGGCGTGCTAACATCCACGTCAAAGTATTTATTAAGTATTTTTATTTCTTTTGTTGTTCCATCTGTAGGATCCAAGTACGTTGCTTTTGGTTACATCTATTAGCAACAAGCATTTAACAAAAAAAAGTAATATGTACCGACTTCATTATTTCGACTTTTGGAGCAATAATCTAGAAAAGAAAATTACGTCGATTTTAAAATATTATTGACTCGATAAGTTATCGCTATTCACGAGTAGCCGACGTTATCCCAAAGCAAATCACAAATCAATATCTTTTGTAGGAAACCAAGATGTGTTTTGTCAGATTCAAATTAATAAGTATTACGTATGTTATATTTCAGAGTCGTGCAACGGAAGCGGAATCTACTATTGCAAGTCTAAAAAAGCAAATAAAAAAGTTAAAAGTATGTATGCTTTTTTTTAAGTCTTGTTTTCTGTTGTGCTGGAATCTTTTCGCAAGATGATCGATTGAATCTCAAATGTTAACAGCGGGTTGTGTGGTTGTAGGAGGAGCTAGCAGCGTCGCAAGAAGAGGCGCGGTCGCTGCGCGCGCTGCAGGCCGGCGCCGCGGGAGACCTGCGCCGCGCCTCCGCCGTGGCCGAGACTTCGCTAAGGTCAGTACGAGTAGGACCAGGGGGCTTCTAGGGGGCTTAGGGGCTTCATAGCTGGCGAATTTAGACCGACCAACAAACTTATCTGTTTCGGTGGCCAAAATTGGAACTACGTGAAATGCAATGCAAAAACGATATTTAATGACAGTTTTAAATAGACAGTAGCGACGCCGCCACCGGAACAGATAAGTTTGTCGGTCTATAAGTCCAATTTGTATGGATTTGACAGATGCCATAGAAAAGTCACGTGTTGAAAGTATGGGATTTGACATTGGCTATCGCAAATTGAGCTATAACGAACGTCATAAATGCCGCTTGTCTAGGGGGCAGAATGCGTAGACAAGCAGCACGCGGTGGCGAACCCTATCGCTAATTTTTTTTATTATACATCAGTTGGCAGACAGACACGCAGCCCACCTGATAAGCGGCCCCTGCGGCGTATTCCATTGAAGGAAATTTCACCAGGAAGCGTGGCTCAGTGTGCTGCCAGACTGTAGGCTCATTGCCAGACTTTTGACCGCCTCCGTGGAACTTTCGCTAAGCCGCTCGGGTATAAAACCCAGAGGTCGTGGGTTCGATTCCTGCCTTAATTTTTATAGGCAACCTATCCCTAATCTATTGCATACTTCCTTAACATTCATTTAAAATTATTTGTATCAAAAAGTCAGATACCTGCAAAATCGAGCAGTGGGATCCTGTATTACCCAAGGCTGGAATCGAACCCACATACTGGGGATTTTATACCACTTTAATCCCGGAGACTAAATACTTGAATCCCGGAAATGGTCAAATGTTTTATATATTTTTTTATATGTGGCTATTTGATACGACTTTGGAGAGATATTATAATGTTTTGTATTTGTATTTTTAACACGTATTTGTACATTCCAGAGAGCTACTGGCGGGTCTAGAGCAGCTGAAGTCACTGAGCTCCGCCCTGCAGCCCACGTGAGCTGACATAAGCCTAACCAACTAAGCTCGCACCTTTGACGCGAATGCTTCCGCTTGCTTTACACGTACGACTATACCGTGGAACCCACAGAATACGCAGGTAACCCTAAAATGTTCCGAATAATGCGTACCAAAAAAATTAAAAAAGTTTCTCTACCGCCGACATTAGCAATAGCAAGTTTTTATCACTACTAATTCCATTGCCATAGGTTGGAAGCGTAATAATAAAAGTGACTGATTATAAATCGGGGTTTCTAAGCAAGATAAAACACTTGTTGTAATCTAACTAGTTTTTTAATCTGTGGTGAAATTCCTCGCATTTTAATTCAATTTATTAACAATTTATCCTCCAAAAGATCCTCTTAACTTAATTAAATCTTAACATTTTTGAGAGTTGGTTGGTTTGTGTTACGACAGCTATGGACACAAGAGATTGAGGTATTGAATGAGGTAAATGGTTAGTTTGGAGTTTTGGACACATTTAACAATACTTCTAGGTAAAGTGTCAGAATAAAAATACTAATTGTTAATTTAAAAATGGAAATTATCGTAAGCATTCGCCTCAATGGTATAATCGTATCCAGATATATTAACAATGTAAAATTTCTAAATTTATCTTCTCTATTGATAAGTTATCCGCCGTTTGAATCGAGGCTGAAAATTACTTTTATCTAATAATTAGTTATCGATACGATGTAACTTAAACGCTCGGTAATTCCCGAAGTTCAAAATGAAGAAAGTCTTTGTAATTGAAAATGATCCATATTCAGACGTGTTAACGTATAAAAAATTCTGTTTAGTGGTACTTTGGTAACTGTCTTGGTATGAAATGAACTTTGGCGGGAATTTCTGAAGACAATAGTGTTATAAAATTAAATGCGCGAAAATGAAAGATTGCTATTAGTCGATGGATGTGTACCCGTGTACCATCAAAATTGTATTGTATTGTTCAATTATTTAGTCTTCACTTATCCTCTTTGGCATTTTTAATTTTAATAACCGTTGTGCATATTGTATTGATCGCCACAGTTCTAAAGTGGGGTAAGAGGTAGAGTTGGCTATCGATAGTTTGACGTCATAATAATAGTACGAGTATCGATACTGAAGAATAATTAGTAATACGAGTAGTGTCGATTGGTAGTATTTAATTGTAATAGTATTGATATTGTTACTAGTTTTCAAGGTCGATCTATCGATAGCGAAACTGTTAATAGTTGCACAACTCTATAAGGTGAAGAACGAATCGACCGCAATGAGGGTTTTACAGAATAAAAAATCCGCTACGAGTCATAGGGACCAACTAAAACGTGATTGATTTATTTTGACGGAAGATGTCAAATCGCCATCATGAATGTCAAAATGAACCAATCATGTTTTACTTGGACCTTATGGCTACGTAGCGCCATCTAACAGATTTTTTATTTTTTAAAAACCCTTATTAAGGACTCGTTAATCTATACCTATCTAATGGTCACCGGGAAACAGTACCGATCGTCATCGTCATCATATCAGCCATAGGATAGTTCGGGCTTCGGAGGACAGATAGCCATTGAGGCAGGAAAGTTCTCTAATGGAGACCACGTACTGATAAGTAAGGCACTTTGCCTTACACGAAATGAAAGACGGCCGAGCGAAGATGGCTGGGATACACTGGATGAACGTCCCTATAGATCTAGCTTTGTGGAAGTAGTATGACTGATATGAAAAGACCAACCGGGTAACTGTAATCTTAGTACCGATTTAATTATTTTCTATTGTGGATTGAATCCTTTTCATGCGACTACATCCGTCACGAGTATCAAAGTACAGGATGTAGACTAAGTTTTCTATAGTATTATTCAAAATGGGATAAAGTCTTATGTGTTTAACAATGAATAAATAGTTCTACCTAATGACAGATTGTGTTTACATATTTTTATATGTGGAATGTAAATGGAATATTTGACTTAAATCTTGAATGAATACTGCTTAGCACCTATATTGGCTATTATACGTAAGACTATGTATTTATAGTTGTACAAATTTTAAAGTTACGGCGTATTCCATGTACATACTGTATTTTATGTAACAATCGCTAAATTGTAGTTTTCAAAACTACTAAATTGATATATTATTTCCATAATGAGAATAGACTTATGTTAGGATCATTGCGTAGGTTGTACACAAGATACAGAGTTCGTGAAGTGGCTGGTTTCTTGATTAAATAATATATTTTCATATTGAGTCACCAAGGTACGGACGGCAGCTGATAAACCTACCCTATTGTGACAAAAAATCTCAATGAAAAGAGAACTCTATGTGAAGTGAATAAAGCTGAAAATAGATTGTAGGAATTTGACAGATTAGGGTAGTCTGATATGCTGTCGACTGTACTTTTTTGTCTCTAGGGAAAACGCGTTTGTGCATCATGGCGCTAAATTTTTTCTTTAATCAAGAATCAAACTTCATAGCTACATAGCTGGTTTAGAAACATAATAATAATAAACAATATGTACACTATTGAAGCGTACAAATTACCTTGTATCAAACGGGTTGTTTTTAATCGATCACCAATCTAACCTTTTTTTTTTTTTTTTTTTTCTTTGACGCAGGGGAAATCCTGCCTTAAGCATACCCGCCGCCGGGGGGCGGACAGGTTATGTGGGGCTCTCCGTCTGGGATGCACAGAATAAGCTACCCAGAACGGCCTACCCACTAAAACCCCTGCGACGCTCCCTCATCGTCCATAGTGGGGAGGAGTCACGGTGACTGGCACGAAGCCTATTACGCGATCCTCCCCGGACGGAGCCCGCCTACACGGCGGGCAAAACGCTATCCCCCCCGGCCAAGCTGGGGGGGGAGATAGGGACAGTCGAGAGCGTCGAACCGTCCCTAACAGGCAGTGAAGGAGACCGGTGCAATGCCGGCGCTGGCACCCCCGTACCATTCACCGGCTGGTCTCCATGGAGAGGAAGGAGACGATGAGCAGTTCGTCGTCTTCTCCCCCTCCGCGCCCTTCGGAGCGCATCGGCGGAAGGGTCTTGCTCCCGCACGCGCTCAGCCGCCTCCTTCGCAACCATCACCTCCTCACAGAAAGTGGCGAAGGCTCTCCAGGCCTCCCTCCCCGCCAACATAGCCCGCACTATGCTGGGGAGGGCGAGGTCCTGACCCACCTTCGCCACCAGTGCGCTGCGCTGCGGAGCCCACGCTTGGCACACCGCAAGGGTGTGATGAGCCGTATCCTCCGCCGCGCCGCACTCGTGGCAGGAAGGGGCTGCCTCTCGGCGGATGCGATGCAGGTAAGACCCAAAGCTACCATGCTCAGTCATTACCTGCACCATCCTATATGAGAGGGAGCCATGCGGCCGCTCAAGCCACTGGTCTAGCACTGGGGCCAGCGCGTCCAGTGTTCGACGGCCAAATTCGGCGTGGACAAGGCTTGAGGACCAGAGTCGGACGAGACTCTCGTTGGCCTCACGCCGAGCAGCTTCGCGTTCTGCAGGACAAAACACTTCTCCCGCCGCTTTCTTGGCGGCAGTCCATTGATAGACGGCCGCCAGCACACCCGCTTCCAACTCCCACGGCGCCGTACCAGCGAGCGCGCAGACCGCAGAGAATCCTACAGTGCGGTAGGCTCTCACGACGCGTTGCGCAATCACCCGCTGAGGTGCACGTAAGAGGCGTACATTTTCCCCTCTGGAAAGTGATTCCGCCCAGATTGGTGCACCATATAGGGCCATGCTACGCAGGATGCCGGAGTAGAGCCTCCGGCACTTAGAGCCCGGCCCACCTAAGTTGGGCATCAGCCAACTGAGACTGTCCGCTGCCTTTAGGAGCCTCGGTGACAGTCCGCGGAAATGCGGGCCAAACTGCCACCGGGTATCCAAAATGAGGCCGAGATATTTCATCTCGGCCTTCACTGGCGTTCTCACGCCCCCGAGCACTATGTGTGCACCTGGCGGTGCCCGTCGTTGCCGAGGCCCACAGAACCATATGACCTCGGTCTTTTCTAGCGCCACCGTGAGTCCGAGGCGGCGGATGCGCTCCACGACCAGTTCTCCTCCAGCGCTGGCTAAAGCGGCCGCGTCCTTTAAAGACTTCCCCCGGGCAGTTACTAATGTATCATCTGCATAACAGATTACGCTCATGCCCGGGAGAAGAACACCGCGGAGGAGCCAGTCGAAGCCTATATTCCACAGGAGTGGCCCTAACAAAGACCCCTGTGGAACCCCGGACTCAACTGAATATCGCCGAATGACGCCTTCTCTGTCCAAAAACAGAATTTCTCTACCGGAGAGGTAGTCTCCAATATCACCAATCTAACCTAACCTAACCCACAAAAATACTAAGTTAGCACCTAAAATACTAAGTTAGCACCTAAACTACTAAGTTAGATGCTTTAGTATTTTAGGTGCTAGCCTACAATTTTTTGGGGATCAGTTTATTATTTCTCGTATTAAACTGACGACAGATTCAAAAAACCGTCACTTCATAAGTAGTGCTTGTATTGAAGAGTAAGTCTTAGGTGGATGAAACACTTACGCTGGTTTTAGTGTTATGCGGACCGTCAGTACGGATCACTCCGCGTAGAGCCATCTGTATTAAGCTTCTAGGAGAGTGATCCGTACTGACGGTCCGCGTAACAATAAAACCAGCCTTAAAAAGCGTAATCGTTAAACCCTATTTTATCTGGAAAATACGTAGCATACTTTCTCTTTGGGGTTGGAGGGTGGTGTGTGAAAATGGTGTGAAACATAAGTAACTCTGGCACTTCTAGAATCTGTGTCTTGTATTGTAATATCAATGATGTAGTCTTAATATTGAACGTGTGATCGAAATATATGAAATCTCTTTCGTAATTGTTTGTATGTTAGTCGTTTTATTTCATAGGAATGTTGTCTGCTTTTGGTTTTGCTATTGATTTAGAGGTTGTTTGTATAATGGCTATGCTACCATGATCCAATAGGTCTGGTTCTCCTATCAAAGGTTGTAGAGTGTAACTGGACCGGGTGATTCTGTGATCATGAACTAAGCGAACCCTGACTAGAGAGGAAATATGTATAAGTCCTAAAACAGGTGTAACGTTATACGGACTTTAACTTTTGTTTTAATTTTTGTAACTTTTCTAGAACTTAAGCATCTGGGTGGTTTCGAATTTTTGTTAAAAAATATTTTGTCAGCTAATTCGAGGAAATATAATGAAAGTTGTTAAAACTATAGTAAGAGGTTACAACGTTACACTTGTGCATTTCGCAATTGATGAATTGATGCGTGTTACATGTATGACCTCGTTATCATCACAATCTCTTATATGAGGTCAAATAAGATAAAATGGTTATCTTAATGTTTTTTAAATTACAAAGTTTTACAAGTAAATATAGTTGTACTTGTTCAATCGTAGAACTTTTTATGTTGGTAACATCATTATTAACTTTGTTTTTAACACCATGTGGCCCAAATGGTGTCAAAAATGGGTTTTTGTAATTTATATGTCAGATACTCGTATCAATAGCGGTAAAAGCTTTATTTGTCTGTATTTGACAGATAATTATACTGTTAAAAAGAGTTACTACCTGACACTCGATTTTAAATTTTTACAGAAAATGGTCAAGAAAAGTGAAAGATAAAGAACTGTATACATATTTCCTAATGTACAGTGGAAATGGTCGAGTCGGAGTATGATGGTTTTAGTAGAGAATGGGTTTGGCAGCGTCCAATAGATGTACTGTGTAGTTTATTATGTAAAAACGAAAATTAGAATCGAAGGGTGTATAATGAGATCTTCAATTCTTGGTATTAAACTTATGGGGCGGAAGGTACTCTCCGAAAAAAGTAACATGCACTCACAAGTCACAATCTAAAACTTCATTACTTCAAAAAAAAAAAGTCACTGCCAGAATGGAGGGGAATCCCTAAGAAAACAAATTCTTAAGCCCGCTCTACACTTAGCCCGCGGATCGCGCGCGATAGCTGCGAAAGGGCGCGAACGCAAAGTGTGGAGCCGTTTCGCATATTCTTCGCGGTTTCGTGCTTTGTTCCCCAATTTTTGTCGGTTTTTTGTTCCGCGTCAAAGGGAGCGCGAACGCGACGCGAACGTGCATGACTTCGCACTCGCAGTCCGCAACGGTCAGTATTGTTCATAGAGTAACTTATTATGGGGGAATAGAGTCATCAGCTTTATCGCCGATCAGCGCCATCACGTGAAACCGGAAGAAATTACATTTTTCTATACCTCATAATTAAAGTACGCTAACGCGCATATTGTTAGGGACTCAGCAACAGCTACTTCGACGTCCATTTCATTCAACGTTGCGAACTTAACTGTGAAAATACCGCGAACCATTGCGAGTGTAGAGTCTTTATGATTATAACCTTGCTGCCTTGGATCTGGGAAGAAGGTGGGATCATTGACGAGCCTGAAATTAATTTAGCGGAATGCTAAATGAAAGCATAAGAAAAATCTAATAAACTTATTCTCAATACTTCCGCCCCCGGCAGTCTAGCAAGTTCAGCTTATAAATGGGAAGTCTCTCACATTTGAAGAATGACTGCTGACTCATTAAAAATTTATACATATAAATAGTAACGTATGTACTTACGTTTAATATGAATTAGTGAGAATAGAGGAATATTTTTTTTATTCGTTACGTTTGTATATTCTCAATGGTCTTTCCCAGGAATAATGTTTCTCGATTTTATTGATCGAATTTTAGTTATTCTGCATTAAACAATGTTACAACTAAATATAAACTCCATCTAAAAACTCGAAACTAAACGATTAAATTGAAGTGTCTAACGACACTTGCTCGTGGCAAAATATTATTTCTTCATTTTAATTTTAAAATTAAAAATTGTTGTGTTAAGTGTTTCTGTTTATGTGGTTTCTCCCGAACACATTTCAACACGAATCAATATTTGAATGTAGTGTAAAACTGAATGGTCACAGATACAATCATGAATTCATAACTGAAATAATAAAATAATGTTGTAAATTATTTAGTTTTCTATTATGCGATCGAATATTCCGGTAATATATTGTGCATGCGATTTTTTCCGATTAGAAAAGGGAAGAATTTTATTGACATTTTGTTCAATCAACCGGTTAAGATACTATGTATGGAGAATAAATGATACTAAATGTAACTTATGAGAGCCTGATAAAATAAATAAAATTGATTTTAATATCTGTGTTTTCAATTGATTGCCTCTTACCCCTATACTTTATTTTTTTAAGTTATCTTAATACTATTGTTCAGGAAAATTATTATGATTAATATAAAGATTACAGCACAGCACTAAGCTGTATCAAAGGATTTAAATAAAAAAAACTGCTGTATGTACTGGTAACAATATTTATTTTTCCTTATTTTTAATAATTAAACTAAGAGTGTAGTACAAAGGAATGTGAATATATTTTTCTATATAAGTAATTATTTTAATTAAGCTTTTACACCTTGTTTCATTTTTGTAATAATTAAAGAGACATTATTTGCTAAAAGGTATTTTTACAAGGATTTTTTTAAACTTTTAAAACTGAAAGTCAGTATAATTTTATGTAAGTAGGACTTGTCACATTATATCACAGAACTTCTGTTAGCATTAAGAACAGTTCTCAGTGTTAGAAAATAATACAATCATAGGAAAGTGTGATTACGAGCTTCTAGATGTGGTCAAACAAAATAGGCCATCGGAATTCGATGCATTCTTTTTATGAGCAAGTTATCCACAGAAGAAGAAAATATATGAAAACATATAGAAACTATGTAACCACATCTGTTTCTGAAATAAATAATTTCATTTCAATAAAAGGGGGGGGGGGGGGCGGTCTGGAAGTGCTCAAGCCCAGACTCACATCACTTACCATTGCCACAAAAAATGAAAAAACCAACAAGATTTTTTCCTATGTCCTCAATCGTATGATAGATATTGCTCACTGGCTGTGTACTGTGGCCTCACTGGTCATTGGACACAAAATCTCACAATCAACCCCTCATTCAGTCGGTAGGGCGTATGGTGGTGTCGTAGAGATGGTCCCAGTGCGCGGGGCACTGCAGGAAGTACTTGCGCGTGGCGGCGCAGAAGCGGCGCTTGTACTCCTCGGGCGACACCACGGTCGGCTGCCCCGAGCCCAGGTTCTTCTTCACCAGGTGCTCCAGTTTTTTGTCCCATGTGAACGT
This sequence comes from Mecyna flavalis, assembly GCA_949319885.1. Classification (NCBI taxonomy): domain Eukaryota; kingdom Metazoa; phylum Arthropoda; class Insecta; order Lepidoptera; family Crambidae; genus Mecyna; species Mecyna flavalis. The sequence goes on from OX439439.1 coordinate 15,584,261, forward strand.
GCGGATGTAATCTAAAAAGATAATTATTATGGTAATAAATTGGACAACATCACTCAGGGGGTGGTAGCTAGCCAGTCGGACTCTGAAAAAGCCCTCCCACCAACCAGACCTCAGGAGAGAAACGAACCCACGACCTCCGGGTTTTTATACCCGAGCGGCTTAGCCACTGTTCCATTGAGGCGGTCCTAACCTTTTGCTTTTAAATGGACGGCTCTTCAGGCGACAGTGGCTTCCAGGGTGCCCTATTTTTACGCATAAGTTTTTTTTTGTCATAATTTAACATGGCATACTTTTATTTATCCTAATAATAGTTACGCATAATATTCTTTTGGCATAACTTTATAGGCATAATTTTTTTAGGCATACCTTCTTTAAGCATAATAATTGTTAAGCATAATAAGCCATAAATTTTAAATAAACATGTTGGCGGCTTAGGGGTGGCCCAAGGGCCACTCCCGCCGCACCTTAACCTACTGTTTCACAATAATAACTTGTAGACAAAAAACAATGTCTAAAAATTTTATGCGAATCAAAATTAGGGCAAAAAACATTAGTCTAAACGATATTTCGACGGTCCCCCCGAATAAACGTGCAAAGGAAATTCATCAACTTTTCAGGAGAAATTAAAAACGTAAAAATGTGAATATTTCAATGTGGTATTTAAATATGCCTGTACAATGTATGACGAAATCAAAGAAAAAAAAATTAGGTATTAGAATAAGTCACAACAATATTAAAAATATTTATAGTTTTCATGTAATTCGGAAAAAATCGTTTTAAAATTATATTCTAGTGTAGTAGAAACCTTCCTGATCGAGTAATAGTCCTTTGCACGTTTATTCGTGTGAATAGGTAAGAAATATATAAGTGTATGTGCACTGTACACCGCACGCCTGACCGGCTGTTCGAACGTGCAATGTCAATTCGCAATACTCCCCGCACCCCTCCATAACGTGTAATGAATGATTGCGATAGTTTTTGGTTTTGCTTTTCACACGAAGAAACGTGTAAACGACATAACGTTAATAATCGTGTATAAAACTTGACTGCGAGGTATAATACACCAATATTCGGGTAATGTTTTTACACGGTTTTTCCCTAGAAAAAACAAATTTGAAGCTATACCTTCGGTGTTTATTGTTAAAAAATTACCAAAAAATTCAAGAAGGTGCAGGACTTCGTACCGCATCCAAAGAAGCAAAAAAAATTTTTTTGTGCTATAGCTCTTGCACGTTTATTCGGGGGGGCCGTCGATTTATGCTCAATGAAACAGTATGCGAAAGAACAATTATGACAAAAAATCGTTATGACAAAAAAAATTATGCCAAACTCGTTATACCAAATTAAATTATGACAAAGTTATGCGAAAAAAAGGGATCCCGGCTTCCAGGTAGGTATCGAACCCGCCTGATACCTGGAAGCCACTGCTGCGGCCCATTTTATTGAGGGACACTAATACAGCGTATCTTTGTGCTGCCACTCTGTACGCTGCTATGATTCCAAGTCTGGCTTCCACATCAATTTTTCCGGAACGGCAGGCAAACAGGTAATGGCGGCAGATCTCACAGCACCGTGTGCGACAGCAGGTACTTCCGCTCTACCAGCATCATCATCATCATAATCGTCATCATCATCATCATCATAATCGTCATCATCATCATCACACTCACCGATGAGGCCGAGGTGCAGGCAGCGGCCGTCCACGCCGAGCAGCAGCGAGTAGTCCATGACGCGGTGCGCGGCCAGGAAGCGCGTGTCGCGCTCCACGCTCGCCCACAGCACGCGACCCGTGTGCGATAGTAGGTACAGCGCGCTTTCCCATCTCACTAACACACAAAATCATCATCATTATCAGCAACATCATCATTATCCACATCATAATTATTATAATCATCAAAAAAATAATCATTATTATCAACATCATCATCATCATTATTATCATCAACATAATCATCCCAAGGCACTACACAGACACAGACTATATGCAATGTCTTGTGTCGGCAACTACTGAATATGAAATGGGGCCTCCATGTACAGGCGTAAATACTTTTTGAGTGTGCACTAGCATCGAAACGACTATGTTTTTGGTTTCAAAAAACGTTTCTGGAAATCATAAAAAAAGTACTTTATCTACTTTCGTCAATAAAATTATATGAAAATGGCAGAAGAAATAGAAGAGAAGTGTGTTTTTTAGTTACATTAGAGTGTTCAAATCAAATCAAATCAAAATATTCTTTATTCATGTAAACTTGTATCAAGTATTTATGAATCGTCAATTACAGAGTGACTCTACCACCGGCTTCGGAATGCAGTCATCTGCCGAGAAGCACCGGCAAGAAACTCGACAGTTACTCTTTTTCATCGCCATGTTTGTTTACAATTTGTTTGTTACAATTACTGATTAGTTTTAGAATACCAAGCCATACAGCATAAAGTATAAGAATGAGACTATAATCTAGAAAAATCCGTGAGCCCTGGAAGACCAGTGCCCAAAGGTGGCACCTGCAGCACAAGTATGACGTATGTCTGCCGGGTATTATACTGACGGTTGAGCAGGTTCTCGTCCATGAGCACGGAGAGCGGCTGCGTGTCGGTGGTCAGGCGGTGGCGCGACGAGCCCTTGAGGTCGAAGCGCGTGGCGCGCGGCGCGCAGGCGTGCCACACGTTCTGTCTGCCGGGTATTATACTGACGGTTGAGCAGGTTCTCGTCCATGAGCACGGAGAGCGGCTGCGTGTCGGTGGTCAGGCGGTGGCGCGACGAGCCCTTGAGGTCGAAGCGCGTGGCGCGCGGCGCGCAGGCGTGCCACACGTTCTGTCTGCCGGGTATTATACTGACGGTTGAGCAGGTTCTCGTCCATGAGCACGGAGAGCGGCTGCGTGTCGGTGGTCAGGCGGTGGCGCGACGAGCCCTTGAGGTCGAAGCGCGTGGCGCGCGGCGCGCAGGCGTGCCACACGTTCTGTCTGCCGGGTATTATACTGACGGTTGAGCAGGTTCTCGTCCATGAGCACGGAGAGCGGCTGCGTGTCGGTGGTCAGGCGGTGGCGCGACGAGCCCTTGAGGTCGAAGCGCGTGGCGCGCGGCGCGCAGGCGTGCCACACGTTCTGTCTGCCGGGTATTATACTGACGGTTGAGCAGGTTCTCGTCCATGAGCACGGAGAGCGGCTGCGTGTCGGTGGTCAGGCGGTGGCGCGACGAGCCCTTGAGGTCGAAGCGCGTGGCGCGCGGCGCGCAGGCGTGCCACACGTTCTGTCTGCCGGGTATTATACTGACGGTTGAGCAGGTTCTCGTCCATGAGCACGGAGAGCGGCTGCTTGTCGGTGGTCAGGCGGTGGCGCGACGAGCCCTTGAGGTCGAAGCGCGTGGCGCGCGGCGCGCAGGCGTGCCACACGTTCTGTCTGCCGGGTATTATACTGACGGTTGAGCAGGTTCTCGTCCATGAGCACGGAGAGCGGCTGCGTGTCGGTGGTCAGGCGGTGGCGCGACGAGCCCTTGAGGTCGAAGCGCGTGGCGCGCGGCGCGCAGGCGTGCCACACGTTCTGTCTGCCGGGTATTATACTGACGGTTGAGCAGGTTCTCGTCCATGAGCACGGAGAGCGGCTGCTTGTCGGTGGTCAGGCGGTGGCGCGACGAGCCCTTGAGGTCGAAGCGCGTGGCGCGCGGCGCGCAGGCGTGCCACACGTTCTGTCTGCCGGGTATTATACTGACGGTTGAGCAGGTTCTCGTCCATGAGCACGGAGAGCGGCTGCTTGTCGGTGGTCAGGCGGTGGCGCGACGAGCCCTTGAGGTCGAAGCGCGTGGCGCGCGGCGCGCAGGCGTGCCACACGTTCTCCATCACCAGCACGCCGTTGCCCGCGCCGCCCACGCTGAACACGCCCAGGATGCGCGCTACGAATGAACATGATAAACAAATTGCTTTAGTAGTGCAACAGCCGCGCGACACGTTATTGTCTTAGTGCTTGTTCACGTTGAATACTTGGCGCGGTGTCGGGCACTTCCATACCTAGCCATATGCTTGATATTTCGTGCCCGCGCCCGCGTGTTAACGTGAACAAGCACATAGCTTAGCAGACGGCACCGCGGTCGCTATATTTGTAACTAGCCGGTTTCACCCGCGCGTAATCTCTTTTTTCAAATATCCCTCCCTTCCCCTCACATTTCCGAGATCAAAAGTATATTCACCGGGGAAAGTGTAGCTTTTCAACAGTGAAAGAATTATTCAAATCGGTTCAGTTCAGTAGTTTCGTGGCCTATTCAAACAAACAATCTAATCTTTCCTCTTTATAATATTAGTATATACGAGTAAAAAGACACCCGCTGTCGCCGCGCTGCTGACGACCTACAGTCCGTTCACGAAAAGTTGTCCCCTAGTCGTTATATTGGCAGCATTGCGTACGGTTTTTCTTTTTCGCAATATTCTCTCACCTTCAACACAAGCTCCCTTGCACTGCTTTTGAATACTGTTGGAATGATTTATCTTTTTAATATCACCAAACAAACAGAGCTTTGTTAATCTGACAACAACAGATTGACAGTTTTGACAAACAATAGTACCAATATAGCGGCTAGGGGACAACTTATGGTGAACAGACTGTAATATGAAAGCTCTTGTATTTGTATTGTGGCTGCAGAACTGCTACAGATCGTTCACGATAAGAAGTCCTTTAGCCGCTATATTGGTACTATTGTTTTTCAATACATTCAATCTGTTTTTTGACAGATTTACAAAGCGTAGGCAATGCTGCCAATATAGCGGCTAAAGGACAACGTATGGTGAACAACAGACTAACAGCTGACGGAAGATTTTACTTGTAGGGGTGACAGCTAGCTAGTTGAACAAAAAGTCCTGCCACCATCCAGATCTAAGCTGGGAATCGAACCCACGACCTCCGGGTTTTATGCCCGAGCGGTATAGCCCCTGTTCCGCGGAGGCGGTCAAAACTTGTCAAAATATGTATTTGTGGTAGGTACCTTCGTTGTTTCTGATGAACCATAAGAAATATTCAAGTTATAGTAAAAGCTATTTTCACTTCCCATATTTTTTTATTTATTATAAGGATAAGTTTTATATTTATGTTTTGAACATTAGCTGCCGCACTCAGAGACGTCATTTTACTTTAATGTCAATGGGCGATTTTCTGACAGCCAGTTTTGTTAGTTCTCAATAGATGGCGCCGTTCCACCTATGTTATTACAAGGAACGAAACGTTATAAAGTTTACTTTGACATGACTGTTTTTGATAAAACGAAACGTTTTGTTTATGTCAGATGTCATTTTCATTTTCGAAAAAAATACTTATTGGCGGAATTGTTAATAAAAAACACAAAGCAAGCTTTTAATTATGAAGAAGAAGAAGAATGAGTAAATATTATGGCTCCTAGTTAAAAAAAAACCAGAGTATTATTTATTATCTGTGCCAGAGGTAAAAATAGATCATAGACAAATACTAGACTAATACATACTTCGTTCAACACCAACTAGTAAAGCTTTTGGAAACTTTTTTTTCAAATGGCCTGTCAGAAAATCTCCCATTAAAGCAAAACCTATGGTACCTAACATCATGAAAATAAAGACTATTATTCAATGACAAAATTGGAAAATCAGAGATTAGCGTTAATTGGCGTCTCTGAGTGCGGTAGGTATTCTTATTTTCATGGGACTTACCGAGTAAACTGGGTAGTTGGTTCTGATGGCAGTTGGTGACGTAATTGAAGTAGTGCGGCGCGAACTCCAGGAACTGCTGCCACTCCGGTTTCGTCATCTCCTTCAGAACGTATCTGTCATCTACGAACACATGTAACCTTTTTGAATTTTATATTGACTATATTGAATTGGTACCACACAAGTCATATAACCGTAAAGTAATCAGAGTGCAAACATTTGTGTGCGTGACAGCACAAAAACTAAAACACGTAAGTTATTTAAATCACACAAAATATAAATTATTTCTTATAGATGGAAATCGACAAGTGCGCATAAAAGTCTGCTATATACCTACTATTTAATAAGACTTACTAATCAAAAATTCTTTCAACAAAATCGTCGCTTTTCAATTCACACAGATATTACGTGACATAAAAAGCTACAATATAGTTGCCAAGTGCAATAATATGTTGTCTTATGCCAATGCGATAAGGCTCATTTTTACACAACAAATATAACATTATATTAATACACGTGACTGTACATTACATCGTAAATGTTTACCTTTGGTTTTGCAGAATGTAGAGCCTGATTTACCACCCTTAGCAGCCCAGGGCACGCAGTGAGCAAGCGAACGCATGAACCCTTCTTCGATCTCACATAGGTTTTTATCTAGAAATTAAAATAATAATTTTCAACTAAATACTTGTTTTTTTAAACTCTAGTTGACTTTACTAGTATGCTTTGGATTTTAATAGAGTTAAGGAGTGCATCTTAGTTTTTGGATTCAGATTCTTTTAACGTCAATTTAGTTGGAATATAATCCACCTGGTGATAAGCGGTGTATAAAGAACAAAACTTAGTTGCAAATTACTTACTGTTTTTTTGTCTGCGGCCATGTGTGAGACTCATTTACCCCACTAACCACTAAATTCCCCTTCACACCCATTGAACTACAATACTAGATACGACACCGCAAACAAAATTTTTGCGCGATGCTTTGTTGCCGTTACCATGGTTACGGCAACAACTCATTCAAGATCTATGAGATAGGCATTTTGAACAAAACGCGTAAGCGCCTTGCTTTGCATGGCGCTTACGACGTTTTGGTCGCCAGAAAAATATACTCTGTAAGCAATCTAGCGCTGCAAGTTTTATAGTTTGGTTAGACGACATCCGCTGTAGCAAATACATCAGTCAGTCCAGTCATCATTTTGCGACACATTTTTTATTCCGTATAGCCTCTCTATACGTAGTACTTGTAACTCAATGTTCACACCCGATTGGGAAGAGCCGTTACCAGTCTTGTAGCTATTGACCAGCTCAAAATACTTACTGTCCTGTCTGTCCTTATCTTCGCAGCAGCACTTGTTGGACGGGGCCTGGGTGTCGTCGGTGTCGCGGGCAAAGTCATCAGTTATGTCCGCACTAGAGGACAGAGGAGCCAACAGCGCGTGGCGTAGACGCTGGAACTGCGGCGCGTAGTACACTCGGCACAGCAAGCCGTCCTACAGACGCATCATCATCATCAGCCTTTATACTCCCCATCATCATCCCAGCGTATTCCCGATTGCATCCAGTATGGAGCTCAGGGTCCGCTTCGACTATGATCCTAGATTTGACAAGCCTGGTTATTACAATGGAGCGATTGCCATCTGACCTCCGTAACCCTTACAAGGGAAACCAGACCTACTTGGAACATAGTCGGGACCAACTGCTTAACGTGCCTTCCGAAGCACGGAATCATCATTCTTTTCAGACATTCAGGTGATTCAAGCCTGCAATGTCCTAACCAAACTGGAAACAATCACACAAAGTGATGTTACCCGCGGGATTCGAACCCACGACCTCCGGGTATTAGAGCCGAACGCTCTAACCACTGTACCACGAAGGCAGTTCGATCATCAGCCTTTATACTATTAGATTTAAATGCTATTAGGATAATACCTTTTGGCATGGAGCGAATAATGACGTCAACTGCGCTTGTCCCTAGCGTAAGCAACGCAAAATAATATCTGTGTGTGTGTAAGTCATCACGCAGTTGACGTAATTTTTCACTCAATTCCAAAAGGTATTATCCTAATACAGCATCTGAACCGGATAGTAAGTCCTACTGCTGGGACACTGGCCTTATCTCAACTGTGAGATAGTTTAGGCCATCCTCCACTACGCGGGCCCAGTGGGGATTGGGGAGCGTTAGGTAGAAAGTGACCAACCTTATGGACAGATTTTATCAAGCCGCCAAAATGGCCTCTGAATAGGCTTGACAACTAATACCTACTTTTAAAGCAAATAACAGCTACAAACGCATATTTTACTAATATTATATCCTTGGACACTACACTGCATCGTCCAGCCTCATACTAAGCAAAGCTTGCACTATGGGTTCCTGACAACACACACACGATTTCTTAACCATTACCAAATCGACCGTCAAATTAAATATAATAAATATAAATAAATATCCTTGGACATGGGTAATTATATAATTTCTGAAGTTCAGTTCAAAATTTATATAACAAGGCTGTTTTAGTAAAAAAAAAACATTAAATCAATTGTTTCAAAATGAATAATTGATTGTTATAAAAACCGTGTTGTATTTCGATCAAATAATCTCAAGAAATAAAAAGTTGGCATGAATTCCAATGGTCAACTGTCCATTATTAATTAATTTCTGATTGCGACGATGCAGTTTTTTTTACTTTACCCTTAACAGCACTTCAATGTGGTCATTCGACTTGGCTTTCGACTTTTCTCCATCCGTTTTGTCTTTGGTATTTGTGCTCTCAGAATCTTCTAGATCGGTTTGAGTACTGGAAATAAAAATACAAATCTGCTTTGAACGATTGACACGTTTTATTATTGAACAGAGCGACTAATACTAACATATGTACTACTTAGACATCACAACAAAAACAGATAATAACTTTATTGATAGGTCAACTGTCTTTACAGTATATTATCCGGTTCAGATGCTATTAGGATAATACCTTTTGGCTAATGTAGCGAAAAATTACGTCAACTGACGCTTGTTTGAGTTGTTTGTCCGTAACGTTAGCAATGCAAAATAATTTCTGTGCCGGTGGCGGAGTCGCTACTGTCGTTTTAGTACTGTCATTAAATATCGTTTTTGTATTGCAAAAACTGACATTTCTCATAGTTCCAATTTTGGCCACCGGAACAGATAAGTTTGTCGGTCTATGCAAGTCATCGTTCACTTAATTTTTCGCTCAATTGCAAAAGGTATTATCCTAATAGCATTTGAATCTGATGAAATACATTCAAAAAGTGTCGCATTGATATTGATTGAACAGAACAATCTGTTAAAAGGCAAAGTTAGGACCAATGACGTTCAATTAAAAAACTAGACTCCCAATCACGCTCAAATATTGTCCGAAGCAAAAGTCTGCCCACCCGACTATTGGGCAGAGTTTTCGTTTAGTTGTATACAATTGACATTAAACACTAACTGCCACGAGATAAGGTGTTAATTTGAACGAATGTGTTAATGTCATTTGTGTCAACGCCGCTCGGACGTTTTTTGAGGAATTTTTCTTGAAGATTGGGTGTCTAGTTGTATATTGAACGTCATTGGTTAGGACTAAAAAAACGTGTAACATTTTGGCCTAACAGCTATTTTATCGTTACCTGTGTCGTTGATTCTTCATGGTCCGCTGGTAGCTGATGGAAGCGAGCGTGGCCGCGATCACGGAGCCGATCTCGCCCGCGTGAACCACCACCGGGATCACGCCGGAAGATATTATCATGCCGGCCTATAAAACACATTTCTTTTAAATAACATAGTTCAGTCGGTTCGGTCAACCAATATTTACGTAACTTTTTTGCGGAGGCGAATGCGTTTAAGCACCTTAGAGGCTGGCTTTGGGGGGGGGGGGGGGGATTCTTGGAACTAAAGCCTAACTACCAACTAAACTCCGCCGGTTTTCCCTTTACACTGATGGCGCCCTCTTTGTGGATCGGCCAGGCCATACTCGGGCAATATCCTTAGCAGTAAATAAGAGTAGTATACTTGTATGTGGTACAAACTCTCAACTAGATCAGTAAACATTAAGTACTCTTCCGACGACAGACGCAGCTGATCAATGATTACGGGTTAGTATGCAATCCTGCATCGCGCAAGCAAAGCATATTACGCAAGCATATTATTTACGACACACCAGAGGTGCTTCTCATTGGTGCTTCAACTTTTAAAAGGAATATTGGATCTACAGTACGAGTACCTATGTTAGATATTTTTTGTCGTTTTGTATTAAACAAAACTATAATGAGTACATAGTTAATTTAATTTTAAATATAAATTACCTGATGCGAAGGCTGGTTGTTAGACAGTAACTGCGATAGAATTTGTCTGACTGTCTTTTTGTCACCTTTCTCTTCATCTTCTTCCCCTACAAATTCAAACCATACTTTATAGGTTGCATTCATAAATGGTTAATGATTTCACTCGGTAGATGGCGCTGTAACGCCACCATGCGAAAGAATCAGGTAACTAAAAACTGTTTCGAGTGGAAATAATAATATTCTACTCTATTGATCATAAATATTTTATGCTTTAACAGCAAGCAGGAAGATAAAATATATTATAGAACAGAGAAAAAAACTAGGATGAACAGAAAAGAATAGATACTTAACTATGTAATTATGTTGATATTAAACAAAAAAAATAGGACGGATTAATTCATGATTTATTCAAATCTACTCGTACATTTAAGTACATCGAGTATAATTCATCGCCAAATTATCCGATTAAGTTTTTTTTTATTTAAACCGTTATATTTATTAAGGCACACATTTTCAAAAAATAAATGGAATGTGTATTCCATGTATACTATGTGTGGAATACACATTCCATGTATTTTTTGAAAATGTGTGCCTGTAGCTGTGTAGCTACAAGAACTTTTAGGTTATTTACCATACACCCAGTTGATGGAATAAGTGACGTGCTTTAATACGAGTAGAATGGCGTCAATTTAGTTAAATACTCCATGCGCATACAAACACATTTTGTTACAACCCAAGAACCACAGTAACAGTAATATTATTTTTATGTTATTACTAACTACTTAGTGCAAAGAGGACAATCTAACATTGTCCTCTTAACTACTCTGTGCAATGACGATTGGTAAATATTGACCTCTTAACTACTTAGTGCGAAGAGAATTGATTAACACTATCTTCATTGCTACTGAGTGTAGGCGGTCCTCTTAACTACCCAGTGCAAAGAGGATTGTCTAACAATGTTCTCAGCCACAAAGTACTAAGAGGACCCACTGACACGTTCTACTTCATACCTGTATTGTCCTTAGACGTGTTATCTGAAGCAAAAACATAGGTCGTCCCTAAATAAAGCATTGTAGAAATGTTCCAAATTAATATTTTGGTCTGTTTTACCGCTTTTTATAGAATATAAGAAATTTAAATAAAATAGTTCATGAAAAATTACTCAATAAATGAAAAAGCAGGAAAACAGGCCCTAATTTTAAGGATCTTGTTGCAATAAAAACATACCCGAGCTGTCATTATTAGCGCTTTCACTAGCACTGTTAGAATCTTCGACGTCTGATTTTTCTTCCACTGCAAAGAAATAGGTAATTGAGATTAAGATTTATAAGGTAAGGAAATACTGATTACTCTAATTTATTGTGGCCTACATTTTACGTCTGCCTATTATAGAGTTAAACTTAAATAGAGGTGTCTATCAAGGAGCTATTTTGGGGCCACTTTTATTCATACATTGTACTATTTTCAAACTTATGTCCGTTTTCATTATAATATTTAGATTTAAATTAAATAATGTGTTTCAAAAACATTACTTAACGTTACTTACCTGGGTTTTCTGGCGCCGGCTTGTGTTTAGGCGGCGGTGCGGCCCACTTGTCCTGGGCGTCGCGAAGCATCTTCTCGCCGAAGATAATGCGGTCTGACACACTCCATAAGCTTCGCACCACACCTAAAGAATAAAATGTATTTTTTATAAATATCTGCGAACGGTCTTTTATACCTGGTCCTTTAAGCTCGGTTCTCAAAACGACATTAAAACGAGTAAACAGTTACTGTGAAACTTATGTGCTTACTAATCTTAATTTGCTTTTGCTTTCTTCTAAACTCATCATTTTTAATTTGTTAAAATACAAATACAAACACTGAAACAAAATTGTTCATCACACAAATGTTTGTCCTGTGTTTTATGGTATCAAACCCAAGACTTCAGGCGCACAGGGCCGGGTCACTACAGTAAGCGCCATCGAGCCAGTCCAGTCATAGAGAATAAATTTATTCTGAATAATTTGAAATTACTGGGTATATGAGACTTAATAACTGTCGTCTCGGTGAAGCGGGCGCAGGGCGGTGCAAGGCAGTAACTGCTTCGTTACTGTTTGGCACTGAACTGTCTAAGGGCAGACGTGGCGCTTACCATCTGGTGTACGATCTGCTCGTCTTGTTACACATAGCAATAAAAAAAATGTGTCATCACCCCAAGGTAAGAAGGTACTACTACTTACCAGCTAAAGTAGTATGCTCATTCAAAGTAGCAGAAGTGAGCGCGAGGTGTATCTGGTCCATGTGCTGCTTGAAGCTGGCGGCGTCCTTCTCCGCGTCGCCGTCCGTCAGCGCGCTGAACGTCTCGTGCCCCTTCAGCATCAGCTCGTTCAGGTGCTGGATGAGGGTTTCTCTCATTTTCGCGGTGTCGTACTTCGTGGATATCACCTCGGGCGGGAGGCGGATGTCGTAGTTGGATATTTTGCTGTATCTGTTGGTTGGAGGTTATGTTGATTTTGGTCCTACGAGCCGGATTATTTGTCAGAGGTTTTGATTGATGGCAATGTTCGTGTGTCAAAGTTATACATAAGTTTGGAACTGTGGGAGTAAAGTGTTTTTTTAAGTTCCCATGCATAAGTTTACCGAGTGGCAAATACATAGAAAAATCATCGACCTCGGCGGTGACAGAAAAAAATATAAGGAAACCTGTAGTTGTTGTAATTGTAAAATTTGATAAAACAGCTAGGAACCGTAATGATGAAAAGCTTTTCAATTAAAGAAACCGCACATAGATTGGTTAATTCGTTCAGAAACTTCAGGCCACAGACATACAGCTTAAACTTATAACACCCTTCTTCGTGCTATATACTCGTACAACCGAGTGCACTGACCTAAAGCAGGCAGTGGTGAGTCCTCTAGCGAAGGCGTGCGCGTGCGCGTGCAGCGCCAGCGACAGCGACAGCGCCGCGACAGCCGCCGCGCCCGCCCCGTCGCGCCGCACCGCTCGCAGCGAGTGCACTGACCTGAAGCAGGCGGTGGTGAGTCCCCTGGCGAAGGCGTGCGCGTGCGCGTGCAGCGCGTGGCTGCAGGCGCGCGCGCGCGTGTAGCGCGGGGCGGCGGCGCGCGCGCGCACGTAGCACGCCAGCGACAGCGACAGCGCCGCGCGCGACAGCCGCCGCGCCCGCCCCGTCGCGCCGCACCGCTCGCAGCGAGTGCACTGACCTGAAGCAGGCGGTGGTGAGTCCCCTGGCGAAGGCGTGCGCGTGCGCGTGCAGCGCGTGGCTGCAGGCGCGCGCGCGCGTGTAGCGCGGGGCGGCGGCGCGCGCGCGCACGTAGCACGCCAGCGACAGCGACAGCGCCGCGCGCGACAGCCGCCGCGCCCGCCCCGTCGCGCCGCACCGCTCGCAGCGAGTGCACTGACCTGAAGCAGGCGGTGGTGAGTCCCCTGGCGAAGGCGTGCGCGTGCGCGTGCAGCGCGTGGCTGCAGGCGCGCGCGCGCGTGTAGCGCGGGGCGGCGGCGCGCGCGCGCACGTAGCACGCCAGCGACAGCGACAGCGCCGCGCGCGACAGCCGCCGCGCCCGCCCCGTCGCGCCGCACCGCTCGCAGCGAGTGCACTGACCTGAAGCAGGCGGTGGTGAGTCCCCTGGCGAAGGCGTGCGCGTGCGCGTGCAGCGCGTGGCTGCAGGCGCGCGCGCGCGTGTAGCGCGGGGCGGCGGCGCGCGCGCGCACGTAGCACGCCAGCGACAGCGACAGCGCCGCGCGCGACAGCCGCCGCGCCCGCCCCGTCGCGCCGCACCGCTCGCAGCGAGTGCACTGACCTGAAGCAGGCGGTGGTGAGTCCCCTGGCGAAGGCGTGCGCGTGCGCGTGCAGCGCGTGGCTGCAGGCGCGCGCGCGCGTGTAGCGCGGGGCGGCGGCGCGCGCGCGCACGTAGCACGCCAGCGACAGCGACAGCGCCGCGCGCGACAGCCGCCGCGCCCGCCCCGTCGCGCCGCACCGCTCGCACCGTGACCAGAACATCACCTGACGCACACAGAATAACTAAGTTATAGAACTATCCGGTTCAGGTACTATTAGGATAATACCTTTTGGAATGGAGCGAATAATTACGTCAACTGCGCTTGTCCGTAGCGTTAGCAACGCCAAATAATATCTGTGTGTGTGTAAGTCATCACGAATATTTCGCTCAATTCCAAAAGGTATTATCCTAATAGCATTTGAATCTGATAGTAACATACAGAAGACCTATTCCCTAACAAAAGTAATGATTAGGCATAAAAACTTAAACTCCATTTAAAATTCTATTTCCATTCATTCTTTTTTATTTTTTGGAAAATTAATAAAGGAGGCACCATCTATGTAAGTTATGTGACAGATTAATATAACTTCAGTTGTGAAATTGACTGATTGAATATTATGGACTTATTAAAATTAGGCTTAGATGCTTACCTGTTTATTTTGCTCCTCTTTTATTTTATCAACATTGCTATGGCCGATGGTATTACACGTTATTGTAATACATACGTCACCGTGGACAAATCTGAAAAAAAATTAATCTATCCATTACAATTCAAGTAAATATCTGTGCGATGACGCTACGCAGCCATAGGGTTCGACTACTCTGTCATTGGTTTATTTTGACATTTATGATGGCGGTTTGACGTTTTCCGTCAAAATAAACCAATCACATTTTAGTTAGACCCTATGGCTACGTAGCGCCATCTAGCAGATATTTTATTCCAAAAAACCCTAATTGCTTAAATATAAAATAAAAAATTTATTTTATCCGGCATCAGGCCGGAGTACTCGTGGACGGACTGGTCAATAGTCAAAAGGCTGGCAATAACAAAAAAAATGGTATCTTCAACTTACCTTCTAACGTGTTGGTTCATCGGCACTTGGCAGTTGTTAGAGGGACAGCGGTAGTCGCCATTGAAGCAGTACTTTTCCAAGAACGCGCCCAGGGATATGTCGTGCTGACCGTACATCTCCATGTTCACGATCCTGGACAAGGAAATGTCTTCCTGTTTTGATGATTCCAAAGATAATTGACAAACCAGGAATAACTATATTCTATGCAAGTTTCATCTGTCGTCAGTGGGAGGTGCATGGGATTCGCCATAATCTATTCTACCCGTGCGACCAAACGGCGGTATCGTCACATTAGTTACTTTGCCATTTCCACTTCTGCCAGATCTCAAAGACTTACAACTTACATAATATTTTGATATAAACAAAAAAAAGTATTTTCAGTTACAGACAACGTAACTTTTTGATCGAAATAATAAAATAATAGCCAAGTACCCAATTAGATCGATGCAAATATTCTAAAGGGTTACCACCTTATAAGGCAGTGGAAACGTAGTCCTCACCATAATTTGTATACTTAATGCATTTGTGATACTGTCGAAAACCAATTAAAAAATTAAACAGCCTGTCTTTAAAGGACGCAATGTAGAACGCCCTCATGCCAGGTGGAGTGAAGATTTGCGCAGGATGGCTGGCAGGAGCTGGATGCGAGTATCCAATAATCGAGCTAGATGGCGAGCATTGGAAGAGGTCTATGTCCAGCAGTGGACTGGGACAGGCCGACGATGATGATGATGATGACTATAAAGGGCAAGGAGGGAAAAGGTATATCTCCGTGTATAAGGTGTACAGTGGCTAAGCCGCTGGGATATAAAAACACGGAGGCCGTGGGTTCGATTCCCGCCTTGGGTCTGGTTGGTGGTAGGGCTTTTTCAGAGTCCGACTGGCTAGCTATCACCCCCACAGGTGAAATCTGCCGCCATAACAGCTCTGGCTGTGTTCCAGCAATATTAACGTGAAAGCCAGTACACTTGAAATCAGAAACTAAGATCAGATGAGCCTGCAGTCTGGCAGCACATTGACGGCTTCTAGGTGAAGAATCCCTCAGGTGGGCTGCGTATCTGTCTGCCAACTGACCTAGTATAAAAAAATCTTACCAAGGGTTGACGCAGAAGTCAGGCACGTTAGCCGACTTGTTGCTATAGCTGTAGAGTAACATGCTGAGTCGCTGGTGGTTCTCCGGCGCGAGCGGGTCCAGGGGTTCGTTGTCCGGTTGCTTCTCGCTCGCTTCTGCTTCGGGTACCATTACAGTTTTCTTAACTACCGAAGGATTGTAGAGGGGGCACTCGTCTATGAAATGAAAGTTACTTATAGTAGGTACTACAGGTACCGGCAAACTTGTTGAACATCGGTCAACGGAGAGGGGGATATTCGCGCATGTGCACTTGGGCGTGACCTATAGCGCGCGCGAACCTCCGGAACGCCCACGCGCCAATAGCGCGCAGGACTATCAAAATTAGTGTTCTGCGCAATCCCCGCTTGATATTCAAGAAGTTTGCCGGGGCCTTATCTAACTTCCTATGATAGAATAAGGAAACTAGGAGTGCATTACAATACGCCATCTGGTCCTGGGTGTAGTAAAAGCCGTTTTTATGCATGCACCTGTGACCCTAAGGGGGTCTCGGGTGCTTATGGGCGGCGGTGATCACTTATCATCAGGTGACCCACATGCTCGTTTGCCTCCTATTACATAAAAAAAAAATGCAATAATCTCTGTAGTAAGTTTCTCTAATCATTCCAGAGAACGCCAGCTTGAAATAGGATCGTTCAAAATTTTTTTTTTTTGTAAGAAAGTAATGCTAACTTATATGGGTTTGGTCTAAAATTAATTATCCTGTAAATCCTGTAAAATTTTTGGCGATAAGAGTTGCAGAAGTAACATTTTTTTATTTACTTTACATCATAAATACTCACGCTTGTGCTTATCGCTTTCCAGACGGCAGCCAGTGGCTCTGTAATGCGCGAGCGCAGCTTTCACCGCAGGATCATCCACGGTCGCCGTGATGGGGTTCTGTATGAACGGGTGCAGCGCCTGTGATCACACAAAGGGGTTACGGGGATCAGTGGGTTGTAGGTGCGGGGGTACCACCACTTGCATTAAACGAATCCCTGTTACTGGCGGCTGGAAATGGCTCGGTGTTACCAACCATTACCACACCTTTCCCCCCTCCGCAAGGGAGGGCTTTTTAGGGCGCATGAAAGCGTTTCTCATGAACCTCCTGTTTAATGGCTCAACTCCGCCCTTTCTAAGGTGAAGGAGCACGACATCATTAGGTAGCTGACCTTATTTTGACCTTGACGAGCCATTTGGTGTAATGGTCGAGAAGTCGAATATTACACCAGAGGTCGCGGGTTCGATCCCCGCACGGTACAAACATTTGTGTGCATGAACATGTCTGTTTGTATCGGTCTGGGTGTTTCTATGTATAATATGTATGTATTTACGAAAAAAAAAGTATATAAGTAGTGTTTATCCGTTGTCTGGCACCCATAGCACAAGCTAATGCTTAGTTTGGGGCTAGATGGCGCTGTGTGAATAATGTCCAGAGATATTTATAAACGACGGCGAGCTAGTACGTCTTGTTTATCCAGCGTAGAACGGCGGATTGCGAACAGTATCACCACGATAACAGCACCAGATAGCTGACCAGAGCGTAGTAGACCTTATTACCATAGCAAGAAGGCTTTTACGACATTTATTTATTTATTTATTTATTTAAGCTTCATTGCACAAATCAAGTACAAAGGCGGACTTAATGCCTCATGGCATTCTCTCCCAGTCAACCTTTACATTGTCAATTCGTAGTTAGGCGACATGGTGGTCACGACTCACCTTGTAGACGACGTCGGGCGGGCGCGGGCGGCTGAGGCGGCGGTGCGCGGCGCGCGGCGTGTGCGGCGGCTGAGGCGGCGCGGCCAGCAGCGGCCGCGGGAAGTACTTGCGCAGCGGACAGCGCCGGCCCGCCTCAGTTTCCAAGTACGGCGCCGGGATCACCACGTTGGGCGACATGGATAGCACCACGTCGTCTGTTGACCATCTGGGAATACCTTCTTAATACAGTACCGCGCTTGGTAGTTGCATGCTTCTATGCAATTGGTTCATCGTTGCAAGCGCTCGATAGTCGAAAATCATCAAATTCATCATCATCCCAGCGTATTCCCGATTGCATCCAGTATGGAGCTCAGGGTCCGCTTCGACTATGATCCTAGATTTGACATCATCAAATTGTTTTTCTTTAATGTGCCTTTGTTTTCTTGTATAATCGTTAATTTAATTACTTGTCACATGTAACACAATAGTGTTGTACCGTGTAGCACTGCGCAAGGACACCGCAATTTTAAGAGGTCAAGTCAACGGAATCGTATACTGGTCCTTCGAGCCGGATGATATCGGTATTGTACATTAATAACTGGACAAATTGAGTATTACTTTAATTAGCTAAAACTTGATTGCGTTACTCATAATAGGGCGTGCACATTGCATTTACTACTGATTGTCCCCGAACAAATTAAATCATAGAACAGTATTAAAATAATTAAATCCGTTATTATCGAAACAATAAATGTATAAAACTCACCTTTCAATCTGTGTATCAGCTTTCAACTTCGCTTCTTCTTTAGGCAAAAACACATCATCTTCTACCGACAACGTCGCTCGTAAAGGATCACTGAAATCTCTAATCGGCACGCCACAACTAAAGTTCTTATCACTGTCAGTCTTACGAACAAACTTAGCCTTCTGCAGCGGATCATCAGGCTCCTTCTTGCCAATATCATTCGAATCATTCTTCGCATCGTCATTAACCGAACCGATACTTTTAGCGTCATTCGAGTTCGCATCATCTTTGAATACTTCATTATCGTTTTCCCAGTCATCGGTGTTCAAAATAGATTCACTAACATCTGTATCGTTATCGTTATTTGCGTCATTGTTCATAGAGATTGTGTCTTCTTTATGTTCGTTGTCTTTGGTTGTTTCGTCGTCGTCTTCGAAGTTCATTCCCGGTTCGGGGAGCATAGCTTCAATGTCTCCAAGGAAAGCTTTTTCAAGTCGCCAGTTGTAGCAGGCAAGGAGCATGAATTTCACCACTTTCTTCACTCGTACTAACTCTTGTAATGAGGCACCGCGAAGCAGTATGCAGCAGCCTAAGTGAGGTTCCGCGCATCCTTCTAACACCATTAGTGTTTTGCCTGAAACTGTGTGAAGAAATGTTAGGTGAAACTATGTGACAAAAATTTAGTCTACAACTGCTGCTGTTTCTTGTAAGTGGGCTGGTTTGAATTACAGAGTGATTTGGAAGGTTTAGCATAGTAAATAGGTGGGTCATCTTTTCTTATCGTTTAAATTAGAATAACGTGCACGCCTTGTGGCGATACAGCGATCCAATAGGACTAAGCGCTGTCTCTTGAGAGCTCATCGACGAAGACAGACCGATGACTAAGTAATAACATGCGCTGTGGAGAGTGTTTAGCACGGACCATCTACTAAAATAATGGCCGCACGGTACCAGGCATGTGTATCGATGTAACCTACTCACAGTTCTTGACGTAGAACCGGTCGGCGGTGCCCAGACGCGGCGTGCCGATCCTCGCGTCGATGGAGGCGACGAGGTCTGCGCGAGCGCAGCGCGCCACCCGCTGCAGCGCGCGCGCGCGCAGCCGCGACGCTAGCGCCACGCCCGCGCCGCGCAGCGAGTCCTGCACCGCGCGGGCCGCCCCCCCACCTACTAGTACCACCTGCCCGACAGATACTGGCTTTTTGTAAATGGCTACATTATAATAGTTATTATAATATACATTATAATAGTCCGCGTCAACTTAATTGGCTTGTCGCTAGGGTCATTTCGACACTCTCGGTGACAGTGAGAGTCTATCACTCACCAAACGGAGCGCGATTGCTAAGTTACTAAGTACTCATACGTCTTGCGTTTTCTACCTGTAGGCAGTTCCTACCCTTATGTACAGTCAAAAGCACGTCAAACGTAACACTTTGGACTTTGTACCGCTCTTATGTCGGGGGCATAAGCGCTATTTTCTACTGCAAGTGAATACCGTGATGTGCTGTTGACTGTACTGAATTGACAAAGAACCAACATAGTGAACATACTAAGTTCGGTGCTTGCTGAATTTGAAAAATCAACTTTGTTTAATATATTTTTTACACTCATGAACTCAATCACTGAATTGACAAAAAACCAACATACTACAATTTTAAAGGTATGTATCCATTACGTGACAAATCATACAAAACAATAACATTTATTGTAAGTACCTTAGGTTGAAGAGCCGTGATACGCGCGGCGCAACGAACTAAATATTGTTGTTCCTGTAACAAGAACATTATAATTTTATTGTAGGTATATTTATTTATGCTAAGCTAATAGTAATCCACTGCCGTGAACTTTTAAGTCTTTATTGGTTAAGTTAAAATTGAACTAACCTGTAAAAGAACCGGTTCTAGCGACGTAAGTTTCCCTTCAACCCGCTGATACGCGATGGAACAATCTAGCGATAAGATTGTTGGCTTCTCTATTTGCTGAGGCATGCCCCTGGAAAAGAAAAAGGTGTTAATGTGTACCCTGTGTAAATATTGTGACCATATCACAGATTGCCAAGTAAAAAAATAAAAAAAAGTGTACCCTTTCGTGGAAATTCAAAAGAAGAATAAGGACCAAGAAAACTTCTAAAGGAATCAAATTACTAAATGAGAATCTCAACATCTGTTGACTGTCATATTCTCGGACCTTCCGACTTAAAAGGTTGCCGAACCCTGTGTCAGACCATGTAAGGAAACAATCCTGAAAAGTCATTAGGTTACGTGCAGGCGTACGTAACCTACTTGAGGTACCCGGGGATGAGCTCGTCCCAATTGGGTGTTAAGGGGAAACCGAGCGAGTTTAGTGGATAGTGAGACTCTATAGTATCGAGTCTCACATACGGTCGCAGGTCTAGCTAGCCTGCGGTAAAGGTGCATCTACGCATTCTACTCCGCAAAAAAAAGTCTTCTAAGGCTGCTTCCCCAGTAGGCAAACTGTTAGCGGCAGACTGAGTGAGCTGCTAAGTAGCGAACTGAAATTTTATTTTCGAACGTCGCAACCGGTTTTGCTTGGAGTAGGCCGCTCACTGAGATAGTCGGCACGCGTAACGCTGCAAACTGCGTACAGTGAGCGCAAATCTAGCAAACTGTGGACACTTCATTTGTTTATGGAAAGGCGTACTAAATCGATATGCCGCAAACTCAGTCTGCCGCTAACAGTTTGCGTACTGGGGACGTAGCCTTAGTATTTGGTCTGTGAGTTAAAGGCAGGTTTGACCAACCTGTGCGCGACGTTCTTGGTGAGCACGACGCCCTGCACGACGCAGCTGTCGCGCGCGGCGCCGCCCGGCAGCTTCTTCACCTGCACGTAGTTGCGCACGTCGATGTCGTTGCCGAACAGGTCTGCCGAACAACCGACGATATTAAACAGTTATCATCGTAATATATTTTGTAACTCAAAGGTGACTGACTGACTGACATAGTGATGTATCAACGCACAGTCTAAATCACGACGGATCGGGCTGAAATTTGGCATGCAGGTAGATGTTATGACGTAGGTATCCGCTAAGAAAGGATTTGATTAATTCCCACGGGAACAACGCGGGTGAAACCGCGGCCGGGCGCTAGTCTTAATATATACTTTTTTATAATAAGACAGCTCTTGATCACAATGTTATTTAATGTTTAACAATTCTACGGTCCACGATGGAGCGCGCTTGCCTAGAAAAAAGAAGACACCCAGTATGACCTTGAAAAGCTCCAAAATAGGAAAAACAAATCTAGGCAGAAAGTTCTACTCCCCGCATTCCGTATCAAAAAAGACGAAGCAAATCGTTCAGTCCGAGGCACAGGTCCGAGTTAACTCTGTACTGTATACGGATGGAGTATCTGTCCGAGTCCAATCGTTCGTTGATGAAACAGAGCTGATGGTCATTGGTCATACCGTCAGGCGGGTCGTAGGCTCGAGTGCCTATCCTCTGGTTTAAAGAAGTGTCAGTCTGCCGACTGAAGTATTACTTACTTACTATACTGGCGCAGCGACCCGAAGTGAGTCTTGGCCTCCGATAATAAGCGTCTCCATCTGAGGTCCTACAAGACTTGCGCGAGCTCCGTGTAGACTGGCAGGAGGTGGCGCAGGATAGACCAAGACTGAAGTATTAGTAATAATATATTCGGAGCGGATTGTCACCAGGCAATACGATGTCGGCGGCCTGCGTGCACAGCGGGTAGAGCACGTGCAGCCAGGCGGCGGGCAGCGCGGCGCGCGCCAGGCACTGCCGCAGCAGCAGCCGCAGGTGCTCCTCGCCCGACTCCACGATCGCTTTGCACACGTGACGCGACTCCGTGTACCCTGCACATAGGAAACCTCAAGTGCTTGTTCACGTTGAACGCTTAGCGCCTTGCTTTCGCCAACGTATCTAATATTTTATTAATCTAATATGTAGGTAAACTATATTACTGTAGTGTTTCCGTCCGTGCGTTCGTCCGTCATCCATCCGTCTGTCCGTCATTTATGCACCCTTCCGTCTATCATCTATCCATCCGTCCGTCATCTATTTATCCATTTGTCCGTTCGCCCGTCCGTCGTCAATCCGTCACCTATTCATCCATGTGTCCGTCCGTCGTTTACCCATCCATCAGTCCATCTGCCCGTCTATCATCTATCCATCCGGCCATCTATTTTGTAATTGTATATTTAAAGGCCAATAAATGGTTTTTCTTTCTTTTTTCTTTCTATCCATCCGTCTGTCCATTCCGTCTATCCATGCGTTCGTCTGTCTATCATATATCCATCCGTCCGTCTGTCTGTCCATCATCTATCCATCCGCCCTTCTGTATATCATCTATTCATGCGTCCGTCTTCCATCTATCTATCCATCCGTCATCCGATAGATAGATGATCGATAGGCGCGTCTATCATCTATCCATCTGTCCGACTATCATCTATCCATCAATCCGTCTGTCCATCTATCATGCATCCATCCGGCCGTCCATCCGTTCGTCCGTCATCCATTCACATATCCAACCCTCCAACTTTTCGTTGTTTCAAGCTAGATGACTTAAAAACTAGATTGAAAATGTGACTACTCATATGTTTACTAATTTTTTTTTTTTTAGAATAGAATAGAATTCTTACACATATCAAAATATTTACCTTCACTGTGTTCCAAAGCTGGGTGGCTTTCTTCTTCACTAGACGGAGATGGTTTCGTTTCTAAACAAAAAACTACATTTTCAGTAAACATTTTAATATTATATTTAGAAAGCAGTATTTCATAAATCCTATAGGTACCTGTTTTAGTAGCTTTAATGAGCCTAGCTGAACTATTCCCCAGGTTCAAATCCAGGCAGTATGATGATACACTCTCTACCAATCTGCCACCGCTGGGTTCTTCAGCTGAAAGATACGTATATATTAACGCACTCTCTGGTTTTTTATGTTCATGTACGACATACAAGTATAAGACTGCCGAGAATTTAAAATATAAGATTTTCAATATTGTTGTACGTTGAACTTTATAGTTAAACGTTAGCTGATAGAATTTGACAGTTTCGTTCAGCTTATTTTTTAAAAGCTGAACAAATGCAAGCACCGGCATTTTAAATGAGGAACAAAGGCCAGAATTTTTAAACAATCAGTCTTATAAAAAAACCGATTATTCTAAACAAACAGAACAAAAATACTTATCTAAGCTTCAGTCGTTCGTTCTAAAGTGACGTACAGTGAAGTGATACTTTTACATAATGGCAATTCATTTTTTATTTTTCCTCCCGAAACTGCTTCGGATTTGAGGAACAGAGCCGTTTTCATGGATAAATAAAATTATTATAAACTATTGTGTACAAGATAAGAAAATATACAGTCGTGGTCAACTAATTAGGGACGCTATATGACTAAAACACAAGATCGTCCCTTAAGTCCGAAAAAGAAATCTCTATGAGGCTTTGAAGCTTATAGTAATTCATAACAAGTAATTTGGTTAGTATTCCAAATATTTAAAGGCCAGGAAAGCTAATAGCTAGTTGAGATCAATATTATTTAAATAAATAAATCCTTGCCACTTACACATAATTGCCTTTATGGATGGACAACTAATTAGGGACACATAAAATTTTAACTGTAAATATAAATAAATGGCAATTATTGAGGTGTTTAGGACATAAAAAGCTTTCAATAATCAAAATAGAATACAAAACAAATCATTAAACGTATTTTTAATACCCAGTATGGTTGTTTTTGTTGGTTATAACCATTTGACATCAACGCAGTATCGATGTAATCAAATTATTACAGGTTTCCAAAGAAATATTATTCCAAATACCGTGAAATGTCCCGTAAAGCTTATTTTTAGTGACAGTACCTACGTTGAGCTGCACTTTCTTCTTCGCTTCATACCATAAGTGCTCTATCGGGTTTAGGTCTGTGCTGTTTGCGGGCCATTCTACTACCAACATTGACTGTTGCGCTAGGCACGATTTAACAGTGCGCGGTATGTTTTCGGTCGTTGTCGTGTTTAAACCGTCCAATAGACTGATAAGACTTCTTCAGCATACTATAGCATCGCTTCCTTCAATATTCATTTGTATTGCAATTGATCAAGTTTACTTTTAATTATTTTTATAGGCCCCACTCCATGTCTAGAAAAACAGCCCCAAAATTGAATATTGTCGCCTCCATATTTCACCTGCTTTTTCGTGTACTTTGGATTAATTTCGGACTTCATAAGTCAAAGCACGTATTTTCTGTATTGTCAGCCATCGAATGAAATAAGATTTATACTGGTCTTGTCAGAAAAACGCGAATTTCTCCATTGAGCAAAAGTCCAATGTCCATACTTTCTTGCAAACGCCAACGGGCTGTTTTTTTTGGACATGGAGTAGGATGTATAAAATAATTGAAAGTAAACTTGATCTATTCCAATGCAAAGGAATATTGAAGTAAACGATGCTATAGTATGCTGAAGAAGTCTTACCAGTCTAATGGACGGTTTAAACACGACAACGACCGAAAACATACAGCGCACTCTCTGAAATCGTGCCTAGCGCAACAGTCAGTGACGGTACTAGATTGGCCCGCAAGCAGCCCAGACCCAAATCCGATAGACCACTTATGGTATACAGCGAAGAAAACAGTTGCAGCTCAACATACTGCCAGTAAAAGTCAGCTTTACGGGACATTTTAAGGTGTTTGGAATAATATTTCTTTAGACACCTGTAATAATTTGATTGGATCGATGCCGCGCCGATGTCAAATGGTTATAGCTAATAAAGACAACCACACTGATTATAAAAAATACGTTTAATGATATGTTTTGTATTCTATTTTTATTAATGAAGACTTTTAATGTAATAAATACTTAAATAATTACCAGCTTATTCATATTTACAGTTAAAGTTTTACGTGTCCCTAATTAGTTGTCCATCAATAATTCAACTGTGTGAAAGTGGCAATGATTTTTTTATTTACTTAAAAATATTGCCACCTGCTATTTTCTTTCCTCGCCCTAAAATATTTAGAATACTTGTCAAATTAATTGTTATCAATAGGTACAAGCTTCAAAGCCTCGTAGAATATTTTTTTTCGCACTGAAGGTACGATCTTATGTTTAAGTGATAGAGTGTCCCTAATTAGTTGACCACGACTGTATGTATATTCACGTGTAGAGTCCTCCTGTTGCGTAGGCGGCAGCACCGTCGGCCGGTAGAGGGCGTAGTCGGCGAACTGGAGCAGTTCCGACACGCACTCCATGTACCCGGAGCTTAGGAGGTTTTGACAGACCTGGCTCGCTTGGAACCTGGGCAATACAACGTGTTATGTTAAATGCGCAAAACCTCAGACACCCCAAATGATTTTTAATTCAATTGACCTAATTGTGAAGGAAAAAAACATAAAAAAAATAAAACGTTTTAAGAGCTGTTTTAGTTTTACTGGCATTTCTGATCGTTTCTTGCGTCTGCGACGACGCTATGTCAGGAGACGAGTCGGTAGGTATGGTTTGCGCACGTGATGGCAATGCCATGCAATGTGAATGCCTTCGTATGCAGTATCTTATGTCAGTCTAAATATGGAACGAATTGCATTTTCTAAAACATAAAATCTTAAATTCCACCGTTCAGTAATGTGTAATTCTCCGGTAATAGCCAGAGTAAAAAAATCTTTATTTTAGCTGAATTATTTTTACGGACTTTTTTTCCTTACCTTGTCTTATTATTAGTATTTTCCATAACCCACTGCAAGATGTCACATCCACGCCATACGCCATTATACCTTACTAGGCGATACCTAGAAACAGAAAAAGCCTAGAAATAGAATTATATGAAAATTGGGAGATCATCACCGTACAATTTAAGTTACAGATCTTCGAAATAAATACATCACGAAATATTTTAAATACTTAATATTACATTTTCTTGATGTTTACTTTATTCTCAGTAACTTTAAAAACGGCACTTCGATTAATTTTATTGTTTTTATATTTTTTCGTAAACAGCTTAGGACTCCCGGCACTTACTTTTATAGAATACAAATTAATTTGAATCTTGATTGAGCTTGATCTAAATAAATGTTATAAAAACATATTTACGAATATGTTCTTTCCGAATTATTTGAGCTTTACAAATAATACATAGGCGATGCATTTATTTATTTTTTATTTATTTTATAGATTCAAAGGTAAAATGAATCGATTATGCTATTGTGATGTAAAACAGCCAAACAATATCTCCTATAATTAATAAGTGTATGCCTACGTGTGTTGATTAAGGGAGCACCTTCAAATTAGTCTAGTATTAGTCAAGAATTTTGGTCTTTGTCAATTGTGTGGATAATACACTGTGGTAAACTGCCTTGCGAATCTTGTGAGAACTAGATAAAACTGGACAATAATAATTAAACAAAAGGTTTGAAAAACTATGGCATATGTTAAATTAATGCTGTGTTTCAAGAATTTTTCGGCTCTGCTATATATTTAAAAGACTACTTTTAAAGATGCCCCGAGTGTATATTAACAATGCTTAAAGTGTACATTTACTGGCATAAGACATTAGCTAGAATCTCTCTAAATCGCAGGTCAGTTGTTTATGGTAACTCTTGCGTCATCGTGATTTTTCAACCCTAATTTTTAATTATAAGGGTTTGTTTCTTTGCTTTTTCTTTTGATGCGGAAAATGCTTCCTCTTCCAATTTATGTGAGAGTGTTTAGGGATGAGACACATTTAATAACCTCTAACGCTAAAATGGATGCGTTTCGTTTGGTATACTGTTCCCACACATATAGACACAAACCTTAAGTGAAATTTATATAAACTATACTGTTTAATTTGTAAAGAAATATTTTTAATTTCATTTACATTTTGCTTATCTGGCTCGAAGGACCAAACACTTACTACTGTTTGTTTGTGTTTTATGATAAATGCAATTCAAAAAAGCATTAGAGTTCGAGAATTTTACATAGAATTACCAATTTTCTATTATTATAAATGATGAATGACTTAGTTCTTAATATGGAGAATTTGGAGAACTTTTTAATTGCTTAACACTTCTCTTTTAACAAATATCGAATCAAATCAGTGTGATTAACTATTGTCTGCTAAAACAAACCCTTATTGCGCATTTCCATCATACATAACTGCAGTACAAAATATCAAACGAGTGCGATGAGAGATGTGCTCGTGATATCGCCAACAAATCGAAATCAAAATAGCATACATCAAGACACAGACTCACGTTAGCTCTTCCCACAACTTCTTGAGTGACCTGCAATGTATGTGATCTTATATGTACCTACCAGGGATGTTACGGAGCTCCGGTTCCGGTTCCGATAAGTCGGAGCTTCCGATTGGAATTACACTTCCGGTTCCGATTTCAGTTCGGAAACTTTTAAATCGGAAGTTTTAATCGGAAGTCTAAGCATAGCAAATAGAGAGTGCGGCCTGCGGCGCGCGGCGGCCGTTACAAACAGGTTCATAGGTACCTATCGCGCTGGAAGCCTCCCGCCTTGTGGGTTATGTGGTCGATTAATTCTTCAATTGTTGTTAATTTTATTACATTAACACTTATCGCCTTAAATCAAAAATCTCTCCCTTGCAACTACTTCTGCCTACGCTTCCGATTCCGGTTCCGATAAATCAAATTTAAAAACTCCGGTTCCGATTTCGGTTCCGATAAACTCACATCCGTTACATCCCTGGTACCTACCCATGATACTATATTATAGATATGTTACCTAATTTATGTATATTATATAAACTTAAAATCATACAAATTAGAAGCTTCTCCACAATGTCATTATCATCATTAAAATTGTAGTCATGTATAACTATGGCTTGATGTGACTTTTCATTTT
The DNA here is from genome assembly GCA_949319885.1 of Mecyna flavalis. Taxonomy (NCBI): domain Eukaryota; kingdom Metazoa; phylum Arthropoda; class Insecta; order Lepidoptera; family Crambidae; genus Mecyna; species Mecyna flavalis. The sequence continues at coordinate 15,612,435 of OX439439.1, forward strand.
CAATTTACCATGAACATGTCCATACTAATCTTCTATGTTCCTTTTTTAGGTCTAAAACTGTAATACTTTGTAAAGATAAGTATATTTCGAAACGAAATATCCCCTAGATGGCGTAACATAGAGCTCATGATGAACTACAGAGCATTATCAAAATGTCAATGTTCTGGTTAAACTACAAATTGTTTGGAAATAATTGCACCTCAATAGACTGTTTCCAATGGCATCTAGTAGACATTCTATTTCCAATAATTACATGAGTATTTTGCAAATATGGGCAACACTGATACAGAAAACTACACAAGTTTCTTTTTAATTTCTACCGCGATGATTAGGTTTGTCTTTTACTCTCCAAATAAATTAGCTTCAGTAAATAAAATTTCTTAATGTGCTAAGTTAATGATAGATGCGTGTTAGGACAAATCACCGATTGTGTGTTCACATAAATATACTAACCCTGAGTTTTATTGTAACCTCTACCATCTAAATAATAGTTCCAATTACATACTTGATGATGACAGATGGCGCTGTTTATCGATGTTTATTGTATCGCGTGCCTCAGGCCAGAGGGGCGTATAAAAAATAAATAAAATATACATCGATCACTAATAAAGAACTAGATAAACAATGCCATGCAAAAGTCGCCTCAAAACGGTCGAAAATCTAGTTCTTTCTCTTTCTCGCAAAATTCTAGATGGAATAATGTAAACTCAACCTTACGTGCAATGCGTGAAGTTGTATTTCGCAAAGCTATTACGAGTGCTCGCGCTCGACGAATCACAGTGCGCCAAATACCATAAAAATTTTACGACCTAGGCTCGCCGCAAGGACAGGGAACGGGGTGGAGTCGAATTGTTCAAAAGTATTTTTTTTGTTTTTATTGTAAATATTGGTATGGGATTTTTGGAATAGGTTTATTTTAGTTTTAGTTACACAGTCACAACATTTATTTATTAATGAAATAAATATACACAGATATCATTAATTATGTATTTATATTAAAAATTGAAAAAAATAATAATAACATTATGTAAGTGAGTCACGCTCACGGGTCACACTTATACTATTTTCACACCTTTATATAAATTATATTATAATAAATTTATTTCAGAACTTTAAGCACCACAACATACATTAATACAATGATGAACATTTGTAACATAATCCTTTGTATTTCACCTCCTCATTAAAATTTCTATAAGGAGGGCCTCTTATATCGACTCATATGGGATAAACTCCAATAAAATCTCACATGTTAAATTTATTACATCCACTAAAAATTTAATTTATTATAATATGTTTGTATAATATTTACTTTTAAAAAGTACCAAAGTCTTATTAAACAAAAAAACAATACAGTTGTATTTTAATAATAAAAAAATTTACAAACAATAGTGTCTCCACGGATTAATGGAACCGAGTAAACGAACATTTACCCAAACAATTTAAGTGGGCTTGAGGTCTTTACAATTGAGTTGCGTTATAACTACTGGTATTTATTTCAATTTAATTTTTAAAAATGATATTACGATGTTTTTTAATAAAAGTGATAATAATAATTAATGATAATATTAATACTTCCCGAAAATATGAAAGTCCATCCTTTTTTTTCGTCTTGGATGGGTGATTTTTGCACTTTTAAAAGGAGCATTTAGGCATGTTTATTGTCGGAGCGTTCGAATGCTACTAAGATAAAAGTCCACCTAAATGTTGATTTTAGGAGCTCTTTCGGTGAGGACACTTTTGGCCACTGATTGTGTATCTAGTTCTTATTAGTGATCGAAGAAAATATAATATAATATCGTCGTGCCATAAAGATGAAAGAGCATTATGAAAGATTTTAAAATACTTAGTAACAAAAAAAAATTGCCATTTCACATAAACATTAAAACCGATTCATAGACACATGCAAGTTTTTAAGTTATGTAGCTACACTAGGGATAAAAGTCTTTTTTTTGGCTCCTGAAAAGTAGGGATTTGCCTATACGCCCCTCTGGTTTGAAGTCATATTAAACTAGAAAAGCTGTTTTACTGCAGCTGCTGACCAATAGCAGCAGTTTGTAGTATGTAGTAGTACGTTACTATGCTAGAAAGAGACAAACCTGTGTTGCTGGGTGGGTAGCGTGAACGACAGCTGCCGGTAGAGGTCGTGTAGAGCCTCCGTAGGAGTGGTGCGCTGTTCGCATCGGTCTTCCTGTTCTCGGGCGAACATGAAGTTGTCCCGTATCTTGTTGCTAGGCTGAGATTTGTTCTCGGGAAATTTTACCTGAAAGAACAATGGGAATAGATGTTTTAGGTCTCTGCCTTGAATATTTCGGAAGCGGAAGCGAGGTTAGTGGCGAAAGCACGCAGGCGCACGGCGGTCGCCGCTTGACAGGAGGCACAAGAGCGCACCGCTCGTGACATCCCGTGTCAAGCGGTTATCGCCTGTGCTGTGTCATATAAATACTTTAAGTTGTTATTATAGCCCGACCAATAAAATAAACAACCTCGTCATATTGCGGAAAAATATTAGAACTAATTTCTTCAAGTGGCAACAATCTAATAAAGAAACTAAGATGTCATTCAATATTGCTCTCTGTCAAAGTGTGATGTCTATTGTCAATTATGCCTTGTTAGTTGTTTACTATTGACTATTGAGAGTTATTTGTGAGTATAATCATAGCAACCAAGTGTTGCTATAACCATAGCTAATGTGGCGCCTCCAGAGCAGGTTTTTTATTTTCCTGGTCAGGTTTTTATACATACATTTTAGTGTTTTGGGGAAAAAACACGCCCAGTCGCCCATCAACCTTGCACTTGCCACTTAGTGCATAATACACAATTTTTTAAAATATTATTTAGGTTACCTGCAGGTTTTCCTGCAGTGTGCGCAGGTCAGGCGAGATGTCGCCGGTGAGGTCGTTCTCCTTCAGGTAGCTGAGCACCACGTTGCAGCAATAGTTGCATACGCGCAACCCTCCCGCGCATCCAAATATTTGACCTGTTATTACAATTGTCACTAGTTGTGTACTTTGGATAATACATACTTAACTAGCATTGTGGAATTTGTGAATTGTGGTTATTATACAGGGTTATTGGTAATGTGTCTTGATCCTTTTAAGGGCATGTAGAGGAGGTCCCCAGCTAGCAATTGACCCATTAAAGTGCAGGTCAAAAGTGAACCAATAATGAGATATATTTTTTTAAATATTTTTTCGGAAAATTAGGGATTCACAACTTTAAAAATTTATTAAAAAAAAACTACAACATATTTTAATGTAATTATTTATGATTAAGTTAGAGCTTAGTCTAGTACATAATAAAACACACTAGGATAACTGAAAGTTTTGTTAATTTTGCCATAAGAGATCAAAATCTAATTTTTTTTTACGACGCTTATAATTTTGTTTACAATAAAGTATCATTTTCTTCAAAAAATCACCTAATAACTTGGACGGCAGAACATTTCAAAAACATCTCCATATCAATGGCTATCCAACAAGATACAATTTACACTTAAAAAATTGATAACAACTGTAAAAACAACTAACGAGCATAAAAGGGTAATAAATCTCTATACACATTTTTTCGCTATATCGATGTATTTTTCAACCAGATGACAATCAATAGACAAACAACACTTGATTAAACCATGAATGGATGAAAGACACCGGTCAAGAGATGACTCATCATCAAAAAAAAATCCGGGAATTAGTTTTATATCTGCTTTTGTTATGTCAAAACGTTTTACTCCAATGATGTCTTAGACTCCAATGATGTCTTACTCACTTGAAATATTGCAATGCACTTAAAGAAGATTAATTCCCGCCTGACCCCTCCAATTCTACCTTCAGTGGGGGCAGTCGAAACTTTTTAGTTTTGCCTGCCCCCCCCCCCCCCCCCACCCTAGGGGCAGACGAAACAAAAAAGACGGTACCTAAATTAGTAGTTAGTTTAAACTAAAAAGTTTCGACTGCCCCCACTGGTACAAACTTAAATTTTTCAATGCACTTAAAGAAGATTCATTCCCACCTGACCCCACCAATTCTGCCACCAGTGGGGGCAGTTTAAACTTTTAGTCTAAACCAACTACTAATTTCGGTTCCTTCTTTTTAGTTTCGTCCTAGTGGGAGGGGGGGCAGGCAAAACTAAAAAGTTTCGACTGCCCCCACTATAGGCAGAATTGGTGGGGTCAGGCGGGAAGAAACCTTCATTAAGTGCATTGCAAAATTTCAAGTGAGTGTCCTTAAGACATCATTGGAATAAAACGTTTTGACATAACAAAAGCAGATATGAAACTAATTTCCGGATTTTTTTTTTTTTGATGATGAGTCATCTCTTGACCGGTCTCTTTCATCCATTCATGGTTTAATCAAGTGTTGTTTGTCTATTGATTGTCATCTGGTTGAAAAATACACCGATATAGCGAAAAAATGTGTATAGAGATTTATTACCCTTTTATGCTCGTTAGTTGTTTTTACAGTTGTTATCAATTTTTTAAGTGTAAATTGTATCTTGTTGGATAGCCATTGATATGGAGATGTTTTTGAAATGTTCTGCCGTCCAAGTTATTAGGTGATTTTTTGAAGAAAATGATACTTTATTGTAAACAAAATTATAAGCGTCGTAAAAAAAAAATAGTTTTTGATCTCTTATGGCAAAATTAACAAAACTTTCAGTTATCCTAGTGTGTTTTATTATGTACTAGACTAAGCTCTAACTTAATCATAAACAATTACATTAAAATATGTTGTAGTTTTTTTTTAATAAATTTTTAAAGTTGTGAATCCCTAATTTTCCGAAAAAATATTTAAAAAAATATATCTCATTATTGGTTCACTTTTGACCTGCACTTTAATGGGTCAATTGCTAGCTGGGGACCTCCTCTACATGCCCTTAAAAGGATCAAGACACATTACCAATAACCCTGTATATACCAAATTAGCTAAAAATGTAAAGGACCATTGCTTTGTGGTCTGATCATAATCCAACTGAATAGTATTGATTAATAGATTATGATATCATTAGGTTTTGAACTTTTGATATAATCAATTAGAGCGACATTATTGTTTCCAAACTTAGTAATGATTAGAGATGGGACGGGTACCGCGCCCAAACCGGAAAACGAAAAGTACGTCTTTTTGTGCTGGGTAATTTTGCCAGCTATCCAGCATAAACTTGCGCTGAGTACTTGGTTGCTGGGTACCCGGCAAAAGTAGGATCCGGTGCATCTCTAGTAATGATACTGTTGATCTTTTTAATAACATATCATATTTAAACGGACCAATTGTTCGACAACACTTAATGTAATAAATGTAATTATTAGGAGGTAAAAAAATATTTTATAAGTCATAACTTTAAAATGCCTAAAAATTTATAAAAAAATTATAATTGTGTAGGTTGTTCACAAATGTGATGTATTTCACCTGGAACCCTTTGACTGCAACATCTGGAACAGAATATCTGCCCACAAACTCTGCAATGGTGGCGCCGGCGTAGGGTGCTGAACCGAGATGCGCATTCATAGCATTCCCGTGAGATGTCATCTGGCATCCAGTAACGAGCCAGCTCTGTATCAGCATATCTGGTGCCTCCCTATAAAACATATTGAGTCTTTTCAGGAAAAACATAGTAAGTAACAAAAATCAATTTTGCACCTTATTGTACTGACTTTTGAGTTCAAAGTTAACTAATATCACTTATCAATATGTTTATATTATATTACTTACATTGGGCTGATTTTATTTTCAATGTTTGTTAATTCATGTATGAGTTTTATTGCTTACAGTGTTAGGGACAATCTATGCATTATTTACCAGAATTGGTGAATATTTATTTAGACTTTTTAATAATTAATTTCTAAGGTATCAAAATAACAATTAATAGTAGCTATGGGTCATTATGTTAAAACGATTATGATAAAAACTATTCTCAATGAGCTATTAGAGGCATATCTGGCTTTACAGGTTGCAAATTTTATGAATCTATTTGCAAAATAAATTAATTTATTTCATTGTATACGTGTAAACCGAGGGAAAAACAACACTTACGCCAGAACCTAACGCGACAAGACTACTGATTCTCCTTAAAACGTTTGGTAAACTACGCCCCTCAAACTCGATGGCGTACGACCCAGTCTCGGTCTTAGCATCGTCATACTCCTGCTTCTTTTGCTCGTCAGACTGTTGACTAGTTTTGCTATCAGTAAGGGCTTTGTCCTGCAAATTTTCAGTCGTTTCACTAGGGGAGAATATTGGAAACTTCCACAGTTTGTTGAAAAACGTAGACACTCCGCTTTGCGTTGATTCTGGCTCAAATCTAGGAAATTCTGTAAGCTGAGACGTGTCGTATTTATCCATTATTGTATATTCATTTGTTGTAATGGAAATAAAATCTAATTACAACGAAAATTACAGCCACAAAACATCGAAAAGAGCAGCTGTCAGGCAGGTCAGCATTTTATCTGTCAGACTGTCACTGTCAACATCAGAAAAATCAGCTGTCTTGTATTCGTTCAAGAATTTACAAAAGTACAATCCATTAATATATTATCCATTGCATTAAAAATAAGACGCCATCGACAAAATTCAGCTATGATCAGCTATGATTGAATAAAAAAAAACAAATTGTCAAGTCAAATACAAAAAAAGCATCGACATCGAAGCTCGGACTCCCGAGTTTTATTTAATTAATAATTGTAACCCCTATCAAAGTAATTAAAATCAACAATGGGTGAAGTATCAATGGAGACAGCAGCTTATGCTAAAATAATGTTACATGCCGCAAAATACCCTCATTGTGCTGTGAACGGAGTCTTGCTCGCTGATGCCACTAAAATCAGAGATGGGGCTAAAAATCAGGACTTGGATATTCTAGATACCATACCATTATTTCATCACAGTCACTACTTATCTCCAATGGCAGAAATCGCGCTGACACAGGTATAAATAAAATTATAGGTTACATCCAATTTCTATTGTACTAACTAAACACAACAGGAAACACACTAATAACAATATTTTTTTAAATATAAATCCAAGACTATTGAAAGAACTGTTTTTAGTGTAAAATAAATTGTATAAATATTTACAGATTGAGGCTACAGCCCAAAACGACAACCGTATTATTGCTGGTTACTATGCAGCTTGCGAGAATTTTAAGGACAACACTGTAGAGAAGTGTCCCGGACAGAAGATAGCTGAGAAAATTGTAGAATATTTTCCTTCAGCTGTATTTGTTGTGGTAAGTTAATATCAGACTATATGAATAAAAAAAATCTATTCTTACTTGAAATATCTACTGTTAGCTTGAGTATTTTACATCAAAGAAGATCTAGAAAGAAAAAATGGAACAGAAAAAACAAATTAAATATCGCTAATATAAATAAACTAAATGCTTGTTTAGCACAAAATATCTCAATTATTATTTCATAAAGCCTTAATCTTCATCATCATCAAAAAAACTATTGTATTTATTCATATAATATCTACAGGTTGAAAATAAGAAACTGGTACAGCATGTGGACACTCCTGCTATTAAATTTTACAAGTACAGTGAAGGAAAATGGAAGCCAAAGGATATAAACCATAAAGTACTATTCCGTGAGTTGAATCATCATTTGTGATTACTTTCCTCTTGTTTTTTTACTGTGCCATTTGTCTTTTACTTTAAATGTAAATAATATAATATTACAGTCTGTTCACCATAAGTTGTCCTTTAGCCGCTATATTGGCAGCATTGCCTACGCTTTGTAAATCTGTCAAAAAACAGATTGAAAGTATTGAAAAACAATAGTACCAATATAGCGGCTAAAGGACTTCTTATCGTGAACGATCTGTAGTCTTGCTCATATTGTAAAACTTAACTGAAACTGACATAATGAAGTATGTCATGTCCAGTTAAGTTTTAAAACAAGATTTTGCCATTAAGAGGAACAGAATGGGCGTTCTAATAAATAAAAATACAATAACTTATTTAGTAGATGTCATCAGTTACCTTTATTTTTTTTTATCATCAGTTACCTTTTAATATTTTCAGAAACCCCCTATGTTTTGGAGACTGTTGCACATCTCCTGCAAAGCGGTGTTCAGAAGGACCTTGTAGACTTCGACAACTACCTGGATGACCTAACTCAAGACTGGACAAACTTGGGCATCGAGAAGCTTATTGCCAGCATCAACGCCTCTAACACAATTGACTGTAAGGACTGATGGATGTATGTATCATTTCAATAGTTTAATTTGTTATTTATAGGGGATTATTTAAGATTTTGATATTTAATGTTGAGGAGGTTCAACCCATTAAAATTAATTAACATGCCTATGCTTTAACAAAGTGAAAGGGTGATGTTTAGTAATATGGTATAAAACACCATGTAGCTAGTGGAATACATTGGAATATGTCCCTCTTGATGTTAAAATATTTATGTCAACAAAAATATCAAGTTTCTGTGTAGGCATCTTAGAATTTCAACATGATGAATTTCTCAAAAAAGTATGGGTTTAGCATTTAAGAATTACAATTTCTTGTAATGGTTACCATTAAAGGGATCATAGCATATTATGTTTATTGTAAGTCAATATTTATTTACTGTTATATTGGTCTTATTTAACTTTATTCCCTAGTTGTAAGATTTCATGTATGGATATTAATTTTTATGAAAGGTTGATTTATAAACTATGCATTTAGTGCAATTAAGTAAAACATACATTTATGTATTTCAAATGTTTATTATGATAGGTTATTAAAATAATCTTCAATTAACTTCTTGCATTTGTTTATACCACCCAAGTCTCCAGCTTTTCCTTGGAATTTCCCATTCTTAAATGCACCTTTGCCTTTGAGTAACTCTGTTATCCTAAAAAGATTATATATTATTATATATAATCATATATATATTTATATTATTATTAATATCATATTATTATTACTTCCACTTATATTATTTCTTTAAGTTATAGCTTTTATACATAAGTAAATCTCATTCATATAAACAGGTATAAAAAATAATGACAAGTTAAAAATTAATTCACCAATAAATGATGCATTAACAACTTACTGTTGTCCCAAAGCATTACAATGTTCCTCTGGGCCCTGAATCATTATTTGCCCCTCTTTAGGTTTATCTGGATCCTCAGAGGCCAGGAACAAGAATAGCCCCTCTCCATCCAATGCTTTGCACACAGCCCTGTTGAACTCTGGTGTAGCTTCTTTCTTAAACATGAACACGAACTTTGGCTTCGGTTGGGTATTTTTTATTTTGTCTGCTTCATGCTGAGCCAACTCTAGTAATACATTTTGTAGGTTTTTACTGGCAACTTTCTGATTTTTCTGAAGTTTTTGGACTAGTTCCTCATGCTTAGTTGGCTCATTTCTGGAAAAGTAATTTAAAACTTTAGTTAATAATAATATTAAAATAATTATATATATTAGCATTTTGAAAATAAACAACTACTTATAAGTAACTGTGGTAGTACTCACTTAAGTAATGCAGTTAGAGCTCTCTCTCTGTCTAACATCTGTTGAAACACTTTTGTGACTCTGTTTCCAACTAAGAACTTTACATTTGTTTTCCCTTTCTTTCCTGGTTCCATACCAATAAATTTTATTACTTGCAGTTGGCTAGAAAGAGATGGATTCAACTTTAACCTTCACTTAAGTACATATAATTATATACAATTTACAAAGATTTAACAGCATACCTTAAATTTGAGACATGTGTCCCACAACACATATTCTCATCAACATTGCCTATGCAGATAATCCTTATTGTATCCATGCAATCCTTTGGAAGGCCTCTTGTATGTGCCTGAAATTGATATAATTTTGTAACATCTTAAACATAGACAGCAAAACTTTTCTTCTATTCCTTATATTCTATTTTTATTTAGTAGCATCTCTTATTTGTGGAGCAAATCTTTTAGTGTAAATATGTATAGAAATTGAAAAAAAAATCTAAAAATAATATATGTACCTCATTCAATTCGGGATCATTAGCTTTACAAAATTTCACTTTCACTGGTATAGCCTCTCGTATCAAAGCATTGCACCTTTCCTCTGTAGCTTGAATGACATCGTCTGTGACTTTAGACTCCAACTCAACATAGGACTCTTCTGCTCCAAGCCACCAACTGCTTGTTGGTAGGTTGTGTTCATTTTCCAAGATTGCAGATAGAAGATGCTGCCCTATTGTAGGTCATAATCAAGGGCGTCGCCAAGGGGGGGCGGATCAAATGTAGCTAGCTGCGAAGTGGTAACACTTCATGCTCTCGGCGTTCATATTTTTTTTCCTAAATAATATTGCCCCATTGCCCCCCCCCCTTAATCATAAGCTGGCGACGCCCTTGGTCATAATTAGTTTATTTATACTTTGTTGACATCATAGAATATAATTTTATTAATATAAGCATTGATGAGAAACACATTAACACACCAACAGCATAATAAGGAAAATTGTCTATTCTTTTATCGCATAGTTCAGGTTAGCATAGAAAATTACCTGTATGTTGTTGCATATGGTCAAATCTTCTCTTCCAATTTATTTTTTGTGAGACCACTGTACCAACCTCTAGGGGCTCTTTTGTGAAGTGTAATGCCTCATCTCCTTTACGAAGAACTTGCAAAACCTCTTTGTCATTCAACCAGCCGATGTCATGAGGCTACAATTTATTAAACCTTCAATACATAGTCTAATTGAATTATTATAATCTTTGTCAAAAAAGTAATTCTTAATCATTGAGATATTATTTTATCATAAAGTTCTCAGTATTTATTCTATCTTTCACATAAAGATCACATCTACAAAAATATTTCTGTAACTTATATTCTTAGTATATACCTGGCCTCCACCAGCTGGGAAGAGTATAGTGTTTTCCAAGGTAACCTGATATCCCTCGAATTTAGCCACCTTGCCATAATCAACTATTGGTTCCTTAGTGGCCTCACACTTTACCACCTTTGATGAGAACTAGAAATATTCAAAATTTAAGTTATTAGAATACGAAAATAAAAATATGGGACAAATATTATTCAAATTCAATGTAATATGAAAAATACTAACTTCTTTTAGAAAACTATCTTCCTGACACTTGAAAACCATATTCGGCGATTAATTTAATATGTATTGTAAGCAATATTTCTCAACATATATGTAATTGGAAATAAATCCAATTAAATCGCAATGTTCCGTTCGCCGAATTTCTGCGATTGTCACATTGACAGATTTGACAGTGACAGTGCGCAAGTGCGAATTGGTTGCGTTCACATAGTTGAAATTTCAAAGTTCCAATATTTCAGATTCCATTATATTTATCTATTTATGCGAATATAAAATCGAATTTGGACCTCTTGGATCCAATCTTAAAAACAATTAAAAAGGCAAGGAATTCAAAGAAGATGTAGGAGATCTAATGCTTCCTTAAAAGTGGAAGATCTTCCTCCGAGCTAGATCGACTGTGCTCGGGGACCAAGGTCCGATGTACCATCTTTGGTTTGTTGTATATATGCTAGCGGGCTGAAATAACTCTACTAGCGCGATGCAGGATCCCATACTAAATCGTGTTCTTAAGTTAGCGCCTTCTGTTATCAGTTGGTAGAACTGTTGGTGGCGAGTTGCTTGATGTCTGTTGATCAAGTTAGGCGTCGCCACAAAGATATACAGACCTAGTCTTTACTACTTCACGATATTATGTAAAACACGTTAAATGACCTAAATAAATAAAAGAAATATTGTTTTTTATTGCTTTTAATGTTATTTGTACTCTTAACTTAAAATTTATATTAAAAAGGAAACGTTCCATTCTATTTTTTGTTGTAATCCAAAAAAGTTTTCAATGTTTTTTCTAATACTGATACGGTGGTATCGACGTCATTCCTGTTAATGCACATGGGAGGCTTGATTCTAAACACCTGCAATAAAATTGAAAGTCATTCGCATTAAATACTTTTACTTTATTTTGGCAGCTGAATATTACCCATAAACTTCCACACACAAGCGTAATATTCAGCTTAATTTCTATGCAACTTATTTTCAGTTGAATTGTTCATTGCATAGAATTCTGTTTTAATAGAGACTTTTGTAGAGATTCGGGAAGGTTGAGGCGCTGCTAACTGTACATGTAGATTCAGGCCTAACAAGCTTTTTTAAACAATGAGACAAAAGTTAAAGTTCGAGTTCTGTTTACTGTTCAAGGCTAAAAAACAATAGCCATGTAAGATAATAACATAACATATTGAAATATCAACCAAAGTTATGCAAACGCAGGTGCTTCGTTTTTTGTTAATGTTTAAATTTCGATTTATGACTATAGATAAATGAAAACATAACTTAAAAATAGCATTTAGATATCTTCAAAATGAAAGACGACAAAATAGCTAGCTTATCAAAAGTTTACTTACATTACCATAACGTCCACCGCGTCCAATTAGAATACCGTGGTCTTTAATATCCTCAAGTATGGTAGATACATCTGCAATCTTGAGCGGATCTTTTGTACCAGGTTCGACCAACTCTACGCCCAGCATCAGGCCCTTTCCCCTGACGTCACCGATCAATGGTTGCACTTTTTGCAACTGCATCAGCTGTTCTATGAAGTATTTGCCGAGATTCTTGCAATTCTGTTGCAGTTGCTCTTCTTCGATTGTCTGGAATGCAAGTAAAATATGTTTTGCTGTTAATGTAGCGCTTTTACGTGTTTCACGAAAGTATTTCAGTTCGTCGACTTACAAAATAATTTAATCAATATAAATTAACTTGAAAATTGTAGTAGCATAGACACATTTATGAAGAGTTAATTACATGAGTTATTATGAGTATTTTCAGTGGCCATGTTGCTATACTTTGTGGCAAAAAAATTTAGAAATTAGACTGTTTGAAATTAGTAGTTTTGTTTTCGACCGTACAACTAACTTGCCAACCCTATTTTAATCTTGAACGATTCTTGTAATATTCTCATTACATTTAAAAAAAAATATCTTATGAATAAAATACCTCTAACACAGCTTTCCCGACACAAGCTGCCATTGGGTTTCCTCCAAATGTGTTGAAATACGTAGCTTTTGTGTGGGCAGCAGCTATCTCCTTGGTGGTGACCACAGCAGCCATCGGGAACCCGTTGCCGATCCCTTTCGCCATAGTGACTATGTCTGGTGTGACTCCATGGTTTTCAAAGCCCCAGAAATTGTCGCCTGTTCGTCCGAATCCAGTTTGTACCTGATTTTTTTTATATAAAAGTACTTTATGAATGATTGATATTTGTCGCTAAAGTAACCAAAAATTAACAAAGAAACTTGAAATTAAATAATCATTTAGTAACTTATAACTAATAAGCGTCTTCCAATCTAACACACAAATTACCATTTCAGTCGTAATACCTTCAGTTAAAATCCGCGAAGAGCAATTTATTAACTTATTAAGTATAATAATTTTCGCAGAACTAAGGTTCTTACTTCATCCGCTATGAAGACTCCTCCGGACTTCTTGACAAGCTCATAAGCCTTTCTGAGGTAGCCCTTGGGAAACTGTACAGTACCATTGACTCCTTGTATCGACTCTGCAAATAGGGCTGCCACTCGTCCTGCAGGTATTGAGTTTTCTAATAGCTGTTAAAAATAAAGCTTTCTTAAACTAAATAAAATAGCGAAGTTCTTGTTCTTTTTGGTATTTTGGTTATAACAAGTATTTGCTAATACGTATTTTATGCAAAGTATTGAAATATCTTAGTTTAAATTTATAAATCATCATCAAATCATAAAATTTTATATCTCTCACTGAAATACATAAATAACTTCTACTTACCTCATTGAGCTGATGAATATATTTGTCAGACGAGATGCAGTCTCCAGGGCACGAACAAGATCCGATTGGTTGCGACAAAGAGTCTCTACATCCACCGAAAATTCCTCTGTAAGGATCCGGTAACATTGTCTGTTGAAATATTAAGGATAATATCTGTAGTGTTATACGTATAAATCAAAAAAATATTTGTTTTAGTATAAACTGTCTTTCTTTAGGAACCCTTTTTACCAAGGGAGATTTTTGCATTATTAACGTGTACCTATTATTTCAGCCATTGGTAAAGTTTTACCTCTACTAATAGATTTAAAGGATCTACACTCCACATACTTAATAATAGGATCGCTTCGGCTGTAAACTTTGAGCATATGTTATAAATAAAACGTACGTGATAGAATCCTGATGGGACAGGTATGGGCATGCGGTAACTCTGAGTCGCTGTGAGCCCCATGAGCCCAGTTGAGTAGCCATGGTAACTGCTTTGTAAAGACACTATATCGTTGTTACCCGTATACGCCTTCGCGAGCAGGATCGCCAGATCATTGGCTTCACTCCCACTGTTTACCAGGTAAACCACCTGTAATCGATAACAAACGTATCTATCACTTTCATTCTACTGTTGTTCATATTTACTTTGCTTGCACTTTAGTCTCCTTCTAACGATCTTACCAATTTTCTTCCGCGTAAATAAAGTAATGGAACATATTACCTAAACTCAGTCAAGTCATAATCACACATCGAATGTTCAAAAGTAATTAAAATCCAATGAATACACTAACTTTTAAATCACCTGGAAATTTGGATACTAATTTTTCAACGTATTCGTATATTTTCGGGTGGCGATAAATGTTTGTTGAGTGCCAAAGCGTGTGTATTTGTTCTTGCAAGGCAGCCGTAACTTTTCTGTAACCAAAAGTGAATATAGCGCTAGTTAAAAAGAAATACGTGCCTATATTAAAGCACAATATAACTATACTCACGGGTGACAGTGTCCTACAGAAACTGTGACGATTCCACCGAAGAGGTCCAAGTATTTCCGACCCTCATGATCGAACAGCCATTGCATATGACCCTGGTGAAGTAGCACTGGTTTCTTATATATATTGTACACAGCTGGTGGTATGTGGTCTGCCTTCAGCCTGTCCGTCTTTTCCATACTTGGTCCCTAGAACGTTGAAGATACCAATTAGAATCCGTCGTATTATCCAAGGTCCAACGCATCTACATCTTAAAAATTTGCTGTCGAAGTCATTAAGTATTCATGGTTCTGTATTAGCCTCTATCCTGTAATTGCATTTTGTATCGTCTGAATCGCACAGTGTGCGTTGCTTCTTATATCTTAAAGTTTTTGACGTGACAACGTCTTAAATTAGGTTGCGGCTGGGAGTCACTTATGAAAAAGTGTAACGCTCGGTAACGTTACGATGAGTCACCGAACGAGAGAGAGGCCCGCCGAATGCCTTGCGTCTCTCTCCCACTCAACTATGATCGGTCTGCCGCGCGCGCAGCACTAGAGAATTCAATTCCTTGTTCCTATTGTGCAATTTAATTATATTCATATCAATAAATATTCTACCGAGAAAAAGACGTTGTCACGTAAAATCTTCGCCCGTAAAACCGACTTTACAGGCAACCATTTTTTAGTTTTTTACTTACCACATATTTTTTCGGAATAAATTCATTTCTCGCTGCCTCCGAAGCAATGCTAGTTCCATAGCTTCTAAAATGGCATTTGAATCCAAAAATAGAAACTGAAAATATTTAAAAAAACATTACGCACAGATTGAACACAATTAATTAAATTTTGAAAAAAAAAACTGTTTATTAAATTATTGCGACAAATCTTTGTAATTTTAAAGGCGCTTCTGGATGAGCTTAAAATAAACGAACTAATTTATGCATCATTAATTTTGCTTTAATTTTGTTTCACCTCGATTCGCCATTCCAGGAGCCAATAACTTCATAATCACAGCACGTTGGAATCAAAAATGTAAAATATCTTTAAATGTTAATGGAACATGACCGTTGACTTCTGAATGATTTGCACTGTATAAACCCAGTAAGTAAAAGGTTTACTCATATTATCATATGGAAACAATGTGTGATTTATTCAACCACCTCTATTTACATTTTTAGTTACATAATGCTTACATTTCCATAAATAAGTAGGTGCTATGTCCATTAAAAAGGTAAGACGCGCTAGCTGCTTATCAACAGGTTGGCGTGTCTGTCTGTGGGCTGAAGTAGTATAAAACAACGGCTTTTTTAATGACTTACTTGACTTATTTAAGGACAAAGTCACTTCTGTCTTATCTCATGAAAACTGAGCTTTATCCCGGGATGAAAAAGTCCTTCTCCAAGGTATTTCGTAAGTATGTCTGTACAAAATTCATTGAAACCTGTTATTGTGGCTAGGCATTGGAGCGAACGAAAAGACAAACAGAGTTACTTTTGCATACATAAGTAAATAAGTATGGATGAGCAACAACAGCTATAAAACTTGCTGCTTTTTTGTGCTGGCTTTTTTCTGTTCATATCGGTAACAGCCTGCGGTAACCACCGCAACCTGTGGTCGTAAGTAAGACTAGCGACTTCATTCCACTACTCACTAAATTCACCCGGTTTTCCTTTCACGCCGAGCAGGTGCCCATCTTGGTTGACCGGCTCTGGGCATATAAATAATTTAAAAACATAAACAGTACTTTCTTAAAGGCCGGCAACGTACTTGTGACTCCTCTGGTGTTGCGTTGCGGGTATCTATGGGCGGCGGTGATTGCTTACCATCAGGTGACCCGCCTGCTCGTTGCCTCCCTCTAACATAAAAAAAAAGTCCACTTTTATTACAAAGGTGTCGCCAAGGGGTAATTTTGTCTTATCAACAAATAAGATAATGTAATAATTACAATAATAATTGCTATTATTTGCAATGATAAAACCAGTTTACACAGAACGATAATATTGTTTTAGCGTTTCTAAAGTAAACTAATAAAAACATACATATTAATGACAACTAGGTACTGTTATTATCACTAATACCTGAATGTTATATCAAATCATGCCTATAGACTACCTCTTGGGTTAAAACCCTGCCTTTAAATGAAAAAAAATTTTTTTTGGTAAATATACTGCCAAAGGTTGACTGGCAGAGAATGCCATCAGGCATTAGGTCCGCCTTATGTACGGTCAACAGCACATCACGGTTAACACTTGCAGTTCGATAATAGCACTTATGCCCCCGACATAAGAGCGGTACAAAGTTCAAAGTGTTACGTCTGACGTGCTTTTGACTGTACACTTGATTGTGCATTAAAGTTTAATGATGTGACGTATTGAATAAAGAGCGAGTGGGGGGGCGTAGCGACGCAAGCGGCGGACGTGCGGCAGTCGTTGTCGAGCGGCCCGCCAGTGCGGGCGGAGCTAAGTTCCCGTCTCGGTGAAATACCTGTGTTGTTTGATTTACTCGGCAAATACCAGAACACCACACGTGGCGACGAGCCCTCAGGTAAGTGGTTGAATGTGTTGTATAAGTGATAAAAAAAAAAAAAACAACACATAAAAAAGAGGGAGGAAACGACCTCACGTACAAAAACAAAACGGTACCTACTTATTAAGGCAAAAAAGGATCGAGTGCAAAGTATATGAAGGTATTAATAAGAACAATATAAATAAAATTGCGGTTGCTGTATTATTTTTCTAATAGGAACAATTTAAATTGGCAATATTTGTCGGAACTTACGCTTGAATAAATCTGGGTAGTTACTTTAACAATTAAATTAGTTACAATTAATATCAGCGAAGGTAAAAATAACCACAATAACAAATAGGTATGCAGATGGAATGCAACCATAACCTTGACACGGCAATGTTACCGTGACCTTGATTTCGAAAGTTGTATTATTTTCGCACTAATGAGATTATGCTTTACATCAAAATACACTAATTCACACCATATTTATTAGTGCTTTATAAATACACGTAATGAAATACATAGTGTATTAAAATTTATGCATTTAAATTACGTTGTAGTTTGGACCGTTTTATTCCTAAATTAAGTGTATACGCTGCACGCTGTTAGTGGGTTGTCATTCAAAAATTCAAAAAATATGTTTATTATCCTTCACAATTTAGGTACACTTAGGGTTATTTTTAATACATTGTACAGGTTTTAGCCTAAATAGTGAGGGCTGGTGCCTGAAATAGGTTTCAAATCGAAACCTGTGCTACAGGTCACCAGTTTGTCATTATGTAAATAATAAAACCTAAAACGTGTTGGTTACGGGTTCGATTCCTGTTTCAAGATGAATATAATTATGGTCAACAATTAATAATATACCTATCTACCTACATGTACCTACCACAAAATTCTTACTTGATAGCCTTATGTAATTACCGAACGGTACCAAGAGTACGATTATATTCTGCCAAGGCGCAATAGGTGCCAAGGAGCACGAAGGCCACAAAAGTTGGTGCCAAGGAGCACAAAGGCCACAAAAGTTAATTTTGGTGCCAAGGAGCACAAAGGCCACAAAAGTGGTGCCAAGGAGCACAAAGGCCACAAAAGTTAATTTTGGTGCCAAGGAGCACAAAGGCCACAAAAGTGGTGCCAAGGAGCACAAAGGCCACAAAGCAATAGGTGCTAATGAGCACGAAAGGCCACAAAAACGTGCCAAGGAGCGCAAAGGCCATAAAAGTTAATTTTCCAAGGTGAATTGAGATGCCCAGGAGCATGAGTAGAAATGAATCTTGCCATGGGCAGATATAATTTGAGTTTGTTTAAAATATGTACTGATTGCATTATATTTGGATCTAATAAATAATATTAGTAAGGGAAAATACAAAATTTTGATTTTTATATTTTAATATAGGTAAATTTGAAACCAATTTATAAAATAAATAAACTGGTTATAAGTATAAATACATAATTTAATTGGATCCTAATTTAAACTAATAAAAATAAATAAAATCATCCATTTCATCAAGATAGTGGAATACTTGTATTAGTGCCCAGTGTTTTTATTAGAAACATTAGAAGATTTCAATATTCATTTTATTAATCGATTGGAATTCGAAACTAGTTACTTCAATAATAATCTCATTAATGGCACTACGAGTACCATTACTATTTGTTTATGGGTAAATTGTAGTCCTCTACACGCAAATACACGTAAATAAATATATGTTATGTTGAAAAAATATTTATCAAAAATGTTAAAGAATTTAAACAAATAAATAAATGTTATCAGTACAATCTATATTTATATGCATTAAAATAACAAAACGTATACAATACTTACATGAAAATGTATGTACTTACTTGTAATTGATTTATACATATAAATTAATAAAATATATATCTGCCTGTTGGTAGATGATAAAAGTTCCAAAATGGTCAATACGTCGGTGCTACAAACTACAGTCATTTTTACTGTTCAACAAAATTGGCGCCAATGTCCTTAAAGCAAAAAAAAAAAAAAAAAAAAAAAAAAAAAAAAAAAAAAAAAAAAAAAAATTAAAAAAAAAAAAATGCAACAATGACACAAATTTATGATTTAAATCACTTTATGTGTTTTGGAAGAAAGAAAGATACATTTGTGTGTTGGATGGTAAACCTTGTATCATATTCGTAATCTTTCATACTAAATCATTCGTTGTTGACCAAACACCTCAAATCACTATAAGTCAATGCGCCAAGGGCGAAATACAAAGCTGGACCTCGTTGTTCCAGGTCGCCCCCAAAATGTCCAATCTACCCGCGGTAGAACCGTTACATGCGAAGGGGACCCCATGTCATAGGGCTTACGCTGGGACAAATGGAACGAGCTTTAGAAATATTATATCTCTGAACATCAAATGTAGAAACACCCATTAAAAACGAGCCACTCAAAAAAACGCAGTAGGCGGTTTAGTTACCCTGGGTAAGGTTATAAAAAATCAAAATCAAAATCAAAAATATCTTTATTCATGTGGGCATTCACTGAAGCACTTGCGAATCGTCAAAAACTAAAATATACAAGTATAATAGAATGTAGTTTACATAAAATACATATATATTTCGATAAATACAATATACTAATAAATATACATAAATGTAATGCGATTCTACCACGAAGCGAACACAATAGAATCGGTTCAGAGACAACTGTCTGACTTTGGTCACAACAACGAACGACCAAAATAGAATATATAAACCTTTCTTCATAAGGTAATCTTTAATTTTGAATTTAAATTTATTTAAACGTATTTCTACAAAACTTTGTGGTACCTTGTTAAATAGTTTAATGCTCAGTCCAACAAATGACTCTTCTTTTTGAAGCCTGACATTTGGAACGGCAAGTCTGTGCTTATTCCTTGTGTTAAATTTGTGACAGTCGGATTTTTTTAGAAAATTATTGTAATTCTTCCGAACATACACTAGACAATCAAAAATGTATTGTGAAGGAACTGTTTAAATGTTAATTTGTGTAAATAGATCTTTGAGCGAGTCACGAGGCCTATGGTTGTAGATTGCACGAATAGCTGACCTTCTCATGAACGAACTAATTAGCCTAAAATTTTATCTATACTTATTGAACAATTTTCTTGTCTTAACCAGTGTTCGGTTAAACATAAGACACGTGTTTATACAGTCTTAGAATAAACCTATTTCAAGTTTCTTATCAGAGAAGCCCTGTTTAATAATTTGATTAATAAAAAAAAAAAAAAAAATATATATGACTTACCCTTCGTTACTGTAATAGGTTTGTAAGGAATGCCCTCTTTTGTCTTATGATTTAATTTAAATTACTTGGATTAAAATCCAAAGTTTGATTGATGTCAGATCTACTATTCTGCTCAATGGAAGCAGGCTTGTTAGCCAAGTTCTTGCCTAAATTAATAATAAAATAAGCTAGCTGTCGTTTACAATAATTAGTAGGATGGTAGGATGTATCCTTTATAGCATGTATATGTACTGTACTTTTAATTATTTTATTGGAAACTACAGTATACAAAAATTACAATTATGGAACAAGCGACAATACTGGACACGTATGACAAAAGTCAAAGACGATGATAAGAGTACAATCGAGATATATATATAAAAAAAAAAAAAAAAAAAAAAAAAAAATTGGCGTAGCACAGGGCAGTATATTAGGACCACTACTATTCTTGGTCTACATAACGAACTTCCTTTGATAGTCGGTCACTTGTGCGGCATGTTTGCCGATGATGCTACTATTTTCTTATCCCAAGAAAAACTAAGCGATGAGAGCCTCGTTGACGTAATTCATAACACGCTTAATACAGATGTAAATTGGCTGTCTTCTTAAACCTCAAACCTTAAAGTAAACCTGTGTACCTTAAAGTAAATTATCATAAAATACTGGAATTCAGAAATAACAAAAAAAAAAAATAAATAAATAAATAAACAAATAAAAAAATGCATCCGACTTGAACATAGTTATCGACAGCTCTCAAATAGAACAAGTGCCAATCATTAACTTTTTAGGTATCACCATTGATACTCACATGAATTGGAAGTCTTAAATTGAGAAAAATAACAAACAAATATCAAGTCGGTGCTACGAGTATGCTATTTTAATTTCACTGCCTCCGTGGTACAGTGGTTAGAGCATTGGGCTCTAATACCCGGAGGTCGTGGGTTCGAATCCCGCGAGGAACATCGTTTTGTGTGAATGTTTCTAGTTTGGTTAGGACATTGCAGGCTTGAATCACCTGAATGTCTGAAAGAATGTTGGTTCCGTGCTTCGGAAGGCACGTTAAGCCGTTGGTCCTGCGCCTGATCTCTCTTCGGTCGTGTCAGACTGCTGTCCTACCGTGGTATGAGAGTGAGGGAATAGGGAGTGCACCTGTGCTTGCGCACTCACTGTGCACTATGATATATCATGCGTAGTTGGCTTGGCATAAAAATATTTGACGCCGTAGCCGAAAACTCGGCTAGGAGGACATTATTATTATTATTAGTATTTCAATTTTAATTCAGGATTGTGATTTCCCTAGATATAGCAAAGAATGCATATTAGGGCTACATTTATCCCCTTTTGACGTATGGAATAATATTCTGGGGAAACTAATCTGTCTACTTTTATCCTTCAGAAAAAATGTTTGCGAATAATGTATAATGTTAACAGATATGTGTCGCTGAGAAATGTATTTAAGGATTTTAAAATTTTTACTTTGCCTTGTATAAATTTATATAGTTACTTGAAATATGCATATCTATTAAAGGACATAAATACAGTACTTTCATAAAAATACATTAAAAACAGTTTACGTTCGCAATATACATATGTACGACATCTGCAATGATAAATTCTCAAGTATATATTTACATAGCAACAGTATATATGTAATAGGAATCAAAGTTTTCAATAAATTGCCAGCATATATTTAAGCACAAGATAATCCAAGATTTAAGGTAGTACTTAAAGGCTGGCTAATATCCAAAATATGTCTTTACAATTTGAACGAATACTTTAATTTTAATTAAGAATCAATTTCATTATAAGAAAATTTTGACGACAGTATTGTACGGTCAACAGCACATCACGGTTAACACTTGCAGTTCGATAATGGCACTTATGCCCCCGACATAAGAGTGGTACAAAGTCCAAAGTGTTACGTCTGACGTGTTTTTGACTGTACACCGAGGACATAACATTAATTTGGTATTAACTTTAATTACCAATGTGATCATTAACTGTGTTTTCAATTAACTTTACAGTAAGTATTGCAGTATTTTAATTTATATTGTTTGACATGGTTTTATTTATTAATAATTTATATTATGTTATGATGAATTGTAAGTTAATAACTATAATTATTATGAATTGTATGGACATTCACAAATGCCTTGAGAAGGCGAAGTTGTTAATCAGCATTACAACTGCTTATTAAAAGTATTGTTACGATGAATTATGAATTATAACTACCACTGTCTATATTGTAAGTCCAAAATGGGCAACTGTTAATTCTAACATTATGATTTGTACCAACAATTGTAACAAGAATGACAATCGATGTTTATCTTAATCTTATCTTATCATAATGATTATAATTAAACTAAATGAAATTTTTCATTAGGAAATGTCATAGTGTCAAAGCACATTTAATTTATATCTTGGTCATTTTCTACTTGTGGTACCACCTGATTCTTAAAAAGGTCGAAGGAGAGTAGGTATCAAATTTGGGATCAGATTTGGGATCCCGAAAAGTAAAATTAATGATTCTAATACAGACTAAGATATAAATTAAAATTATTTCTGATTTGCTTTAATTGTTCAAATGTGTATTTCTATATAGAAGATATTATTATCTTTTAATTTTGTTAACAAGGAAGAGGTGTGACGTATTGAATAAAGAGCGAGTGGGGGGGCGTAGCGACGCAAGCGGCGGACGTGCGGCAGTCGTTGTCGAGCGGCCCGCCAGTGCGGGCGGAGCTAAGTTCCCGTCTCGGTGAAATACCTGTGTTGTTTGATTTACTCGGCAAATACCAGAACACCACAAATGATATAAATACTTATAAACCCCACAAGACACCACCTTCAAGAAGGAGCATCCTAGGGTAAGGAACTCCTACAGATATCTAATATACTAGTTAGAGGGAACTCCGTCCTTTCTCAAAGTTACTCATACCATCCTCATTCCTCCACTCCATCCCCGAAGAAGGATGGCGCGTGGCGGTATGTTACGTAACGCTAACGTATTCCTCGGATAAAAAGAAAGGTATTCTAGATAAATAAATATTTTTGGACATTATTCACACAGCGCCATCTAGCCCCAAACTAAGCTAAAGCTTGTGCTTTAAGTGGGTGGGTGCCAGACAACGGATAAACAATAAAAGACTTTTTTTGTAAATACATACATATTATACATAGAAATTATACTGAATTATCCCCTCGGTTTTGCAAAGTTACAAGAGAATACTATTATAATCACGGAATTTTTGTATGAATATTGTTTCTTTTCGTTCATTTCTTTTGAAATAAATAAAAGATAAACGCATCCGTAACACCGTTTCGTTTCATTATCGTATATATCTAAAACTTGACTTAAATCCTACTACGTTTTGTTTTTCATAAAGTATTGTAGGTGTAAACCGGTTTTTAAATGGTATAAGAACGTAGACAGAGAAAATGTTTCAATACTTAACAGCTTAAAATGTTTGAATACATTCTTTTGTTAATCATCTAATGTTGTTTGTTTCTTTGTGAATCGCACAATTAATCGAAAAAGATTACAAATCCAATTTTATCGGTTTTTCAATGAGCATCTACCCCAACACTACTCGTGACAAAATATTCCACGTCAATCGAGTTGGAAAGAAAATTGGCATTTTGCCTCTAGTTTTATGTATGTAGCGTTGGGCCGCTTGTTACACAAAAGTGAATGGCCTGTAATCTAACCTGATAGTCACCTTCGTTTTGTGTAGTTAAAACAGTTCTAGTTATTAATCAAATCACAATGAAACTAATATATCTGACATTATTAGTTCTGCCTGCAGCTTTGCTATGTTTCCAAAACGGTAAGTTCTCCAAATATCGTGATATTTAACATGAAAGTTTGCTGCCAGGTACGTGGCATCTTATTTTTCACATTTTATGAGAGAAAGTTCAAGTTATGTGCCTCCAAGATATGCCAGATGCAATGTCTGTTGTGTCTGTAATCTATCTATTGAGATAAATTACTTTATAAAAGATATTCTTGATACGGCAACCTCGATAACACTCTAGTTAGAAGTCATCCGTACAGACCTATAGTTGCATTTATCATGGTTGAATAGTTTGTTGTTATATAAGACTTATTGTGCAGTATTATCACCAAACTTTTGTAGCCTATCAGTATTTTGCCACTGTTATATTATATATTCATGGTTTAGGATAAGGTATCTTTTGCATATGGTGTGACTAAAACAAACACTTATTAAAAGAGGTCAAATTCTTAATGTTCCTTCTTATGAGTTATTTTCATAAATAATTTGATCAGGACTGTTATCTCATATTCCAGAATCCTTAATGTAAAGTGCCATAATTTGATAATTATATTCACTGGTCACTGTAAAGTTATATGATTCTAAAAATATAAAAAATACTGCACACATTTTTAATGTAGCTTCTAATAGACTGTATATTAAATAGTAATATAAGTTTGTATGTTATTCCAGCAAACACAATTCTAGCAAGAGCAGAAGAAGACGAACTGGATGATGTTGTAGACATTGAAGGAGAAGACAACCAGGTTGTTGGAGACGATGCGCTTGGAGATGACGATGACTCAGTCGTGAAATCTTCTCAGGATGTAGACACAACTATCTTATTTACTAAACCAGTGGCTAGTTATGGAGATGCTGTTTTTGGTGAGTTGAAAAACTGTTTCATAATAATTATTATTTACATAAGTCCAAATTGTTCCTTAGAAATTACATTGATAACTAACTACATATTTCTCTTTAGTCAATGTTTTAAAATTTTTTTCATCATGTAAATATGAGAAGCAAAACATTTGTAACATAAAACCTACTTTTGTACTATTAATAGCATCTATTTAAATTATCATTAATATTAAGTTATTGACCTATATTAGTTAATTACATGAAAGGTACTTACACTTAATAATTTATTCTGTTTGAAGTATAAAATGATGTCTGAATTAATGTTTGTGATCTTTCTCACCCTAGTAATGTATATTTGAAAATTACTTTGTCAATAGTAATTTAAAATGGAATTTCATAATAATTCACAGACCTTCAGGCTGGATTCCCAGTTGAATTCTTGGTGGGTTTCATCAACAAGGGCACTGAGGACTACATTGTCGAATCCATGGAGGCTTCGTTCAGATACCCGATGGACTACACATACTACATCCAGAACTTCACTGCACTGCCTTACTTCCGGGAGGTCAAGCCGAAACAGGAGGCCACATTTGCTTACTCCTTCATCCCTAATGAGGCATTCGCTGGCAGGCCTTTCGGATTGAACATTCAGCTCAACTACAGAGATGCCACTGGAAACTTCTACCAGGTATTAAACCTTTTTATAAATTTGGATAAATATCAGATAGCATCTAATGTTGTAATTATAATTTTTTAGTTAATCTGATCATTATAATAATAGCCATCAACCTCTTGCGTAAAGTAACATCTATGCCTCTATTCATCATGGAATCTGAAAGACTGACACAAATATTTATAGAAAAATCTTATCTGTTTGAAATTGATTAATTCGCTTCCCTACCATTGTAACAATCATTTGATTTCATTGCTTTCAGCCAAATAACAGAAAACAAAGTATTTTGTAAAAGTAACTAACATTCTTTTTCAGTCTGCACCACTGCAAATCTACACATGATTTCTAGATTTAATATTTAGCTGACTTTAGATAATTTCAGTGTTATGTTAAAAAATGTTTTTAGCGATCGTTATTCTAGGAAACTGGTGCTTTGCAATATGAATTTGAGAATAAAACTATCCTTCCATCCTTTTGGGATCTGCTTATAACTAGACATTGAACATTGTGGAGGTGTCAGAAGGGTTTAGTTAGACAGCAAATAATAATATTATTCTTCTATCTAGGAGGTCGTGTACGTACAGTGAGCCACAGATCAACCTACACAAATCTTTCAAAAAGTCTTACTTGAAACATAACCCTTTACAATAGATATTAAGCTGAAAATTGGTTGCAGGAATATGACAGATTAGCGTAGGTTGATCAGTGGCCGCCTGTACAACATTGAACATCGTGGAGGTATCAGAAGGGTTAGACGGCTAATAATAATGTTATCTTTCTATCTATAGGAAGCAGTATGCAATCAGACTTTGAACATAGTGGAGGAGTTAGAAGACTTAGAAGGGCTAAACAAATAATAATAAATATTATTATCTTTCGGGTAGTTTTTAAACGAGTGACTGGAAATTAAAGTTTTAAGTGACAAAAATAATGAATTTGACTTACAGAATTACTTAGTGAGCAACTGACTGCGAGCGACGAGAAATAAACAAAACAATAACTTAAAAACATTCATTTGAGTTACTTAAATAAAATACAAGTATGCACAGAAACTAATGGTATCTACATCGTTAAACAGGGGGATTGGTGTTAAAAATAAGAACCAAAAATATATTAATATTTTAATTCATACTGCTCAAGTTATTAAAACAGTATCTCATCAGCAGTCGCTAAGTTATTTCTTAGTCGCTCGTTTTATAATTCCCCTTATCTTTCTATCTATAGGAAGCAGTGTACAACCAGACACTGAACATCGTGGAAGTGTCGGAAGGTCTGGACGGCGAGACGTTCTTCCTGTACGTGTTCCTGGGCGCGGCGTGCGTGCTGGGGCTGGTGGCGGGGCAGCAGGCGCTGTCCTCGCTGGCGCGCCGCCGCTCGCCGCGCGCCGCGCCCAAGCCGCTCGAGACCGGCACGGCCAACGACGTCGACTACGACTGGCTGCCCCGGGAGGTCGTCAATCAGCTCAGTGAGTGTCTAAGTGTGAATGTTTGGTTAGGAAAAGTCCAGGGCTTGGAAACCGGTAAATTTTTAGAACCGGTTTAACGCAATTATAGGTGGAACTTTTTAAAAAAGGTTCCGTTCCTTTGAACCGGTTTGGAAAAATATGGGTATTTTTCATTAACCGGTTCAACTTTTCGCTCAGGCAGGCACGGTTGCCAGACTGTGTATTTTTCTCGCAATTCTGGGTAAAAATTTGGCTCCTGGAGAAATTTTAGAGAAAAAGAAACTGGAGAAATATTTGGAGATAAAATTTACGAACGCGTCTATTAAAATTTTTGACTATTCCTTAAAACCGGTTTATTTAGGTTCAAAGTATCGCTCCTATTTGGTTCCGCACCGGAACGGAATTTTACGATAAAACCGGTTTAACCGTTATAATACTGGTTAATTTTGAACCGGTTTCTAGCCCTAAGGAAAACTCATCGAAAAGTTTTCTTGCAAACTGTTGATTTGTTCAATTTAAAAAAATAAACTTTACTGTACAACAAAAAAAATGTACAGAAGAATTGTATGAAATGCTAATAGAGAAAGATAAACAAAATAAAAGTATAATACACTTACATACACTATAATAAAAAATAAGGAGTTGTTTTAAAAAGTAGCCAATTGGTAGCTTTTACTTTTTTAAAACTAAAAATAATATTTAACCAATCATGAAAATCAAAGCTATCCCTTTCTCTTACTTCTCCTAAAAAAAATTTTGTTTCATACCCTGAGTGCTAAAGTCAAATTCGACCATGAATTTGACTGTAGCTTTTGATCATTTACATAGTGTATAATCTAAATTGATAGGGTAGTTAATATTGAAGATGAAATATCCGGCAGTAAATTGTTGCCTTTATTTTCAGAAAAATCTCCCAAGACGCCCAAACAGTCGCCCCGCATGAGGAAAGCAAAGAGATCAGCGGGAGACGACTAAGTGTACATCGAAATAGTTCAGAAAACACCGAGCATCGCTGCCTTTGCTTGGCGGCGGGCGAAGCGACTCTAATAAGATCAGGCTTTAAACAATACAGCTAGTGCTTAATAATACAGCTATGTCTGTAGGAAATCGCGCAAATCTAAAACATACCTTGAGCCTTGTTTCATACTTTTAACACAATTTACATATTATTTAATAAGTGAATTAGTGTACTTGTAATCTTTATTTTATTTCTACATTCTGTAGTCTTGATAATTTTAGAAGATAGTTTTTTCTTAATTTATAACTTGTTTGTAATTGGTTGTGTTTCTTACTTCTATACTAAGTTGAAGAATTTTGGAAAGAATGAAAGCCTAATCTTATTAGATTCGACCTGTTGTGAGAGACTGCGTGTTCGTAGTTCTAAGTGAGTCATGAGCGTAAATTATGGAACAAACTGTGTGCAGAGATTTTTAACAGCGTGTGCGAAGAAGATATTATTTAATAAAATGTTAAATTTTTCAACAATTCTTTGATTTTTTTGCTCCAGTAAATATTCCTAGTATATGATGTGTAATCTAATTCATCAAAATCATAAAGCCAGAGATATTACATACATAAATATATTTTCTTGTCACTTCTTTAAAATCTTTGATAATACACCTGCCTGACATGGTAATGGATCTTTATCACTCTAGCTACGTACGTTATGGACCGTACTCTTAACTTGTATGTACCGTAACTTACGGTACATACAAGTTAAGAAATAACGCCATATCCGATTTCATGCACTTTCATGTAAGAAATCGGTAAAACAAATATTGCATGACGGTGAGCCTCAGTTAATGATGGGCAGTGGATAAATACTCAAAAAGTAAATACTCGGATATTTATCCAAAATGGATAAATACTCATTTTTATCCATTTCTACCCGATATTTACTCAAATTCAAGGATAAATATCTTTTTAGCTGTATTCACACACGACTTTTGTTTCACTTGACCAAATTTGACAAAAGCTTAGTATTTTGTGTCCGAATTAGAGATGGGCAAAGTGTTTCTGCCCGGCAGGTAAGATTGGGAAGATTCCCGGCATTTTGGGAATCTTCCTTATTTGCCAAAATAAATGTCCAATCACTGGGCATTATAAAAACCGATGAATAACAGTTGGTTGACATTCAATAGGGTTACGACCTGGTAGAAATGATTGTTTGAAAAATCATATTAGTCATTTAAGGCACCCATACATATAAATACAGGCTCTCATATCTAGGTATATAAATAAAAGAGGGGACTGACTAACTGACAATCAACGCCCAGCCCAAACTACAAGACCTAAGAACTTGAAATTTTGTACAGGGAGTCTTTATAATTTGTAAGTTCCCACTAAGAAGGGGTTGTTGGAAATTCACCCCCTAATGGGGTAAAAAGGGGGTTTGAAGTTTGTATGATACTCTATCATTTTAAAAGTTACAGTCTTGAAATTCGGGAAGTAGATTATTTGG
Organism: Mecyna flavalis; assembly: GCA_949319885.1. Taxonomy (NCBI): domain Eukaryota; kingdom Metazoa; phylum Arthropoda; class Insecta; order Lepidoptera; family Crambidae; genus Mecyna; species Mecyna flavalis. The sequence continues at coordinate 15,642,113 of OX439439.1, forward strand.
GTTGGTGTCAGTTTCATATAAAAAGGGTGTTTTAGAAATTTACCTCCAAAGGGGTGAAAAATGGGGTTGAAAATTAAATATTAAAATTTCGTGCTGGGGTTCTTTATGCTGTGTAAGTTCCCAAAAAAAGGGGTTTTTAGATATTTCACCACCTTAGTAGGTGAATGATTAGGGCTTGAAAAATAATTTTTTTTATTGGGATTCTAATTATCCTGTTAGTTCCCACTAAGAACGGGTTTTTGAATATTTCAGCCCGCAAGGGGGTTGAAAAAGCGGCGGTTAGGCAAGATGATCGTCTGGGGCCAGAACAGGTTGCTGCAATTAGGCGGCAAGCAAAGGAAGCACTAATGGCCCGCTAGCATAATTTATCCAACAAACCAAAGATGGTACTTGGACCTTGGTCCCCGAGCACAGTCGATCCAGCTCGGAGGAAGATGTTAAATATACTTTTATCACGTCGGGGTCGCCACTATAGGAGATCTAATGCTTCCTTAAAAGTGTAAGATCCCCTTGTAGGGAATGAATTACCAAAAAACCTCTTTTTATTTGTAACTGACACCTAACCTAAAATCTAGTTCCCGAACTCCATGACTACAACTTTTAAAATGACGGAGTTTCATATACTCTTCCAACCCCCTTTTTAACCTCTTGTGAGGTGAATTTCCAAAAACTGCTTCTTTTTCAACCCGAATTTTAAAAAAAATCCGTTTTTGGTGGGAACTTAAGTATTCTGGAGATTCCCTGTTCAAAAATTGCCATGGTCGCGAGCAGGAGTGTGTGGGAGGCGAGCGGCCGCGGAGAAGGCAAGCTCACATAGCACGCCTCCTCCTGTCCGAGGGTTGAACTCCGGGCGGGGGTAGCTCCTAGTGTTGTAAAAGACTCAAAGCCGCATGATGATAATGATGTGACTACCCTGAAAACACCCCCCGATGCAACAACCCAGTGAACACCCCTGATGTGACTACCCTGAAAACCCCCCGATGCAACAACCCGGTGAACACCCTTTGATGATACTTCCTGGAGAACACCCATGATGTTAATACCCTGAAAACACTCCTTGGTAATACTACCCGGAGAACACCCCTGATGTGACTAAACCTGAAAACAACCCCCGATGCAACATACCGGTGAACATCCCTTTGATGATACTTCCTGGAGAACACCGATTATGTTAATACCCTAAAAATACCCCCTCTGGTAATACTACCCAGAGAACACCCCCTTATGTTGGTAAGCGCGCGCGGCGCTAGGCGGTGGACGCCTCTCGTTGGCGACCATGGTTCGTGCCATGGTCGCCAACGGAGTGCGTGGGAGGCTGCCGCCTCCTTCTGCGAGCAAGCAATGTCGCAGAAGAAGGCAGCGGAGCTGGAGCGCGAGGAGGACCCCCTCTCGCTGCTCCCCTCCGGCGTAGACGGCCAGGCATTGCACAGGTCGCCCGAGCCAAGTCTGAGGGTCACCTTGTTTCTCGGGTGGCCCTCCCTAGGCGCCACCTCGACTTGAGTCCTGCTCAAGTCGGGGTACCCGGGGTCGGGCTGGTCAATAGCTAACGCTGGCAACGGCTCGTCCCAATCGGGTGTGAAGGGGAACCGGGGGAGTTTAGTGGGTAGTGGACGCTTTAGTCTCGAGTCCCACACACGGCCTCAGGTTTAGCTAGCCTGCGGTTAAGGTGCATAAACGCATTCTCCTCCGAAAAAAAAAAAGAATTTGTTACAAATGATTCATTGAAAATAATCGCTACACCTGAACACGGTTACATCCAAAGTTACTATAGCCAAAAAATGTTGTACTAAAGTATGCTTTAAATTCAAGGCACTTAGTTTTAACGTCGCTGTAGCCAATTGGTCGCTACAACCAAGGTCGTAATAAATGAATTCTAATCTACCTACACTTTACTTTAAAAAATAAAAGAAAAATGTTTTAAAAGTATTTATCCGCCTTTTTGGATAAATACTCAAGTAAAAATGGATATTTATGAGTATTTATCCATTTTGAGTATTTATCCGGATAAAAACCCATCACTAGCCTCAGTCTGTTAGTACAGTTGGTGAAGTCTTTAAAGTCTTTATGGGTATACAACAGAATTTGGTGCTTTTGCGGCCGATTGTTCATATTGGGGTTACCACCCCACCCCAGGCTGATCCTAAAATGAAGTAAAACCGACAAACTTATCTGTTCCGGTTGCCAAAATTGGAACTACGTGAAATGCAATGCAAAAACCACGATTTAAGGACAGTACTAAATCGACAGTAGCGACGCCGCCACCGGAACAGATAAGTTTGTCGGTCTTTATAGTATATTACTTTGGTCGGCAAAGATATAATACCGCGTTTACATTCAGCCCATTGCCGCGGCAACATGGGGAATAAACTGGGAAACGCGAGAATGTAAACAGGTCATTTCCATTGCCTTGACGTTGCCGTTCGCATTGCCCGGCTATCCCCCATTTGGCGGTTTTTCTAGCGGACATCAAAGCGCGGCAATGCGAGCGGCAACGTGTGTTTACATGTTGCTCTCTCGTTCAGTCGTTTAATATCTTTAAAAATACTTACATTGTTCTATTAATTACGATGAATTGCTATCATCCACCATGTCCTCTGACGACGACGTCCCTTTTGAATTCAATTTTTTTTTAAACATTTAAATAATTAATTAAACTTAAAAGGCGCCGACGCTGCGACAATTTCCACGTTATCCATGGCCCAGAGTCGAATTTAAAATACATATGAAGCGGCAATGTAAACACTCATTTCCGCTGACGTTGACACATCAATATATGTACGGCAAGGTAAGCAGCAACGGAAATGGCTGAATGTAAACGCGGTATTATTAAAACATGATGGAGTGGACGTGGAGCGCTTAAATCAAAACGACTGAACATTAGCGTAGCGATGGGGGGGCGGTCCGCCCCGGGCGGCACTTTTTAGGGGGCGGAAAAATTTCACAAAAGGGCGGCAGAATTGTCTTCTGCCCCCCCGCTGCGTGTCTGTTTGTCAACTGGAGGAGCAAAAAAAAAAGGGCGGCAGAATTGTCTTGATCCGCTCCGGGCGGCTGACCTGACACCCACTCTACGCGCCACTGCGACTGAAATACATTATAAGTCTTCTTGGCTAAAAATTATACCCATTATACTACAGGAAAATTATTTCTTTAAACTTAATTTAATACATAGTATTTGAAGATATAAATTTTTCGATTAATGTTATTAATTTTTTTTTCACTTCAAATAAAAAAACCGGTATTTTGCCGGTAATTTATTGAATGTATTCTTAATCGAAATTTCAACTTAATCGAAATATTCTATTATGACTAGCGGCCATCACTAATTTGTCAATTCCTTTTCAGAACACGCAAGCTTCAGTGCACGTGTATCCTCCGGTTTTTGCTCGATATCTAAGCCAAAATGGATAAACCTAACGTCCTCGCTCGTGTGGTGAAGGTTCTGGGCCGTACTGGCTCCCAGGGCCAATGTACCCAGGTCAAAGTAGAGTTCATCGGCGAGACCAGCCGTCAAATCATCAGGAACGTGAAGGGGCCAGTGCGTGATGGAGACATCCTCACCCTCCTTGAGTCTGAGCGTGAAGCCAGGAGACTGCGATAAACGGTGAGGATCCAGCTCGTTACAGTTTAAGTTCCTGTCTTGTACGCAATGATTATGAGGTGTTTTTTTGACATAGATTTTGAGGTTATGTCCATTGATCAAAAATCAATAGTTTCGTCTGAATTTTAAAAATGCTGTGCATTTTTATACAATGATTGAAACCACTAAGATTATTAGTAAACAAACTCATTCTTGTAGGGTGAATCTACGAAATTTTCTTTGTTTAATGACATCTAAAATTCTTTTGTGTATAGGCATAGATGCAGTTTTAATCACATTTTTACCAAATTTGTTTACAATGGCCATTACATCAGTGTATTCCATTGTGAGATTTCAAAAGGAGGCAATGCTTAATATGCTCCTGTTATTGCATCTTTCATTTAACTTGTTTTCATTTAGAATCACTTATTTATGCTGACCATAATTATGATGGTGCTCAACAAATAAAAATAATTTTGGTATGTTTGTTTTAAAGCAACCAGTAAAGAAAATACAAAAAATATCTTATATTTCTATAAATAACCCCAAGACTTCAGATTTTAAATAATGATTAAATAATAACATTTTTGTTCTTTTTGTTTCAGATATCGCTTTTTAGTCTACATTAGGTTAAGGCGCACTATGTACTACAAGTTATCCAAATTTATATTATTATGCTAAACATCTCTTAAGAAACCGTCAAAGATGACCATCTCAATGTAACCAGCTCGTGAATACATATTTAACATTGAATTTTTAATGTTTTATTACTTACTTGTACTCTGCTTCCATAATTATAATCTCTAATATAACTAGGATTATCTATTAATAAATAATATTCAAACTTAACAACTTTATAATTTCTCTATGGGTATTATGTGTATTTTTAATATTTGTTCCTGATCCCATAAATGATAGTCCAGAACTGCATTATACACAGCAAATTTACCTGTATAAATTTTTATAATTTGGTAATATTTCTGATTCAGCTAATAAGAAAAAACTAGTGTTTAGCCAGACCCATACTGGGTCCACACGGGTAAAAGAAGTTAACTATAATAACGTTTCAAAATAATATTCAGTTATTTTTATTTGACTCTTTAATAAGACCTTGAAGTCCCGGGTTTATTCTAGATCGGGCAAGATGTTATTTCGGATTTTTCTAATAACTAACAGTACTTGACAAACTTGATGTATAAGATAAGCCCTTCCATAAGTTTGCGCACCCCCTGCCCCAAGCACTCTGGGGTGTCCTCCCAGGACGGGAGCAATAAGCGACAACACTATCTATTTGCTCCCCTCTGACCTGTCTCGTATGCGTCTGCATGAAGGTCTGCCCACTAGTCTACAGGGGAGAAATGTAAGACAACCAGGCTACTACCTTTATGTAGGTATAGGATTATTGGTTTACAACAAATGTTTGTACCGTTCGGGAATCGAACCGCGGATTTTGGTGTAATAGCAGTCATTGGTCATTGCCGCTATAGAAATGATAAGTTAGTTACTTTTTAGGCAGTGGCATGTTCGACAGGAGCAGAGTTTCACTTTTATAACGAGGGATTTACCAACAATCCTACTAATAATATAAACGCGAAAGTTTTTAAGCATGGATGGATGTTTGTTAGGTACTCTTTCACGTAAAAACTATCGAGTGTAGGTATTTTAATAAGCAAACCATAAGAGCGGTTACGCACTACATCCGATCCCGAATCCAATCGTCTCCGTGAAATGACGGTCCGGAGACTCCGGAGTAGCCATAGAACTATTTCTAGGTGATTTACGCACTACATCCGTCATTCGATGATCTTTGTGATTTTGATTTTACGGAGACGGATCGGACGATTCGGACGTGCGATTAACAGGCGGCGTCAGTCGTCGGGGATCCTAAATCGTAACCACAGACCAAGTAGTATAGTACTAATAGTAACTAAGTTCTCGGTAGGCACTTAAATTAGGTATCATGCTGACGACATAAATAAGTACCTAGTTCGACGTAACAGCTATGAATGCAAATTACCAATCAATCAACGCGTGACCCGACAAATCTAGGCTATTGGAACGAAGCGATCGCCTGTAGGTAGGTATTAGGCAAATTAAATGTTTATGGCCAAGAAACATGATGGAATATTTTGATGTGACGTTGTTTATCGGCACTGATGGTATTAAAATAATATCTTTTTAAAGTAAAATGCAGAAAAACCTTTGCTCTACACATAGCCTACTCTACATTGGCCATAGAATTATTGCATTGTTTAAGATAATATTTCCAATGTAGGTCGTAGATATTTGCGTTGCAACGGTAGCCATGTAGCGCGATTGTAAACCAGATGTTTAGTCATCAAAAAGTCCGTACTTTCTATTTCATGTTATGTAGGTTGGTCTAAGATTTTGCGAATATAAAATTATTGGTCACACAGTTTAACTGTAGGTATAATATTTTTATTAGAAATATGATCCGTCTTAAATGATTGTTCTCAACCAGCTGAAAGAAAACATTACCTATTTTTATGGTATACGTTTCGCTCTAGTTCAGATTTCAATCACCTATTAATATTCAATGTTATCCAGTGATTCGCAAACGCCACGCGGCGGTCCAATCGTTTACGGTACCTATAAGTTTTTTGGTCTCTCACACTCTTGAAGGTATACCTAGTCGGTCGAAAAAGTAGCTGCATAAAAGGTCTATCTATGCCTCTTACCCTTATCAATTACATAATTAGGCTTTTAACGTCTCCAATCTATGGACAGTCAGCAAAAAAAAGTAACCATGAAGACGAGTCTTTTTTATAAAAACGTTTTGTAGCAAACATTGGTAAAACCTACGAAATGCTAATAATTAGCATCGCCATATTTAACAATTATTTACTTATTGACTTCATAATCAATGACGTAATGAGCCTTTTATAAGCTTGGTGAGACTTTGTGTAATAAAACTTAACGATTCAATCGGCTTACTCCGTACTTAAGGCGCAAGGTTTCGGGTTCGATCACTAAAGAGATGTTAAGCTGTTATTGAAAGATTGCCAAAGAGAGTGCGAAAACGGGAGCTAAGAGTAAAATGGCACTACATGGTACTAAGTACATTTATATTCTTCTGAATGTAGTAATTTAACCTTTTGGACGCCAAAGTCGTCTATACTTGACAAGCACTTGTTGGGCCCTGTGCGCCAACGGACTTGACAAAAACCGTGTCCCTAAAAATATGAAATACATATGTTTAAAAAGATTACTGGTATTATTAGGAGCCTTACATTTTGACAATAAAGAATAACCCAGCACTGGCGTTCAGGACCGTTCAGGACAGGTGCGTTCGTAGCTTGGCGTTCAAAAGGTTAAAAAGTCTTTAACACATTGGCTTAAGAACATGACATACATTTTAATGCAGGTGACTGTACATGTCCTGTATACACAGCGAATTAAGGGAGTTATTATTAGGTAGTAACACAGGTACACACCTATTTCGGAAATATTTTTAACAACCAGCTTTGAAATTGCAACAATGTATTTTAACTTTTTGCCATATTTTGACCCATACAATTAAAAAAATACAATTGAAATCAATGATATTAATAAGTAAAGAAATACATTACATAATATACACAATTACTTTAGCAGATAAATTATCTAGATAACAATACTATATGTAGACATAATACTGATAAATTAATTTGCTTCTCGTAAAACCTGTATTTCTAAGTGATAAACTGTTATAGATAATATAATTGCAGTGATACTGATATTGAAATATCAGGTCATTCTGTTGAAATTATATGGTTCTTAATTAGTTACCAAATTAATTTGAATGAAGGATAGATACCGAATAATTATTATTTTACATTATAGCTTCTACACAATGTGAAGAAACAGGTGTGGCCAATTAAAAAAAGATTAGGGACTAATAAGGCCATTATCTTACAATGAAAAACTGAGTCATTATTTCTTGAGGTCTTTGTCTTGATAAAATAGCTATGGCTAGATTATATAGGAAGACTTGGCGACACTTTATGACCCTTGACAGAGGTAGCGGGACCAATCATTGAGTGATTATCACTAGATAAATGGAATTATTAAATAATCCGATCAATTATTTTGGTGATATATAAATAAATAACTTATAATATCAATATAAAATCATAGATAATATTCCCAAATTGTATTTCACATTAAATTAGTAAATAGACACTAACAATAACTGTACATGAATGATCATCACATTTCAGTAATCAACATAACAATCGAGTTAAATAAGTACAGATCGGCACGTCATCTGGACACTGTCATTTACACAACAACATGAATTGTAAATTGAACAAAATTTACATTCTATTTACAAAAATATACAAAAAGTTCTGGAAACACTTTAAATGACGCGGTGATCCCGCGGTCTCGCGGTGGCGACTCCCGCCTTTCGATACCGTGACAGGAACACTTGTTTGCACTTTGAGCATTTTGGTTACTCTGGAAGGGTTGTGAGCTCGGCTAAGTGTCGTATTTCTCTCCATCACACTGTGTCGCCCAAAATAAACAGTTGCCGATGCCGCTATAACAGATTAGAATCACCGCGGCTAGGAAGACGACGCTGCACACTGTACATGGCTTCCTCTCGAGGAAAAATCCTATTAAATATAGTACCATAAACATCACGTGCGTGTTCACCAACGCCGGGTTCACGGGTTTCGGAATTAATAGCACGGGGATCAGCCATTGCAAACAATACATTTCGTCCGGCGCGCGTACGTCTCCACCAGTGTTCTACGGAGTATGAGCTGCTACAATCAGTAACGGTGTCGCAATAGACATGATTCGTGCGATATCTTCATTATTTTCGTGGACAGAAGCAAAAAATGTTGGTGTATCACAATTTGCGATGTAAGTTTTGACATTTGTTCGATCTGTCAAGCAAGTCAAATGTCTGAAATGTCAACGAGACAACTAATTGAGTGCGTTCCATTTGAACTTATTATTTACGCTGCCGATCATTATTACGAAATTTACAAGCGGAACGCATTCTTTGCAAAAAGATGAAAAAATAAATAGGTATGTAAATATTTTGTTACATTATGTACATAATTATTTTACAAAAAATGAGAGTTTTACTATGTAAGCAATTCAATATTAATTTAATCATCTATTTTACTTGTCATTGAGTCATGGAGTCAGGCGGAAAATTTAAAAATAGCTATAAGTTATTGTGCTAGATAAACCCAGGTTTTAATTAACGAGCCTATTGGTCTGTTTTTATATCGAATAAATACCGTAGTAGTTATTACCTCCAGTGTATATGACGTTGGGTTAGTTTTTAATTTCAATACTAGCTTTCCGCCCGCGGTTTCACCCGCGCGTTATTTCTTTTTTCTAATATCCCGCGGGATTAAGACGTTTCCCGTAGTTTTTAGCCTATGTCCTAATCCGGGTTATAAACTATACGTGTGTCAAATTTCATCATGTGGAAGCCATACGAAATGATGATGATGATTTAATCTGAATCCGTTCAGCCGTTTAGGCGTGATTGAGTCTGACATCCTGACTTTCGCATTTATAAAATTAGTAATATTAATTAATGATATTAAATATGATTTCAAGACAAATATAATGAGCACTGTATTTATAGTGTTGTACTCAATTGATCGAAAAATTATTATGATTTACATTAAATTAACAACTTAAAAAAAAACGTTATCCTTCAATTTACTTACGAACAAAGATTATAAAGACTTTATAATCTTTGTTCGTAAGTAAATTGAAGGAATAAAGTTCTTTGGTAACGAAAGAATAAATATACTTACCTACCTGTTGTTATTAATTTTTCAATTACAGTGAGGAAACTAAATTTCAGTAGTAATTTTAGTTAGAACCCACTGGTTTGATTAATTAAGTTATGTAGCGTTACTGTGTCTATTATAACTAGGTATAACTAACTAAATAAGCATTGAAACGTATTTACGCGATGACGAAAAGCTGCCAATCATGGGAATAAGAAGCTCTACCCTGTAATTAATATTTAGTGATTACCTATTTTGAATTATGTAGGGACTAGGGACTTTACAATAATAACGCTTGGTAGTTGAGTCTATGTATATTTTTTGTAGAATCTATCTAATAGAAATTGGTTTCGGTCTCCTTACAGGTACCAATATTAAGTTTATTGTTATTATATTATTGGGAAGATTTAATATTTACTTACATAGGTAAGTAAATATTAAATCTTCCCAAGTCAATCTTCTGTTTATAGAAACAGATGCGGCGGATTTAATAAAATAAACTTGAAAGGATAAGTATTTTTAAATAGATGTTGATTACTTGTAGCATTATGTACTTACTTACTTTTCAAAAAATAATACACTTATTTAATGGGTGGATAAGACAATGTTTTAAGCAATTTATTTTCCTCGCTGATAGGCTCATAGTGCTCATAGTACTTAGACGGCCAAAGTATCCAACTTTTTTTATCACTTATTATAACAAACTAAAAGCATTTATCAAGAACCTAAACAAACACGAAGGAGGTAAACCATCGCCCTCACAGCCTTTTTGTAATAAGACATCTCTCCTCCGTCCTAAGGAAATTCCTGAGCAATTACTGAATATTCATTAGTTCGTTAATTTCATTGAGGGCCTACCGTTTAGTTTAAGCCAAGTGACAACAATCAACAGGGCTCCAGGGCTGTGTTCAGAAATTCAGAATATTTAGATAAATGGAGTTGTTCACTTGCCATTGCAATTAATTGTACTCTTGAGAGGTGTCGTACCCTCTTCATAACACAGATGTTAGTTTGTTTGCGTTAAGTCACCAGGTACTAGGAAACAGTTACGGTTTAAAGTTTGAAGTCATAGTAATTTTTAAGCACATAATGGTCCGAGTACCGAGTAAATGTCGTTTAGACATTTTAAAGGGTACTCGGACATTTGATCGCGGTGTCCTGGAATCCATTCCTAGGTCGGACAAAATTTCTTTCGAATCTTTCAAACATAGATTTTGTTGGTGACTATCAAACTACTATTTGATACCAAGAGAGTGGAAATTATGTCTATGGCCCGTTTGATGATAATCGGTTACTGTTGCCCATCTACGTAACACCAGAGGCATAGCACACGCGTCCCTTTTTTTTTTAAACGAAAAAACAACGTTGGCAGCGAAGAAGCTTCTTACTAAAGCACGGTACGCTCCTTAAATGAGCTATGGAGACCTTACTAACTGACAGAAGCATAGCACAACAAATATGAAGTGCTACGTGCTACTTCACTGCGGTCTTCTGTACGCTGGGGGTACGGACGGCAGCAGATCAAACTACCCTTATCTGTCAAAAATTCTCAATTTAAAGAGAACTCTATGTGAAGTGAATAAAGCTGAAAAATAGTTGTAGAAATATGACAGATGAGGGTAGTCTGATGTGCTGTCGACTGTAACATACTTTCCTAGATGAGCGGCTTTTCGAGTAGAAGTTCCACTCAACTCTACCTCTTATAAAACTTAACGATAACAATAGATGCTTGTTCTACAGTAGGATATTAGGTTGATACTTTAATATTGTAATACTCGGACCATTAAATGGGTCTGTTAATAAGTGCTGTAATGTATTCATTTATTGTGTGGGAGTTGATTTGCATTCAAAGAGCGCGCCATACGCGAGCGATGATGAAATACGAACTAACGAACACCCAGACAGAATAATAACAACTAACGACCTGTATTTGTACTAATAGCTTCTCTCGGAAAGGAATAGGCTCTGTCTCCACAGACTTAATGACACGGCGACTTAATTTAATGAAGTCTGTCTCGGTGTATGTCTGGCTTTTGACTGTTATTAAACATAAGTTGTGACATGTGACGTATAAAATAATCATCATCGTCATTTTCGTGAAGTAGATAGATAAATGTTAATATGTAATATAAAATAGGTATAGTTCCATATTATTTAGCATTAAGATTTTATTTTCACCTACCTACATATTTCACTAAGTGATATAATAATTTGTAGATTTATTATTTGAAGATCATTAGAATGTAATTTAGATTTTCGTCTGAAACACAGGATTTCCTAGTTCAGGCTCATAAAGTTAATTAGATCTTAAGAAAATGTTTGTACTAGCTGATAGAATAGTTCTAAGAATTTTAATTAATTTGTTTTGATTTGATTTTCCAGCCATGCCATGTTCCCAATTGAACCCCTAATAAGACAGTTTCAAAATAGAGTCCCTGCGCGGAGCAACTTGTATACACTAACCCAAAAATTATAACCCTAAAAAGGCACGGACCCTAGAGCCTGTGGAAGTAACTTTCTTTTTTAAAAAAAATAGAGCCAACTATAAATTGAATCTTAGCACTTGTAATGTCAGCGATTACTCGGTTGCCACTTGAATTTGATAAAAACGAAAACTCAAATGGCCAGTTAAGTATCGCAAACATTCCGCTAATGGCAATAATAAGTAGGTATCATAATCTCATTTACTTAACTAACTAAAGTAGATTATGCATAATCTCATCTAACTGGGCCATCTCGACCCAATCTTATTAACAAAAAGGTCACGTTCACGTATGAATGAGATAACGAGTTCATAAATACATAGGATCCTATTATGTAATCCATACCAAGTATAAGGGTAAAGTAGCGGCGATTCCATAATATAGATCTTGCCCAATAATAAATCAATGTCCAGTCACGGCCGCCATTCGACCCCATACTCGCTAAAATGGCTACTTCCCATTTGGTAAACCTCAAACTGTACCTACTAAAAAGTTGCGTTTGGTAAACATTTTATTTACTTCATACATTTTTCCCATTTGGTAAACTATCGAAATGGGACTAAATTCAATTCAATTTATTTCATCAACAATAAAATTGTGTTTGAAATTATACATTCTGTCCCAAAAGTACCCGGAAATATCATTTTAAAGAGCCGTGTTAGAGATAATTACAAAAATCTTTTTGCATTACATTGGTACAACTGTAATTAGTTGCTAGTGAAAAATAATCTCACATCTGTCGAGTATTCTGTGAGTAATTAACATTTATGAGAAACAAGTTTTGTGGTCGCTTCGTTTTTTTACTATGGCCGATTTTGTTGAGCAGCGATCTTGTGTTAAATTTTTGTGTTTTTGATAAATTTTCATGCGGCAAGTTCCTTAAAATGTTGCAATAGGTGTTTTTCAATTAGTGCATGTCCAAAACTCAGACATACGAGCAGTTTAAATCATTCATAGAGGAAGGTACAGTGATCGGGCGGGCTGGAAGGCCATCCACTTCAACTAAAGACGATCATGTCAATAATATCAAGCTAATTCTAATGAGAATTGTCGTGTGAGTGTAAGACACATAGCCAGTGACATCAGCGTACCAAAAACTACAGTACACCGCATATTTGCTGACTTGTGGCCAGATTTGTATTAAAATCACTTGTTTTCCGCACCACGATAACGCGCCAGCTCACACAGCCATGATTATTCGTAGCTTTTTGGCAAAACATGCAACTAATATCGCTTCGCAGGTACGCCACTTACCTGGTATGGCACCATGTGATTATTTTCTATTTTCTAAACTTAAATTACCGTTTCGGGAAAATTATTACAGACCATTGAATGTGGTGAAAGAAAAAACGAAGATGGTGCTGAAGGCCATCTCGATTTCGGCGTATTAAACGTGTATCGAGGACTGATTGAAGCGTTGGCGTATGTTTATTCCCTCTAATAGAAGTTAATAGAAAGAGGAAAAAATTAATTTGAATGATTAAAATTACCCTTGGAATTTTATTTACAATTTCCGGGTACTTTTGGGACACAGTAGTATAAATTACAATAATTAGGCATAAATTAAATAATTAGGCATTAAATAAAGGCTTAGGTTTAAGCAACCACCAGATATAATGAAATATAACGCCCAAAAAATCCTAAGTACTTACCAGAATTTAATCCCCATTTTATTATGAAATGATCACCAATAAACGTTAAGTCTGCTAAGCTAAAAAACGTAAGTATCGTCAGAATAATCGCTGAGCTTCCCAAAAAGGCCACGCGTGCACTAAATTTGTACTCGCATTGTATTTAAAAATTTCATCCAAATATGTTACATACTTTTATCCTAATAAATTAAAGTAATGCAAAAATCATTGTATACCCAAAAAATATAAATGAAGTTCTAAAGATTTACCGATACTATATACCATTTGACGATTGATAGTAAATAAACAAAATCTTTTTCTCTCTGTCCCGAGTTCCCGACCAAGTAAAACGGGTAGAATTCAGTTCTGGTCGCAGTTCTAACCTAACCTAACACAAATCTTATCAATCAATTTAATATACTTGGTTATATGAATACATTTTATGGCAAACGTAATGATATATTTGGGTAAGAATGACACAAAACTTTGCTAGTTAAAATTTGGTGCACGCGTGGCCTTTTTGGGTTACGAAAAGTTTTTGTAGTGCAGGCATGACTTAAATAGCCCGGAATATTTTGGTACGGTTTCGTTTATTTGTACATATTATATTTATTTTGGATGAGGCTGTTTGGGTAAGGATTGTGTTTTTTGGTAGTCATTTAATTTGTTCCCTTAAATAAAATCAAATAACACTTAAATTAATAAACAATACAATAAAAATAAATATAAATGTATGAAGTAAATAAAACTTTTTAGTAGGTACTTACAGTTTGAGGTTTACCAAATGGGAAGTTTACCATATGGGAAGTGGCCGCTAAAATAAGTCCGTATTGGTAGACATAATAGGGTTGATAACAAGAAGGCACATGAGGTTGTTAGAGAAGGGAAATTCCGATTCCGGAAACTTGATCCGAATTATTCTAGCCTCCTATCTTGAAAATGTTATAGTGAAAAGGAACGTAGGGCAGGTGAAATATACGTAATGAGTGCTAGAAGGTTAGGGTCATGCTCGCTTCTTACGAGGAGGGTTGGCGATGACAAACGATGATTAATGTCTTTTTTAGACTTTTTTGTGTCAAAGACAAATTCTAATCGTAAGCCATTATAATAGTTACCATTAAAAGTCAGTCTTTATTACATTCATTTGTACAAAATAAATCTCGCAACGAAGTAAAGTCCGATTTGGACAAGTGAATTGTATTTGGGATTAGCGGATTGCAATTGCTATAGAAATTGAGAAATTTTAGTGATTTCAGAGACCCCAACTCTAGTTCGACACCATCCTCGACGTCGACAGAACACCTTTATGCTTCTACGTACGTATCAACGAAAAATATGCATAAAAATATTATGATTATTTGGACAACCCTAAATGTGATGAACCCACCATGATTTGCTGTGTACCTAAGGTTTAATAAACTTTTTGTAAAAATAATTTGTATGTATGTATCTGAAGGGTATACAATTGTATTGTAATTAATTAAAAAGTATTACCTATACTTGTTCCAAAGAACATCCGCTATGAGAATATAGATTCATGGCAACCTTGCTTACGACCCTACGCAAACAAGATATTCGGAATTTATTTGGACCCGAGAGATACGGAATTTAATTTTCTGAAATCTTACGAGGCACCTTCAGATCTAACATGAAACGAACTCAGCAAAGCCCTTAAAGTAGCTCCGTTCATTGTCTAAACGACATCTCAAAGGGCATTTTATTCTGGTCTAAGATTAGGATCCTTGATTGCAGAGAGAATTTTTAATCCCATCCCCGAAAAACGTGGGTGTTTAAGTACATTATAACAAAGGGGCATTTGAGTAAGTCAGCACGCATGCGTGGACAAGATGGCACCCGCTCACCCCCTTGCCGAGAGTTTCCCGCCAGTGACGTCCTACTCTCGGGACGGGCGCCATTCGCCGTTAAACCACAAATAAAAAAAAAACAAAAATCCCAATTAAACCAGTGACATATCATTGATCGTATCAAACAGTGCCGTGCCCATCCTTAACCCAGTGAACGGTGTCAAAAATGCTGAATCACAAATCGATACGTATGGTATCAATAGGGTCTGACATAATAGATACCACAATAACCTTTATGGGTTACATTTTAATGGTTCTCCTCGCGTGCCATGACTCAGAAAATGAGTCGTTTTAGATTCAAATGAGATAATATAATTCATTGAGAAATAAAATGACAATAAAAGGATTACGACAATAATAAAAGTAGATTTATACTGTTAAGTAATTTAAAGGTTTTAAAATGGCGAATACAGCTCATTTGATGAGGCGACAGAGTTCGCGGGACCTGTATGCCCAGCGCTCTATAGACCGGATGGAGATGAAGGAGCTGCGTGGGCGTCTGGTGACGATGGAGAACGGGCACCCGTCGCACCGCGCGCACGTCGTCATGTACGGCGCCACCAACGAGGCCTTCGAGGACACTAGCCCGAGCAGACGTTCGCCAGATACGCCCACGAGCAAAGCCAGTTCTGTAGAAGAAAAGAACTTCAAAGGTCCCGCAGGGGAAGCGGAGAGGGAGTCGTGGGATAGTAAGCTGACGTTCCTACTGGCCACTGTTGGGTACGCCGTCGGGTTGGGTAACGTGTGGCGGTTTCCGTACTTGGCTCAGAAGAATGGAGGGGGTGCTTTTCTGATTCCTTACTTCGTGATGTTAGCTATTGAGGGTATACCTATATTCTACTTGGAGCTAGCTATAGGGCAGCGTTTGAGGAAGGGTGCGATCGGCGTGTGGCACCAGGTGTCGCCGTACTTGGGCGGGATCGGCATCAGCTCGGCGGTGGTGTCATTCAACGTGGCTCTGTACTACAACTCTATCATCGCGTGGTGCCTGTTCTACTTCGCGCAGAGCTTCCAGGCGGAACTGCCCTGGTCCGAGTGCCCGAGGAAATACTTCAGCAACGGATCCTACATCTCTGAACCGGAGTGCGCGGTGAGCAGTATTTTATTTCTTCTATTTCTCTTTTTCTAGGAAGGGTTCATTATTCCATTTCGAAAATCGTTTCGTCGAATTAAAACTACAATCGATGACAACTAGTCGATTATCTAGGAATGGTGTATAGCTACTCGTATTAAGACAGAGGTAACCAACTCGTGTCCTTAGCTTTGCAAAAAGGTACTTTTTAAACAAAATCTTTTAGTGTGTTTGCTATTGAGCGAAAGGTTCATTATGTATTGTTCCAGACCGCCAAAACTTTTGAATTGACGCATGATGTGGGTATAGTTGATTTTCTCAATAAACTATGGGGTAGCATTAGCATATATTATAGAAGAGTATAGAATAACGTATCGGATGATCTGACAAGTGGTAAATTATGGAAGTATAGTCAGCTTCAAGTAAGATAAAGGAAGCGTAAAGGAAAATCGTATGAACCGGAAAACTTGGCGAGTCATTTCTTTCCCGTTCCAAGTTTGCAAATGCCTTTCCTATAATGCACTAAACAGCTTGTAAAACAGCAATGATCAGAGTTTCAAAAGCAGATTCATCTGCTCTTGAAACTCTGGCCTCTGCTGTTCATTTTCCACCATTCATCTACCAAGGAGCCCACTGTTGCCTATTTCTTACCCTCAGCAATTATTTACTAATGTTTGAACGTGGCTCATCAAATCAACAACAAGAGAATGACTGAGAGGAGGTGCTCTTAATGCAATAGACCGCATTGTTTGCTTACATTGCTTACACTATATGACGCTGCTTACTAAAAATAAATGAAAAAGAAAGATTAATGTGACGTTAATTAATGTGCTACAAAAGTGCTTCGTTATTTACTCCAAAATATTAACAAGGCGGTAGTCTCAACAAATATCTGGGCGTAGCTAATTATTTTTAGAATAACAAGAAGCCGTCATAAAGTTTTCATCTAAATATCCTCACAAAGCATTCTAATGTATTAACAGATGCTATCGGTTCAGGGAGATGTCTAAAGCTCTCATCCGACGATTTGCGGAGTAAGATATATATCCGGCTGTAGAAATACAACCGCTTTTAATCAGCACGAATGATTAATTGGAGAAAAACAGACCTTATAATTAAAGAGAAAGCTTGGAGAAAAATGGTATGATGGCCGGTCGGAGTAAATTAGCAAATGTCATTATTTTTCTGTTGTATTATAAACTAAAATCAAAATATACTTATTCATGTAGGTTTCAAAGGTGCATTTATGAATCGTCTGTATCAATTTAATAGAGTGACTCTACCTCCGGTTTCCGTATGTTTATTATCTATCGAGCCGTGGGCATGGCACATTGCAAGAAGGACTGACGGCCGTTGGGGCGGAAAGGTCCTCGAGTGGTGGCCACGTACTGGGAAACGCAGCCGTGGTAGGCCTCCTACAAGGTGGACCAATGATCTTATAAACTGGATGCGGGTGGCGCAGGACCGTTCGGTTTGGAGATCCTTGGGGGAGGCCTATGTCCAGCAGTGGACGTATTTCGGCTGTAATGATGATGATGATGATTATCTATCGAGAAAAACCTGCAAGAAACTCAATAGTTCAGATAGTCCCTGCTCTTTTCGACGCCAAATCTTTTACAATTAATACAATCTCCTATATAGCTCATTTTGAATCCTTATTATTTTTACTAGTAGGTATACAATATGTACTCGTAGGTTTGGGTTGGCATGACCAACAAAATTAATTTCATACGAGTCATGTCCCTCGCCCCATTTGGCAGGAAGCTGTATAAAGCGTATATACAGTTTGAATATCGGTAATCCAAAGACCTTTACCGTATTAAAAGGACTGAAATTTTTGGGCAAAATTCTGAGAAAGGATTTAGAAGCGGGTAGATTATTATTGATGTCGTCCGCAAAAATATTTCATGTTTAAGAGTTGGTTCTTTTACAATTTGCTTGAGGGAAAAGTAGTCTTAGGTCCCTAAGGTAAGGGGCAAAAATATAATTAGACGGCGTCTGAAAAAAAACATATGAAGAATCTATAATATGAGTTGGTTTCACTATTGACAGACAATTTTATGATAGTTTATGTCAACCAATGTCAACTATCAATGATGCTGCCATCTCCTGAAAATTGATAAAAGAGACAGCATCTATTAAGTTATCTAACAGATAATTTATCACGAACTTATCTGTCTCAAACTGGCTCTAAACCACATAGTATTTCGGTTTAAAGATCATTTATTCTCAAAAGAACACAAGGCGTTCACTTACATGAGATATAACATAAAATTAACAATAAATTTATTTCGACAGAGCATGCACTTAAAATCTAATATATTTACATATGAATGTAAAAATTAGCTTAAATAAGGAAAACAAGTAGTACTCGTATACCTACTTGAAGTGAAGAAGAAAAATTCTAGCAGAAAATCTCGGGCCAATATTCGAGGGCAATGTCGGTGGCGTCGTGACTTAGCCTGACAGTTATGAGATTCTTACTATGTCAAGTGAGAGAAAACATTTTTTTAAATTATTTTCAAGACGTTATTTTATTGAATTGTGGTTTGACTGTTTGAATTGATATCGATGGCTGAATAGCTACAGCTAAGCTAATAAAATAGATAGTCTTCCACCTGACTGGTATACTTAGTATAAGAAAATTGGAGAACGTAACTCTTAATAGGTGCGTGTTCAATAATTGAATTTACTTTTGTTTTCGTGGAACGTTAATTTAGCATTTCAGATATTTTAATCTGACTAGAAAGCAACGCAGAGAAGATCACAGTTTCTTCAAGCTCACCTCCTAAATAACTCAAAAACCACATCACACGGACCAGGGTTCTGAATCATTAACATCAGTACAGCCAGTAATAGTAAGTAACTAGTATAGTTTTGTAAGAGGTTAATCACATGAAAAAAAAATATACCTTTTATGAAGTCTATAAACATATGCGTAGTAACAGGGTAACAGGGTTTCTCCAATTTTCCCTTCTTTTTTACATGAGAGAGTCTGAGTAGGTACCTACATTTATATAAGAGTCTGCCTAAGTTAAGCTCGGTAGAACAGTCACCTAGCACGCACTCGAGTGTAAGTCGACGTTTGGCTAATGGCTTGTTATGTGCTCGACAGAATCACTTACGTTACATTAAGCGCATATCACGCTACGGTAGAAGTAATTCCTAATACTTTTGACGACCGATTACCGGAAAGCTTTTTTTTCCCCTAAATAAGTAATAAATAGTTATTTATGTGGCTGTTGCATAATGAGGGTCATTAAAATACGAATGTGGTTATATGAAACGAACGAAGTGAGTTACATAAAAGGATCACATGAGTATTTTAATGCCTAATTATGTACAGTCACATACACAACTTTATCTTCATTCATATGATAATATGGCTACAGTTACCAACATAATCTGTATGTAAAAGTTAGTACTTAGTACAAAATCATGTCATAATTTGTAGGTCAATTTGAATAAAATACATTTTAAGAAGACGTTCGAAATTTGAAGTTACCGATACTAAAATGTAAACATTAAGATGCAGCCACAGATACTCATATCTAAATATAGGGCGTTTGCTCATCGATCCTGACTATAAAATATACATATTAGGGTATGGATGTAGATAAAAATATCAAGCGAACGCCTTGTTGGTCTAGAGGCTTAAGGATCTGGCCGTGATTATGGGGCTTAGGTTTTAATTCCCAAGAGCAAAATTTGAGACAGATTTTTCGAGCACAGCTCGGGATTGGGATCAGCTATTCGCGTAGCGATTCCTGGATTCTAATGATGCAGGGTTTTGCCCTGCAATGGGACATTATAATTTATTCATTGAACGGACCGCAAAGTAAGTAGCGTAAGACATGTGCCAAGGGTATAAGGATCAACATATACTTGACTACGTATATATAAACTTCCCGACATAGGGCAAAACAAATATTTATCACATGAATGTTTGTGCTGGGTAGGGCTCGGACCCACGACCCAACGATATCATATTATATTTCTATATGAAAAAAGTGTTGTCACGTTCGTATATGTACAAATAAAGTTACCCAAATAAAGTTACCCAAAATAAGATACGAAATCCATGATGCTTCTTCATTAGAAGTGCAAAAAAATGAAAGCCGTATAGGTATATTCATATTACCCTTTGCCGTTCGCCATAAAGGAATGTGTGAGTTATTAGAAAATTAAGCAGATACTTAATTACGCTCCCCTCTTCGTCCTCTAGTTGAATAACGCCGGTATGTACTATATAACACTCTGATATAAGAGTCTTACTGAAGCGTTTCTCATCTCTTAAGTTAATCGGCAAATTAACCCGATCTCAAGATAGTTAATTAGATATCGGAATTATATACCTACGATAGCTTAGTTCATGTGGTTTTATTAGCCATTAAACGAGTATTTTATACATACACCCAGATCAATATTAAGCAAACATGTTCATGGAGAACGAACTAGTTACTACTGGTATTGTATTACTATTTGGTTGCAGCTTTGGTGCAATGCAGAAATTATGGCTTGAAGGATATTATTTTAATGTCTTTATTCATATAATTAAACAACATAATGATATTTACGGATATTCTTCAAAAGAATTGTACACTATTGATAGAGTTTGAAAGGCTGTTGAGTTGCTTGCCGTCATCTTAACAAGCTATTTACGACGAGGCGATAGCAACGGTAAGAGGAATAAATATTTGTCGTGCAAAAGAATTTGTTTTGTAAATCAATTTACTGAATAATGGATATTTTTATTTCGTTTCCGTTGACGAATATGTACAGGACCGCAATCTTATGGTTCTGTTTTCTGGCTGGGTGTTCCGAAATTAGCTTGAGTATGTTTTTTTTATACCAAGAAGGTGGCACTCAAGCTTAAGGCTCTCTTATTGCCACGCGGTTACCGACGCCTATGGCCGCTTGCAACACCCAGAGGTATAAATATCACTCACAAGTCGGACTCTGTAGATATCTTTTCAGCCAGTAAGCCTCTTAAAACAAACTCGGTGGGAAGTTCATTCCACGTTTTAAGCCACTTACCTGCTTGCAGCTTGGCAAGCATATTGATTAAGCCAGTACCGATAATTGTTATGTCAAATTTCAATGATAGAAGCCTTTACCCTGCAGTGGGACATAAGTAAGGTACTAAAATTAAATGGTAGCTCGTTGGTGTAATCTAAAATTAGTTATTTACTTAGAATCTTTAGTAGTCTTGATCCCGAACAAGCACGACAGGATCGTTACCGACTGTGTCGAGTAAACAAGGCATCGGGAGCTAATCCCGCCCCCCACTCAGTCCAGGGGGGCAAAAGCTGAGAATTACGTCACATTGTGGGACGAACGGAAGGATTGGGATGAAAATTGGTTTAGAGTCATCATCATCCCAGCGTATTCCCGATTGCATCCAGTATGGAGCTCAGGGTCCGCTTCGACTATGATCCTAGATTTGACAAGCCTGGTTATTACAATGGAGCGATTGCCATCTGACCTCCGTAACCCTTACAAGGGAAACCAGACCTACTTGGAACATAGTCGGGACCAACTGCTTAACGTGCCTTCCGAAGCACGGAATCATCATTCTTTTCAGACATTCAGGTGATTCAAGCCTGCAATGTCCTAACCAAACTGGAAACAATCACACAAAGTGATGTTCCCCGCGGGATTCGAACCCACGACCTCCGGGTATTAGAGCCGAACGCTCTAACCACTGTACCACGGAGGCAGAAAATTGGTTTAGAGTAAAAACTATAAATATACTTAATAGAGTTGTAGGTTACAATATTTGTAAGTATGTACGTTGTATATCAAATAATAATTTGTCGGTAGCAGGACTTTTTCAGAGTGCGACTAGCTAGCTAACACGACACGTGAAATCTGCCGCCCCATTCAGCTTGTTGCTGTCTTCTGGTAATATAAATGTGGGAGTCAGTACATTTGAAAATCAGGCTCGAATATGTTTTTTTCGATTCAGGCCTTCAGGGCCCACTAAATCGGTCACCAGGTTGTCAGCTTGGCTGTGGGAGCGACCCGGGGTACTGGGTACGCTCCCATCCATCAGTGGGCCTGTCAATCGCCACAAGGCGTGCACAGGCTTAGCCCTTTCGGGGGTGAAGGGGAAAGCGGAGAAGAATATGGAAAGAGATGTGGTCTCGCTTGCCTACGGGTATGGTGTATCAACACATTCTCTTCCGAAAAAAAGGAGTCTCACTATCCCTTGCGACATTGAGCCAGTCACTACAAAGCTCTATTGAGTCGGTGCAGCTATAATAAATTCGCGTAGAGTAGACGCTCAGACGCCATATAAATCGGCTCGTGAATTCGTCACGCGCGCCGCGTCTCGATAATCATTTCACAGCAACGTAAAAATCACAGGGTTAACGCTTCGTAGACTATTTTGTTTATTTATAGTAAGCAACACGAAAAATATAAGTTTATCTAAAGAATTAACTAATAAAGCTGTCTTAAGGCTACGTGTTTTCTTAGTTAGGTAAATGTTGCCACGGCATGAAAAGCGGATTAAGACAAAAGTAACCATAACTTATTAAAGATTGCTTTTTAAGCTATTTCATCTTATTCTTTTCTAAAACTCACGTGGTGTCTGATACACAATTAGCCTACATTATTTTGGAGTTTGTTTTTAGGTTTATTGTAAATAATAGCATTAACTGAACTTTCCAGATTCATTAAACATACTTTAACTAAGTCTGGTACATTCCATGCGAAGCCTTAGCGTAAAACATTATCGTAGCCAACTCTCTCAAGAGTTGTGGTTATTGGATCGAGCAGATTGATGAGTTTCGCTCAGGCTAAGATTAACGGACCTTATTAAAATAATAATACCTCATTTATCTATTCATGGCTCAAGTAATTTTTCAAAGCTGGAATGTAAAACCGGTCATTTCTTTCTTAGGGCCGGTATTTCAATATATACTTATCTTAATCTTAATCCGGGATTGATAATAAGTATGACTTAAGTGTATTTCATTATAGGATTAAAGTTAAGCGGCACCTTAAGTAATACACTTTTACCTGTCAAAAGTAATACTTATCTTAAATGTTATACTTAACTTAAGCAATAAGATAAGGTTGCATTGAAATACCGGCCCTTAGACTTTGTACAGAAAACTATAAATTCTCCTCGTTTGGCGTATTCTTAAAATACGTTGCTTGGGTTTGTGATCACCAATAAACACTTGTGATGATTTAATCCGAACTTGACATGACTTTGTTTCAATGATTTCAGAGTGTCTGTGAGCTGATACGCAATTACTTTTTATATTCATTTAAGTTTTGCTCCTGAAGACTGTCGTGGCGAGACTGGACGTAGACAGTGCTAAAATGCAGCACTGGACTCGCGTCCAGCTCGTCAAAGACAGTAAAATTCGTGTCAACCAATTTTGTGTACTAACATAGCTTGTAAGATTATTGTTACTAACACTATATGGACCATTAGAGAAAATTTTCTTTGTTCTGTGATATGGACCCTGTCCGAAATAAACGATTTTTATTTTTATTTTTTTATTTTATTTTTATTTTTTTGTAAGAATTTCTTTTAATCCGCTACTTATTTGTAAAATTCATGGTTCAGTAACCCTGTATTAAGTCGTAATGTTGTTAAAATGTGGACCTTATGATCGGAATTTTAAAGTCCATTGATGTTTTAATAAGGTCTGTTAATCTTAGCTTGAATGGTACTCATCAATCTACGCAATCCAATAACCACAGCCTCTCTTTAGAAGAGTTGCCTATAATAATGATTTACGCTGCGGCTTCGCGTGGAAAGTACCAGACACATATTATCTTTAATAAGTACGATGGAAACCTAGAAAGTTTAGTTATTGCTATCATTTATTGAAGAGCCATTTTATTACACATTAAAACGCTCCCAATTGAATCCAAACCATGACTCAAAAAAATGCAAAAGATGCTCTGCTCTATCCATTCTCCAAAAAGGCATTATATTATTTTTTTACTATATTGTTAACATTTCAACCTTAAAATACGACGTTTTTGTACGATTTAACTAAACTGTAATCATAATAAAATACTCATGACATTATTGATGAAATTTTTTCAAACTTTTCAAACTAAATTAATAAAATACAAATTACTAAATTACTAACTAAATTAATTAAACCAATTTTTGTCTTTTCTCACATTAGCAAGTCGTGGCAGCCTGTAACTGAATCTGCACTTAGCAATATACTTAGACCTAAGAAAATCAAAATGTACATTAGTGTAAGATTTGTTGGTTGTCCTAATTAAATAAATAAATAAATAAATAAATTACATGAGATTTCCTCGTAGACAAATTCACTGGTAAAAGCTAGCAATTAATAATAAAGTGGCTTACAATCTGCCACTGCAAACCTTTCAGCGGGTCATTGCTTTTAAGTTAATCGCTGATCAAATATGCCCTCAGACCCTAGCCCTTAAGATGTTTCCCCTCTCAATGATACTGAATTGAAGAGGGATTGTCCTTCACGGCCTTTTTGGACGTTGAACGCCCTTAATTTGCGTTAATCCTCATTTTTTTAATTGCGTGGCCAAACTTTGGGCTGTGTTGAATCGGAACAGTCTGTTATTTTTTTAATCGCGTTGCCTACGAGTTGATTTGAGTCGAGTTTTTTTGTAAGATTGATCACTTGGTTACAATCTGGTGTCAGGGTTTTCGAAACGCTTTCAAACACGATCTTCCGCCCCCGACGTAAGGTGGCGGTACATAAAATATTCCCCAGGTTAAGAAAAAGCTGCTTCTAAGTTAAAAATAATTAATCATTTCCTGTGTATGTTCTGATCCTATGTAATCTTACGAGGCAAACGCGGAGCGCTTTATGTAGATTATACATACAGTTATATCTATACATACTAGGTGGTAGGTTCCTGCACTGGACCGTCTAGGTGGGTACCACCGCAGTGCCAGATATTTTCCCGTGAGATAGAAGTGTGTCAAGCACTTCTGTGTTTCGGGGAAGGGGCACTGAAGCTAGTGAAATTACTGGGTCTTCTTCTTCTTAGCCGTATCGCTCTTGACAGAGCGGTCGTGATCGTCATGTAGTTGCATTGTTGGGGGCAGATGTGATGCGCCTCACGACCTCCCGCCATCTCTCCCTGCTGGCAGTCAGCCAGGTGCACTCGTGCAGAGATCCACCCACTGCTATTTTTATTTGATCTGTCCAGCGCGTGGGTGACCTTCCGCGCGGTCTAGTGCCTTCCACCTTTCCTTGGACGACGAGGCGTTCTATGGACTGGTTATCTCTTCTAGAAACGTGGCCGAAAAATGTTAGAATGCGAGACTGTACTATAGAAAATAGACGCTGTTTGATGCCGAGTTCTCTGAGTATCGACACGTTTGTTCGAAACTCGGTCCACGATATACAGAGCATTCTTCTCCAGCACCACATCTCCAGAGCATCTATTTTCTTCCTTTCCACATCTCGCAGCGTCCACGTCTCTGCAGCGTACAGAAATATGGGGAAGATTAGGGTTCGGACTAGCCTAGTCTTTGTTGCTTTAGTTAGGTCTCTGTTCCTCCATATTTTCCTCATCTTGTCCATTGCCGATCTTGTAATAGCCATACGTCTTTTTATTTCATCGATGCATCCGCCACTGTTTGAAATTAAAGCTCCAAGGTATACGTAGGATTGGACCACGTCACAGCCCGCGATCTGGGTAGTTACCGGCGAGTTACTGTTTACGCGGTCAATTATCATCACCTTTGTCTTATTTCGGTTAATCTTTAATCCAAACTCGTTGCTTACTCGCTCCATCCTATACAGCAGCTGCTCCAAGTGTTGCGCACTGGTTGCAAATAAGGTCGTGTCATCTGCATAGCGAAGGTTTGAAATTTTGTAGCCACCGATATTAACACCGTCTGTCCAGTCCTCCAAAGTAATGCGCATTATAAGCTCTGTATAGATATTGAACAGAAGCGGCGATATGATACAGCCTTGGCGTACTCCAGCACTCGGATGGAAGTTTTTTGATAAGACGCCATCCGTCCGTACGGAAGCTGTTCCTTGCTCGTATAAACGCCTTAACAGGTGTATAAGATGCTCTGGAGTACCCATATCCAGTAGGGTCTTCCACAGAACAGGCCATTTCACGGAGTCAAAAGCCTTGGAAAAATCAACAAAGCATATGTATGTTGGCCTATTGAACTCTCGTGTTTTCTCTATGATTTGGCGGACGATGAGGATTTGTTCACGGGTCCCCTTCCCCTTTACAAAGCCGGCTTGTTCCGGAGCGACTTCCTTTGACAAATATGACTTCAGTCGCTCATTAAGAATGTGCAACATAATTTTGCTAGCGTGTGAAATTAGAGCAATAAGACGGTAATTGTTGCATTTCTTAGTAGAGCCTTTTTTATGTAGAGGGACGAATATAGTATGTGTCCAATCTGAGGGCCAGACACCCGTTTGTCATACTTTGTTGCAGATGGTATGAAACATGTGGATACCTTTTTCACCTAAAGCTTTTATAGTTTCTATAGGAATCGCATCTCTACCGGTTGCTTTCCCATTCTTGAGGTGTTTTATGGCGGCTCTGACTTCGGACAGAAGGATGTTGGGTTCTAAATCCTCGCTATTTGGTTCTGTATCTGGGAAGTTTTGTGACTGCGGATCTTGAAACAGTGACTGACAGTAGCCTTTCCATCTCTCCAAAATATCCTCCAAATCTGTGAGAACTTCGTTCATGTCATTTTCAATAGCCCAGGTTTTAGAGGGTAGTGTTTTGGTGATGACTCTAATCTTGTGGTACAGGTCACTAGACTCGTGCTTCGTAGCGTGTTTCTCAACCTCTTCACAGATACCCTGCAGATGAGAGTTGTAGTCGCGTCTGCAGCTGGTCTGAATGGTAGCAGACAACTTATTCAGCTCGTTTACATGTACTCCTTGAGCTTTCTTATGACGTCTCTCTTCAACTAAAGCTAGAGTACTGTCAGACATCCAATGTTGGCGTTTGCGCACTTCTATAGGTGGTTTGGATTCTGCTACTGCACTTTGGATGAGATGTTTTGCCTTGTTCCATAGCAAATCTGGTGTGGCCTCGCTTTGGTTTATATCAGTCCATTCTGCCCAACCTCGTTTAAAGACTGTAGCAAACCTTTCTGTATCCATTACTTCAAGTCTTTTTTGCTTAGTGGGAGATCGAGCAGTTCTGAGTTTCAGGCGCAACTTTGTGATCAGGAGTTCGTGATCAGAACCACAGCAGGCCCCAGGTAAAGTGTGGGCATTGAGAATGGACGTACGCCAGCGTGATTTTACCAGAATATAGTCAATCTGGTTTCGATACTTCCCTCCAGGCGATGTCCAGGTGTATAATCTTCGTGGATGGTGCTGGAATAGACTGTTCGCTATAATGAGATTATTCTCGCTAGCGAACTGCATCAATCTTTCACCCCGTTCGTTTCGAGTTCCAAGTCCAAACTTTCCTACACAGTCACCATATTGCTGCGAGTTGGCGCCAATTTTTGAGTTAAAATCTCCCAAGATTATAAGTATCTCTCTGTTGGGGATTTTGGCTATTACTGTCTGCAGATCTGCGTAGAATTGTTCGTTCTTCTCAGCGCTAGAGGTGCTAGTGGGCGCATATACTTGAATAAGGTTTAAGTTCATTGGCGAGGCTTTTAATTTGATGGATATGATGCGATCGTTGACTGGTTCATATCCCAGCACACAATGCCTTTGCTGCTTTGGAACAAGAATTGCTACTCCGTTTTGGCTTTTGTCGTCGTTACCGGAAAAGTAAATGGCATGGGATTCGGTAAGGAAATGCCCATTGTTCCTCCAGTGGGTCTCACTTAATCCACAGATGCTCAGACCACACCGGGTTACCTCTCGTTCTAAGGTGTCGAGTTTTCCGGGCTCTAGTAGGCTGCGTACATTCCATGTACCGATCTTCTGTATATCCCGCAGCCTGACAGAATTTCCAGAAGCATACTTTCCATGTGGAGCCTGGTCTCCTACTCCTACATGGCCGGTATCCCATTTCTCACCGCGAGCCCCGGGCGCAACGCGGCGCCGGTTGCTAGGCGGATCGCATGGCAATCGTAACTCATTTGTATTTACTTGCATGACGATTTTCCTGGGAAGATAGTTGCAGTGGTTTCCCCTTGCCTTCTGCACCAGACCTTTAGGGGTTATTTGGACCCCAAGGCTCCTGAAGCCTCTTCTGACCTCTGGTCAGGTGTATGGTTATACCGCCACTGCTCGGTCGGGGCAATTACTGGGTAAATGAGACATAATAACTGTCGTCTCGGTGTAGCGGGCGCAGGGCAGTGCCAGACAGTAAATGCTTATTACTGTTTGACACTGAACTGTCTAAGGGCAGACGTGGCGATTACCATCAGGTGTACAATCTGCTCGTCTTGTTATTGTTACACATTGCCATATATGTATCAAAAAAGGTTCAACTTGATTTTAGTTAAGGGAATAGGAAAAAATATCACATAGTGCATGTGCGGGCGGAAAGCAAGTATAATATTACGGAAAAATATCGGAAAAAAGCAAGAAAACCATACAAACAGGTCAAGCGTTATCGGGGCAGGCCATGCACGCCTCTGGCGCAACTGCATAGCTCTCACAGTGATGCAACGAGCCTGGACTGGAACAATATCGGGAACTCTGCTTGCGTTCATCCGGTAGTAACTTCGACGTTTAGAACTTTGAACAGCGATACAAATGAACAACAAATATATGTAAATGTATTTTTTATTTGAAAAAACACGGACTGAATTTTTAGTCACTTAGTTGTGTACTCGAATAAAAGTAAGTAACAAAAACAATGTATGATAACTACAAAGCCCACCTTATAGTTGAATAAATAACCGAAAGAATGATTTATTTATCCTCTAACATGGTATAATAAGAGAATATACGAGAAATTCGTAAACTTTATGAAAAGTTTATGATTGGTTACGTTAAGCCAATTTAAAAAAAGGATGCTAAGTACATAGTAAAAATGAAAAAATACATAAACTTTATCGCCACAATTTAGGCGGGAACACTAGAAACAGGCTGCGCGCTAAAATGGCCGCTGCGAAAGATTTACTCTGGCATAACACGAAACTTTGCGCGGCTGACCAATTTATATTCTGTGCCGAGTTGCTAACTCGTTCCAACGAGCCATAGACAAAGTCGCCAAACTTTGTTATGTAACCTCTCAGGAACCAAAGTTAAGGGGTATTGTAGAAAGGGGTATCCCGACCTGTTTGTTACTACAAAGCCTTGTTGGATAACTAATTCACGAGAACCTATAAATGCTCTTTATTACAAAAGACTTCTTGTTAAATAAGTTAAATCAATTGATTGTTACGATTTCTTTTGTTCTTATATTTAAGATCAACATCTACATCTTGATCTATTTAATAAGAAAGCTTTATACACTTTTGTAATGCATATCAGAATCAACGGAATCAACATTTTCTTTGTTCTGTGGAATCAACGAACAGACGTTATCTGGATTTTATTTATTTATTTAAAAAACCAACACTGTCTTTAGAAACAATTTGTACTTAATCTCAATTTCGAAATGGCAGATAGCTAATATTAAAAATTGCTAAAATTTCAATGACCTTATCGCTATAACTACAAATGAAATAAAGATTTTATAATCCAAAGGAAATTATCTGACGTATAAAAGAAAAATTCGTTTTATAAGCGTGGCACAGGTGGCAACTATAAATTACGGATTTCACAATGAACAAGATATGAAAGAGTAGGCTCTTTCAACCGAACGACTGAAGCGTAGAAAAGATGGCTTTGAATTTAGTACGGTTAGGTGCATATAAGCTTGACGTCTTTTGTTAATTTCCACAGCCATTAGGGTTTCATTCACGAAATAGTAACAGTGTTTAGCTGAACTTCAACAGAAGTTACCAAGTTTAACGCCTGACTACGCTGGGTGCATTTTGCAAGTAAGCCTGCAAACACAGATTTCCTGTTTCAAAGGAATGCCTTTACTGTGAAAGGTATTCCTTTGAAACAGGAAGGTTCTGCCAGGCGTAGGGTGGAGACACTAGAGACAAGAATGTGATCAAGGGATCGAGTCGGTTGCTTTGGTCATGTAAAATTGCGGTCTGCTATCTTACTACGAATACAGAAACGTGGCAGTCGAATTTTTTATAATAGACTTTTAGAAAAGATACATTTTCTGTTATTTTTACATTAAATTAATTATGTAAATTAATATTTAAAAATATAAACGATACATGATTTATTTTAATTAACATCCGATTTTTTATATTTTAATTAACAGCCATATATTTTATTTAACAGCCATCTAACATCCGATTTGGTGTAATGTTGACTGTGTATTTAAGAAAAAAAGTCAGTAATGTTTATCTATTGTTTAGCATATAATAGTACAAGCTATGCTTAGGTATAATGTCTAGGGATATTTATGATTTATTCATTAGATGTAAAGTAGTGATAATAGAATAATATGTACTCGTATAATAATATTATGTCTTAGCTTTTGCGTTTGTTCTTGCTACTATCAATATTGTAATTTCCAGAACGTGTACTTCGGCATTTACTTTAGGATGAAATCAATGTCTGCGATGTGTTCCGAAATGTACATTATGTTTAATCAGGCAGGACTAATTCTTGAAGGACTCTTAATTGTTTCGTAAATAGTATGTATGTGTAATATGGCTAATAATAACTTGTGTTACTTAATACAATTCAAATTTGAATGATCAGTTGTAGATGTTAATTTTGTAGCGAAAGATAGAGTCATTGATTTATAAAACGACACAAAAAAAAAACATCTTCATACTAACGGGTACTAGCTTAATGCGGATTGGTGATAACAAATCCGAGCTGTGTTTGTACAAACCGATCCAGGAATTGAATCCAAGACCCAGAGATTAGATTACAGCCAAGTACTGAAAACTGAAGGTTGTATCAGTAATAGAAGTAGAAAATCATTCTGCCAGAGACTTTTACTCCAATAATTGAATACATCTCTTGTTCACCTTTTGTTTCAAGAATAGCCGAGATTGAAAGGTTCAATCAATCATAGTGGCTGTCAAGTAATGGACGGAGGCTTCTTCAAAAGAATTTCTATTAACGGTTGTTGCTATATCGATCTTTGATAGAATCCCGATGTACATGGTTACAAAGAAAATGAAAAAATATTACTATATTCTGTTAATTGTAACCGACTAATGATTTAGCATTCATTTATTTTGAAATCACAATGAATAACCACAGAAACATGTTGTGTACTTAATTAATATTTAAGGTGTGTGACGTATTACCAAAAGTGGTCGGAATACTTTTTTTTATAAGATATTATTTTTACTGATGATGTCTATAATTTTTGCTATAAATAAATAAATGTCGGACGGTATAAAATACATTGGTCAAATCCCAAAGTAAGTAGGTAAGTACTTGAAACACTAGTTTTAAATAAATCAATGTTTACTGTGTTAAAAAAACACAAAATAAATTTTACTTGTCTCGAAAACCGTATCTAGGACTCTGAGAACATTGTCACTGAAACAAATAGACTTTTCACTACTGAACTGACAAAACTCTGACTGCGTACCTACTTGACCAAAAATCTTTTATCTTAAGTACTACACTCAATCAGAAAACTATATTCATTCAAGTACCTAACTTAAATAAGATGGAGCGATAAAAGCGTCCGATAGCTAAATAAATCCTTTTTATTACTCGTGAAAAATACTACCAAAAACTTAGGCTGAGAAAGGTCTAGACTGAACCGATTTCAATCTAATGTAAGCATTATAAACACAATTGCTTTCAGGTTTGAAAGCTGAATGGCAGTGAACTGTATTGTACCTTTTCACAATGGAAATCAATCTACTAAATAAAACTTTTTCTTACAATAACCTGCTGCTAATACGTGACCTAAACTTGAAGGAGCATAATAGTTTGAATGAATATAACTACTGACTAGTTCGGAACAAAACGCTCGGAAAAAGAAGAATGTCAATGGTTTAGCTAATGGTTTCCTTAGCGTTATTGGCTAATGCCAATAACGGCATGGGTAGGTAATCCTACCCATGGTTGGCGTGGTAACAAATGGCTTAAACAAAGAAATAGAATTCAAAAATAAAAAGGTGTTTTAATTATGTAATTATTATATTACGTTTTTACCAACAACAACAATTATTAAAATATCAAATTAACATTTTAATCACTTATAGGGAAATATTTTTATTTTCCTAGCGTGCAAAACGATATTTAATGGCAATACTAAAACGACAATAGCGACGCGCGACGCCGCCACCGGAACAGATAAGTTTGTCGGACTATATTAGCTTTGTTACATCAAGATTTCAAGGAATAAACCTGTCGCTATATTGTGACATCAACTCGACAACAGAGGCGACATAATTAAGAAAAATATAAAGAAATAAGTTAGTAAACCAAGTTTAAATCCAAGACAAATGATTGCTGCCGCGAGTTAATCCGGGATCAGCAAGCCACGGGTTACTAAGGGGCGGCCTCTTGCTGCCTTGTCCTCTTAACGACGCGGCCTCTTTGTCCTTTTGTCTTTGTTTTAATAAACATTTCGATATCCGTGAAATATTTCAACAATATTCTGACAGATAATACGTTATCAGGCCTATCACTCCACTTCATTT
Source organism: Mecyna flavalis (assembly GCA_949319885.1). Classification (NCBI taxonomy): domain Eukaryota; kingdom Metazoa; phylum Arthropoda; class Insecta; order Lepidoptera; family Crambidae; genus Mecyna; species Mecyna flavalis. Next base: position 15,675,121 of record OX439439.1, read on the forward strand.
TCCATCAGGTGTGCCGCATGCTCGTCTGCCCGCTATACCATAAAAAAATATAAGATGAGAAACTCGGAGGTCGTTTTGATTCCCACACTCCTAATAGTTGATATTTGATTTTTTACAGGGCAATCTATCGTCATCTGTACAAGTACATACAAGCAAGTTTACAGGAAATATTATATAAAATAACTTCAATAAAATATATTTTTTCGACAGACGGAAATATTCAGATGGATATTCCTTTGAAATCCGTTTTAAAATGACTTCCTGCTCGCAAATTTTTTATCATTTATTTTCACAGAATAGGAATAACAGTGTTAATCTTGTTGTTCATAATAATTGTTGTTAATAACAGTGTTGTTCTTAATCTTAAGCACAGAATATTTAAGTATGATCAAATTACATAGCAGTTTGGCAGCAATCTCTTCTTCAGATGTGACCAAAAAAAAATCATTAAACTGAATTGTTTTCATCGATTCACTCAATCATTTGCATAAACGTGAGCAACCCTTGTCTTGTTAGGAACAATCTTCGGATATACGGCCGAATAGATGAGCATATAGAGCCAGATCTGTCGTAGACGGGTGTAAATCCGAGGTTATGTCTTTTCCGTTATTGCCCACTTTTCTCTATTTTGCGAGGATGGACGTGAGAATGAAGTCACAGCATTCATATTATAATGATAGTAAAGTGCTGACGTGCAAAATAATTTGTATATTTAGTTGCAAAGTAAATACTTTGAATGGCTGGCACCTATGAGTGGTGTGTCCAGTCTGAATCCTGAATATCGTGGTTTTGATTCCTGCCTTTGATTTGGTTGGTTCTAGGACATTTTTAAAGTTCGACTGGCTATCTCCCACCCTTTTGGTATCAAGAGTGTTATCGGTCTGTTTGAAAACTAAATTAGTATAAAAAAGTGCGAAAATTATTGTGTATTATTGTGTCGTATATGAACAATAGCACTTATTCTCCACGCTCTCGGGTACGACAAATGTTTGCAACCCATTAGACAAGACCTTCGATGAGGGCACTCAAGTACACTCTTAAGAGAGCCTTGAACTTCGGTCACAGTATTTTATCTTCATACAAACGGACCACGTGCGACTTGTATGTATGTATGCGCCATAGTACCTACCTATGCGTCGCCGCACGCACTCTCAAACAAAATCTCGACCCGTTTCTTAGCGCAAGCAATGATATTCGCACGCAGTGCGTTTGCATGAAGAGACGTACTGTTTTTACTATATCACTATCGACCTTTATCCTTCACCCACAGTGACCTTTGATCGCGACGACCTGTGAAGTCTGAAATGACCTTTGTAATTTGAAACGCAAACCAGACTTGCGCATTTTTTACGCGCTTGTGCATTATTCAGTTTTGTGGTTTTATTTGAAAGTCAACGCTGTGGTTTCTAAACTTGGAACGATACTTACGCACTTTCTTTTATATTTGACCTAAGCTAGCACTTGACCACAAAGATGCCTGATATTAAACAACTATGCGGTTGGAAAAAGCCCGTTAATTCTGGCCTTGGAGAGCGCGGGTGAAAATTATAAGTAGAATAGAATAGAATAGAATAAGATTTATTTGATCCTTATCACAATCGCATTGTACAATCAAAGACATTGTTATTATTACAATATTAAAAATTGATAGTGACAATAAGACCAAATTGGCGTTCACTCAGCATGTGTCAAGGTAAGGGCAAGCCCAAGCCAAGACGCTGGTTTTCTGTGAACACCAGTCAGTGAGAGGAGCGTCATCGGTCACCATAAAAATTTAATAAAGTAAGTTAATTTACTTAGCATTAGGTGTCACACTTACTCGTTTGCTTATTTATTTATTCTTTATTGCACAAATGAAAGTACAAGTGGCGGACTTAATACCATATGGCATTCTCTAACAGTCAATAATCGAGTGACGCAGTGCTCATCTTAAAAAAAATGTTTATACATCAAAGTGGATGTAACGACCCGACACATAGCGTGTTTAATGGAGTTAAAGCTTAACTGGCGTTGAAAATGTGTATCTCAAGTAAGTATTCAGTTAGATGCATTGTTTGGTGCAATGTAGTCCGTGACTGGTAACCTAGGGCGTGGGCGGGCGCGGACGGCGAGGGCGGAATTTTAAACGAATTGTTATGCAACTACCCTGATTCTGCACTAAATTGTCACTAGACTGGTGTAAGTGCTGTATTTATACTTTCAGTATTTCATGTACATGTACTGGTAATAATGTTTTTGTATTATTTGTAGCCGGTCCCTGGTCCCAAATTAATGAAAAAAAAAGGTTTATTGTTAAGATCATCCACAAAATGCGGCTAGGAAACGTTATTACCACAGAAAATAAGTTTGCAAATAGAAAAATCCACACAATTCTGCTTCAGATTCAATGACCCCGTTCACGTAATAACCGCAACGGAGAATCGAAAAGTTTTAATATGAAACGTTCGTTCTCATATTACATAACATGCCACCCGGCGCGGTCTAAGTCTAAACCTAAAGTGGAATAATATGCGTGAATATCCGAGCAGACATTTAGTTTTACACCTGTCTGCTTTGTGATGGTGGGGAATAAAGCGCAATGTAGTATTTAATGTATCGTTTATAACATTTCTTTTCTTTATAAGTGCTTTTTATAACATCTTGGAATGTCTTTCATTTTTTAAAGACTTATTTGGCGCTTTTTCTGAATAACATATTATGACCTATTATAGTTGACGCTATTGTCAAACTGTGCAAAAAATTATGATACTTTATAGGGTATTAAAATAAATAAATAAATAAATAATAATATCTCTGGACATTATACACACAGCGCCATCTAGCCCCAAACTAAGCATTTGCTTGTGCTATGGGTGCCAGACAACGGATAAACATTACTTATATATTTTTTTTTTGTAAATACATACATATTATACATAGAAACACCCAGACCGATACAAACAGACATGTTCATGCACACAAATGTTTGTACCGTGCGGGGATCGAACCCGCGACCTCTGGTGTAATAGCCGACTTCTCGACCATTACACCAAATGGCTCGTCTAAAAAAAAGGGTTTGTTCATACATCTGAATATTTTCAAGAGACTTTCATGTTTCAATTGTATCCTAACTCTATACAAAATGAATAATATAATCAATATCAGTAATGAATATCAGTTCAACCCTTATTTTCCATCTTATCTCTTGCCTGCTGTATACGAGTATCTTTCAAAATATGTACATAGTTCATCAGTGAGAAATTGTCAAAGTCAGTTTTAAGCTCGGCACAGATTTTCATCAAACTATGGAAGTCTTGAATTCTTAAAATCAATCAAATAGGACTTTTCAATCTTACTCTAAGTTTTTGTCTAAGACTGAGGATATGAAAAGTCCACCTGTCCTCGAGCAAGCGTAATGGCTGAGAATAAAACTCGACGCCATATTTTATGCGGCTTTCATTACGTCTTGGCGCGTTTCCTTCCTTTCATTTTCATTTCTTTTTTAAGGACTTGCCTTTTATATAAGTACTCGTTTTCATAAGCGCTTGTTGAAAATGACGTAAAAAAGTGCTCGATGTATAGTTGAGAGTCGAGGCTCAATTACAGAGGTCTTAGAACAATAAAAAACGATTTCCTGTTTTAATAAATTGCTTGTAGCTTTTGTAAAATAGAGAAAGCAATGAGTTTAAGGTGTTACTTAGGTACGATCGAGGTCTCCCGCGCGTGATCACTTTTGGAAAAATATACCGTGCACGCGCATCGTAACTTCTTAGGAGCGGCGCTTGTAAACGTGAAAATACTGCACAGGATTTTAGCCTCAAGGGTGATCACGCGCGTGTGTCCTCGATAGTACCTATAACTATTGATGATCTTCTACACGATTCATAAATTAATTAATTTAGACTCAAAAAACCGGCCAAGTGCGAGTCGGACTCGCCCATGAAGGGTTCCGTAGCAGCAAGTATCATCATAATATAAAAGTTCTTGTAGTTCTTTGTAAGTTTGATCACGTTTTTATATTTGAGTTGATTGAATGAGAGGAAAATTGCGGTTTACGATTTATGACGTTTTAAAAAAAAACTAATTACTTGATCTCGTTCAAACCATTTTTCAATGAAAGTTTGCATGGTAATGTACATCATATATTTTTTTTAGTTTTATCGTTCTCTTATTTTAGAAGTTAGAGGGGGGAGGGGACCAACATTTTACCACTTTGGAAGTGTCTCTCGCGCAAACTATTCCGTTTAGAAAAAAATGATATAGGAAACATTATTATCATTTTTAAAGACCTATCTATAGATACCCCACACGTAAGGGTTTAAAGAAAAAAAAATTTTTGAGTTTCAGTTCTAAGTATGGGAAGCCCCAAAAATTTATAAACTAATTACTTGATCTAGTTCAAACCAATTTTCAATGGAAGTTTGCATAATAATGTACATCATAATTTTTTTTTAGAATTATCGTTCTCTTATTTTAGAAGTTACGGGGGGGGGGGGACCAACATTTTACCACTTTGGAAGTGTATCTCGCGCAAACTATTCAGTTTAGAAAAAAAAAATATAAGAAACCTTATTATGATTTTTAAAGGTAATGGTAAGAGTGCAGTCTAATTTTGAAAGGAGTATTCTAGGGGTTCCGCAGGGTAGCACTCTGGGACCTCTTTTCTTTCTGATTTACATTAATGAACTTCCCTTAATAGTAGGTCACTTATGTGTTATGTTTGCGGACGATGCCACGATATTTTTCTCTGATAAAAAGTGTAATGGAAATATCATTGGCAATGAAATATCTGAAACATTAAAAAAAGTCGCTGATTGGCTACTGACAATTAATCTTAAAGTAAATCTAGCTAAGACTAAACTAATACAGTTTAAGAATTATAAAAACAATTCTCTAGATTTAAACATAGTTATTGACGAAACACAAATAGAGCAAGTGCCTGATACAAATTTCTTGGGAGTTACTATTGATACTCACTTAAATTGGAAAGCCCATATTGAAAAAATAAATAAGAAGATATCCAGTAGGTGCTATGCGTTGTCTATTCTGTCCAATTTGGCTTCTATAGAAACCGTTAGAAGCGCTTACTTTGGTTATATTTATCCTCTTTTGACATACGGAATAATATTCTGGGGCAATTCAGTGAATGTCCAGTCCACCTTCATTCTGCAGAAAAAGTGCCTGCGAATTATGTATAATGTAAAGCAGTGTGACTCCGTAAGATCAGTTTTTAAACAAAATGAAATTTTAACCTTGACGTGTATCTATATACTAGAAATTTGTATTTTTATTAAAGGACATCTTCAATATTTTACCAAAAAGAGTGACACAAGGAATAACTTACGCACGCAATACAAGCATAACATTTGCGTAGTTAAACCCTCCAGCTATATTTATAGTAAGAGCACATACGTAACTGGAATAATAGTATTTAATAAATTACCTGAGTTCATTAAATCAGAAGAAGGCCCCCGCTTTAAAAGAATTCTTAAAGAATGGCTAATAAGTAAATGCTTTTATAATTTAAATGAATATTATAATTATAATTAATTAATTCAAATTATGAGTAATGTATTTAATTGATGTATGAATTGTTAATGGATTTAATTTAATCCGTAAAATTATTAATATGCTACCACTTTGAACTATGTATATATTGTACGCCCGAAATGGGCAAACTGTTGGACCAAAATTATGTATGTTAAAATTCCAACAACCATTGTAACACAGTTATAACAATAAATGATTCTTATTCTTATTCTTATTCTTATTCTTATTCTTATTCTTAAGACCTATCCATAGATACCCCACACGTAAGGGTTGGATGAAAAAATTTTTTTTGAGTTTCAGTTTTAAGTATGGAGAGCCCCCAAAATTTATTATTATTTTTCTATTTTTGTATGAAAATCTTAATGCGGTTCACAGAATACATCTACTTACTAATTTTCAACAGTATAGCTCTTATAGTTTCGGTAAAAAGTGGCTGTGACATACGGACGGACAGACAGACAGACAGACATGACGAATCCATAAGGGTTCCGTTTTTTGCCATTTGGCTACGGAACCCTAAAAATGTACAAACAATACCCTTTTGCAAACGCTTTTCAGTTATAAATCGAGCGGAGCTTGCACTAAGTTAGATGACGAATAAAAATAATAAAATCCTCACTTGTTGTAAATATATTAACCATAGGAACCACTTAGACAATTACAAACAGACGTGTTCATGTTCACGCTCATAAACGCTTGTACTGGGCAAGGATCGAACCTGCGACTTCTTGTGTCATAGCCGACGTCACAACTATTCCACCGAATCGGTCGTCAAGGAAACCGAGACCATTGTACTGCCAAAGGAATAGAAAGAATTTCTTATGAAATTCTATAGCGAAGCTTTAATCTAACATGTTTTTATACATACATCGCGATACATTGTATATTGTATGTATCGAAATTGACGATGGTATGTCTTTGAGCTTATAAATGACACAATTTGGCGAAGTTGTAACGTGAAATATATGGGGTAAACTAGATAGCGGCGAGTTGGGAAATTTTAATCTTAATCCTCACTAATTCCATGTAATTTCCTACATAATATTGAGGTAATTTCCCTCTCATCAGACTTCAGTATAAGTAAGGTTCAAACGTAATGTTTCTTATATAGAACAGGTAATTTTAATGCCCGCAACTTCATGGCGTGGAAAAGTTTCTAAGTTCCGTTTGGCACCGTGGGGGCAGACGTACCATAATTTAAACCTTATTTACTGATAATACCGCCGAAAACCGTTGAAAAAATTCAACTACCTATGCCTTTTAATGAAGTGTTTGCTTTTGAAACTAATAAGCTACTTAGTTCAGATTAACTGTCAAGTTATTTGAAGTACGTTTAACACGCTACGAACGTCTACGAGAACTTTGTAGCACTAATTGTGGCTACGATTTGCTACGAACTATTCAAAAGGGACAAAAAGGGTCAAAAGAGGTTGATGAAGGTGAACGTACTACAATATATCACTGCATAATGAGTTAATGCCCGGTTGGGTTGGAGTCCTATTCAGGAAAAATGTTCCTCTGAACATTCCAGTTTATTGCAAACTAGCCTTCTGCCCGCGGTTTCACCCGCGCGTAATCTCTTTTCCAATGATCCTCCCCTTCCTCCCACATTCCGGGATCAAAATTGCCCTATGTTTACCGGGGATAGTGTAGCTTTCCAACAGTGAAAGAATTAATTAAAAGGGTTGAGTAGTTTCAAAATTGTTACTCCCGCGGGAATGAGACGTTTCCCGTAGGAATTTTATAGCCTATGTCCTATTCCGGGTTATAAAGTATACGTGTGCCAAATTTCATCTAAATCCGTTCAGCCGTTTAGGCGTGATTGAGTAACAAACTTCCAAACATCTAAACATGCAAACATCCAAACATCCAGACTTTCACATTTATAATATTAGTAGGATTAGTAGGATATTAGTAGGAAGTAGGATCTGGGATTTTATTTATGTAAAGAGATGAAGCCTCGATCCTCGTAGATTAGAATTTTATATATTTTCCAACGACTTTGTACAACCCTTTTCCTCGCGTCGGCCAATCGCGTGGCAGTGCTGCAGAGCGCTGCCGCAGTCTATCGTATTAACGCGCTGCGATTGGCTGACGCGGCACGGTGCGAGCGTGGCACGCTGCGATTGGTCGAGGAGTCGCGCTAGGTCTCGAGTCCCTATATAGCGTGCGTTACATTTATATTTTATTACTAGCTTTTCGCCCGCAGTTTCACCCGCGTGTAATTACATTTTTCAATTATCCCGCGGGAATGAGATGTTTCCCTTAGGAATTTTATATGTCCCCATCCGGGTAATAAACTATACATTTGCCAAATTTCATCTAAATCCGTTCAGCCGTTTAGGCGTGATTGAGTAACAAACATCCAAACATCCAGACTTTCGCATTTATAATATTAGTATGATGATATAGTAGGATAGTTGATTCTGATACTTATATACATAAATATAAATGCAGCAATATCGGACAACTTTTTTATGATCTTGTTGTGATGTTTTAATGTAAATGTTTGCATTTGACGAGCCATTTGGTGTAGTGGTCGAGAAGTCGGCGTTTACACCAAAAATCGCGGGTACGATCTCCGCACGGTACAAACATTTGTGTGCATGAACATGTCTGTTTGTATCGGTCTGGGTGTTTCTATGTATAATATGTATACATGTATTTACAAAAAAAAAGTATATAAGTAATGTTTATCCGTTGTCTAGCACCCATAGCACAAGCTAATGCTTAGTTTGGGGCTAGATGGCGCTGTGTGAATAATGTCCAGGGATTTATTTATTTATTTATTTGATTCCAGCGTCATTAACTTAGGTACTTGTGTGAGCCTGAGCAGTCACCTTCAAATGTTTCTAACATATATAAGGCGTATATCTTGTCCTGTGTTGGGTTTAAACTGTTGACCTCTGGCAGAAATGGTACAGTCACTATCAAAATGGGCCATTAGCCTAATCAAAATACAAGTCCTTACTTTGTTTGGGCTAAGTTACTTACTTTGGGCTAAGATCAAAATTAGCTATTAAAAAAAACTAGGAAATAGACCACAAACAATCCCGACAGTAATTCCTCAGCAAAATTGCGTTTCATTATACTTATGTTCGACCCATACAAAGAATTAGAGCAGTTTTTCAATCCAATAAGCTCATTCAATTTCAATTCAATTTACTTGCAGTTTATATATCCTATAGTTATACTACGAAGCGCTACGAACGACTACGAGAAAGTCGTAGCACTAATTGCAGCTACGAGTTGCTACGAAACTGGTTCACATAATACGAGGTGAATGAACTCTATAATATCGCCCTAAAGACTCGGTTCAAAGGGATCAAAGGTTAATTTAGGAAAGACTGCATATAACGAGTACTTATGTTTAGAGAAATATTGTAACGAACGTTGTTATGTTTCGAATTTCACGACTCAGTTTTAACTTAGAGTTACTGCAAAGATTTATACTCTTGTAATCAAAGACTCGAAGATCAGAGGAGCTGACAATATGGTGGCACATTAAATAAATAAATAAATCTCTGGACATTATTCACACAGCGCCATCTAGCCCCAAACTAAGCATTAGCTTGTGCTATGGGTGCCAGACAACGGATAAACATTACTTATATACTTTTTTTTGTAAATACCCAGACCGATACAAACAGACATGTTCATGCACACAAATGTTTGTACCGTGCGGGGATCGAACCCGCGACCTCTCGTGTAATAGCCGACTTCTCGACCATTACACCAAATGGCTCGTCAATTGATCAATGCGTTCTGGTTATCTCTATAATAGATAGGCCATTGTGCCTGCCTGCCAAAAAAATTGCCTACCATCAGGCGACCCGCTTGGCTCGTTTGCCACCTATGGCATTAGCCAATTAATAACGATTGTGCCTTGATTGCAATAATAGACTTGGTATTGAGGTATTTGCGCTGCAGTGGGACCTTACACTGTTTTATGACGCCAGTCACAAAGTTTTAACATCTTCCGGACTGTCAGAGTCGGCAACTGCCAGGCAAGTTACGCAACAGGAATGACTCGCCTCGCCAACAACTGGAAACTTTGCTTATACGTACATTGTACATACACATACAAACCAACACGTCAGTACAACAGTACACAACACAATATACATCGCTAGAATTATTAAACTCTTGCATCCTGAGTGCTAAATACTTTAAGTTTATTATATTTGCCTCTCATGTTACTTTATAGACAGAAAACCCAAGGCTTTTGATGATATGACTTTTTAATTTTCGTAGAGTAGATCAGTTTACATTTAAAATACGGTACAATCATACTTAACGTGTGAAGTTAAATATATAAATATAGATAAACATTTATTTGCAACAAAGGACACACATACACACAAAACAAGCTAAGTAGTAACTCAGTAACACAACATGAACAAAGAAAAAACATGTATGTATATATAAAACACTTTTTAAACTTGATTTTGACTTGAGCATTTGTTAAAAAACTATGATGATACTAATGTATCTCACTATATCTTGAAATGAAGTCATCGTTTTAATGATGATCTACTTAGATTAAATTTCCACGCCGCCAATAAAAATGAACCATTTGACAGCGTAACGTGGGAGTAAAAAGTAATTTTTATATTGAAAATAATTTCTCATATAAAGTACATATAAAAAGTTTGGGTTCATTCAATTTACACATTGACCATCAATCTGCTAAATTCAACGCCCTGCGTGACAGATTTGTTCTCACAGCAAATTGCGTTTCCATTCATCAGTGTGATATATCGATTTAGCCCTGGGAAACAATACCAATGGCTTCCTGTATAGGTAATACATTTCTAGGTTTACTTGGATGGTTAGATAAATTACTGGGTATTTTTTATTTTTACAAGATAAAAGAGGTATTGAAAAAAAAATGCTTTACCTAGAGGTAAAGCATCAAGTCATAATAGGGTAAACATTTGTGGTATGACCATCAAAATCAATAGATATCAAACAATCAAGTACATAACAAACACAAATATACATTACATGAGTGTTTGTCTTGTTTGTTGTTAAAGCCGCAACTTTTCATCAGGAAAGGTCCCTACCAAAATTAAATGCGCCATAAATCAGTTGAAATAAACGTCAAAATGTAAATAGAATAATGCTACCAATAACCACAAGCATATTGAAAGCGAGCAGTAAACCCAACACATTATTTACTCTGTGTAAAAGCAACAGTTATCTGTATCGATGAATTGTCGGCCATTTTCGATTCCCATAGCCGTTCGTAGCCGCTCGTAGCCGCTTGTAGCAGCCGTAGCGAACGCAGTTCATGAAATGAATGCAGTGCTACGAGAGCGGTCATTGATTCGCATTGTGAATGCTTGTGGGCATTCTGCATTTGCAATGAAAGTGAAATCTCCGCTAGAGGTGCTATCGGAATGTTCGGATTGTACGGTGTCACGGTGAATTATATTTTTTATAAACATAAATTGATTATACATGGAAACACCCATACCGCAACAAACAGACATGTCCTTGCCCTCAAATGTTTGAACCTGGATTAATAGCCGACTTCTCAACTTTTAAACCAAATCAAATGATAAGATAATGATAAGTAGCTTTAAAATGCAGCTTCATTTAGACGCAGTATTACAAGTCCATTGGTTGACACGTGTCTTTTACTCAAAGCCTATAATTTATTTATCTATAACCTGAAAATATAGATTTGCAATACTTTTAAACTCTATAATTACAATTATAATTAAGTTTGGTAATATTCTATGTAATAAAACTAATTACTTTTCCATTATGGAAATACGTTTTGATAATTTATTGAAACAATTCCACAAAGTGCTTTTCCTGTCCGTGTTCAAGTTACAAAAATTAAAAATTTCTTTATGAAAAAAGTTAGCTCGTGAAATTTATGGGAATTGTTGAAGTATTCTTTCAATTCTAATTCTGTGTGTGTGTATTACGCCTCTTATATGTTATCTGTTGTACAAGAAATTTTAGTTTTGGGGTAAATGTTACCGACACCGACTCCATAAATATAATTTCTCGTGCATAAAATACGAATTATATTAAAACTACATATGAGAAGCAGCATCACCATTTTTTTTGTGGTTTTTGAAAGAGCAAGGAACGCGGCTTTATATAATATTGCAACTTTAGTGGTGCCCGTATAAAATGTGTCGCAGGCAATTTGTATGATTCCGCCGTTTACATACGGCGTACTGACACACAGCTGAGACTAAAAAACAAATCGGAGGCGGAAATCGACTCAGATGGATATATGTTAGAAGGTAGGTACTACAGTGGTTACCTTATTATAGTGGTTATTTTTCTTTAAGCCTTTAAAAAATTGCCTTCGGCATAATACATAACTGCAAGCGTTTTTAAACTGACGACGCTGTATGTAAACGGTGGAATCACCCAAATTGCCTGCGACATATCCAAGCCTGATTCATCCCAAACAAATCGCTATAAGTACGGTCCCACCGCAATTCTACGTATCTCGCTAACCAGAATACCCCTCCCCTCAAAGGCATGTGGGCGAGCCGCCCAGACAATGTGTTTGAAACGGCACATACCTCACACGAGGCAGATATAATATTATGTAATTGGACTAAATCGGTACCTTATTTTACCTAGAAACAGGAAACTTGTGGTCTCTGATTAACATTTAATTTCAGTGGATGTGTGTGTATGCTTGACACACATTACACACACACACACACACACACAAAATATCTGACATACTACTAAATATTACTCTTGATCTTTCTTTCATAGCAAAAATTAAAAATCATAATTTTTATGCATAGAAATATTATGTAATCTTAGCTCAATTTTTTTAATGGCGGAAAGAATTTCTCAAGGCATAATAATATGAGAGAGCCAAGCCTTATAGAGACAATACTGAGTAGGCATAAACCTACACCGAGTCATAGAAATATTATGTTCTACGTAGTAATAATAGCTCAATGCACCGAGTAGATAATGTGTCGAGGCACGGACCTTACTTTGTCTCTGCGATCTGATACATTATCTCATTTCCTAAGACAATTGGCTTTCTCTAACGACGTTAACTTTGTACTTCTATATACATATATGTATGTATGTTTCGTAGTTTGGAAGCTTATCTGCGTAATGTTGTTTGATTTATTTAATACTAGCCCTCCGCCCGCGGTTTCACCCGCGCGTAATTTTATTCTTCAAATATCCAAACTCCAAATAATCAAATAAGTAGGGGAAAGATTTGATTGTTTGTTTGTATTGAATAGGCTCCAAAACTACTGAACCGATTTGAATAATTATTTTACTATTGGAAAGCTACACTATCCTTGGGTGGTATAGGTACTTTTTATTCCGGAAATGTGGGGGGAAGGGTGGTATCCCACCTTGTTTTCACTATCCCCGGGTGACATAGGGTACTTTTAATCTCAGAAATGTGGGGGAAGGGGGGATATTTGAAAAAAGAAAGATAATTCATTTTATTACAAAAAATATTTTAAATTGTCAATGCGTCTATTGTGAAGACAAAGAAGTGACAAATTGGCCAGTTCTACAATAGATAACATAATTAATTGTCCGATATTAAATAAATTGCATATTATGCCAATCCACAACGCCGTCTAGGCACAAACTAGCTAACTAGCGAGACAACGGCCATTTAAAGAGGCACCCAGACCCAACACAACCATAAAACCAAAACGGTCATCAAACCTTTCTCTCTGTAATGAGATAAGGGATTATGAGCTAAGCGTAGGAGTCTGCGAGCATCGCCATCTCTTCGCTATACAAACACTTTACATAATAGTCAAACAAGACCGACATTATTGGTAATGGGTATTGCGGCTTATACTAAATTAAAGTAATTTTGTCTGTTTGCGCGGAGCAACATTTACCACTAACACAAAAAAATGTAATTTGTATTTTTGACAGGCACACAGCCCGCAGCGGTCACTCCGACCTATTCTATTGAGTAGGTATTCTCAAAATAAAGTTTTTCCGCAATTTGATTATAACGATGTTTCCACGGACCGGGCCGACAACACACTCTCCGGGTAGCCAATAGTATTCGGCTACAATAGTAAGAGGCATCGCCATTGGTCGAGCCGCCAGCCAATCGCAAAGCTAGTGTTGGCGGTAGTTTTAAATTAATCACTATTCGTTCCACTAATGAAGTAACTTGTAGCCTGTTTCATACATCTCCGAGAGTTGAATAACTTCCACAACATTAATTACGAATCACGAAAGTAGCTTCCAATTTTGATATGAATCGTCGGCGCGTTCCAGTCGATTAATTCCCCTTATTTCTGTAATACCGGGAATTCTAAGGAACGAATATCGCGGCATCCGTTCAATACTGACTGTATACAATATAATATGAACGTCTTTATGATATCACTAGCAACACGAACTTGATTCTATCGGGTATAGATTTTAAATCATTAGTATTAGTAGTATTATTTATTACATACCATACTTAAGACAAATTAACAACATATTTTCTGTCTTTGAGTACTGCAGACCATGTCATTCTACGTAATAATGTTGACAACATGCCTTGCGAAATGTGGATTGGTAATGATAACCACTGTAGTGTATGTGCGAAAAGAGGTTGTATACTGTCGTCTCCTGCTCACACTTGATAATATACACTGGTACTCCTGGACGTGAGAGGTCAATAAAATTGGCGGGATGGACACGGACGGGCGCGGGGTGTGCAGCAGAGAGCCGATAAATAAATTACCAACTAAACAAGTAAATAAACAAACAGTACAATCACAAACTGAGTGAGCTGTGTTCGAAAAATTCGACACATTTTTTTTCCGATCCGGAAAGCCAATACATAGACATACCTTTTCCCTGGGTTGTGACTTTTAATGCTGAAATTAAATAGAAAAAACGAATACATATAGATCCACCGTTTTTTAAATCAAACACATCAGAAAAAACTCTACTAAATAACTAGATTTACTAACATTTTTATCCATATAATATAACAAGAAACTAGGTGTTTTCTAGGCATAAGAAGTAAAACAATGCCTGGCTCGAGCCATCTGGCCCAAATTCCCGGCTTATAAAAAGATCATTTGTCGTGAATCTCCATAAAGAGGCGCGGGAGACAGCGATTTAATAAATTGCATTATTATGAAAGCTTCAATATTTATAAGGCACTTTTAATATAAAGGACGGCACATCTGCTGGCGTTATTTTCACGATGACTGGGTGCTGTACCTAAAATACTAAGCTAAAATACTAATGCCTAGTAGATTACCTTTCAGATATGAATGATGCTGTCTATTGTGTCAATGTTACAAAAAATAATTTATTTTAATTATAATTTACGAAGAACTTACCCAACAACGTTGAAACTGGCAAAAAGTTACTTGTTATAGGAAGCCTCTTGATAATAAAAGCAATCTGACTGATGTATGGAAATCGAATTTTTTTTGTATAAATCTGTTCTATAGGTTGCTTGGAAATCTAAGCAAATTGTAGGGATGTTCTTATACATTTGGAAAAGTTTTGCCTTTGATTTGGTCTGATTAGGCTGATTGCCTAAATCTCGAGGTCCAGAGTCCAAATCAAGTGAGACGAGAGACTTATCATCATTTTCTCTTTGTTACAGAAAAGCAGCCCCACACAATACTTCTGGTACAGAACAACCCTCCAGATCTCCGAAGACATAAACTACCCACAGAGCTTCAACTACAAGATCGCTCTTGCTCTCGTCATAGCTTGGATCCTCGTCTACCTCTGCATGATTAAAGGCATCGCCTCCTCAGGGAAGGTGGTCTACGTCACCGCTACCTTCCCTTACATCGTCCTTGTAATCTTCTTCTTTAGAGGCATCACATTGAAAGGCATGGGCGACGGGCTCGTACATCTTTTCACGCCGAAGTGGCACACGATTCTCGACCCTGTCGTTTGGCTGGAAGCAGGCACTCAGATCTTCTTTTCTCTCGGCCTTGCTTTCGGAGGCTTAATAGCCTTTTCTTCGTACAACCCAGTGGATAATAACTGCTACAGAGACGCGATATTGGTTTCTATGACGAACTGCATAACGTCGATGTTTGCGGGGATAGTAGTGTTTTCCATCATCGGGTTTAAAGCGACGATGGTGTACGAGAAGTGTCTGGAGGCGAGAAATGAGACGTTGCTGGAACTGTTCGGGCCGGCGTACCAGTCCATGGTGTTTCCTGAGCCGGGGCAAATTGTGGAGATGGACTTCAACGGGAATCTGACGAAGTTGGTGATGCCGCAGTTGCCCGAATGCGATTTGCAGAAAGAATTAGATAACGTAAGTTTGTTTTATTATATTTTAAGCTTTAGTAAAATGAGATAGGAATAGGATATGGTTGTCTTGTTGATTGCACAGGCAGTTATGGCAGATCTGCTTGAAGCTTGAATATTGTAGTCTGATCAAAGACATAAGTCGGAAATATCTTCTGCTTTGGTTGTCAATTCGGGTTTTTTAAAATACGTTAAGTTGTTGAAAGTTGTCTTGAATGCGAAGCCATTTAAACTATTTTCTTTTACGATACGACTCGGCTACAACAGCTTTTACAGGACAATAGATACAGATATTGTAAAATATAATCTTGAATACACGGTTATTTTACACGTTTAAGTCATAACCTACGATTTCGTACGATACAAAAGGAACTTCTCATCTTAAATATACCCAATTTGTGTTAAGTACACGAGAGCGGAGTAAGACAATACACGTGTGTGCCAATTATACCACAATGCCAATGTAAATATATAATATGTAGACTGCCTTTGTCGACGCCATCTATCATATAAAATGAAAAGTAATGGGAAAGGCGACCGTTGGGTAGTTTACCATTCGGGCGGGTTGCGGTCCTTTTGGCTGAATCTGAACCGGAAAATATTAGATGACAAATTTGGAAAGGTCAAGAGGTAAATGATATTTACAACTATGTATATAATTTTATAAGGGTAAAAGGTCTGAACATAGAGTATGGCAGGTAGGCTATATTGGCCTATTTCATCAGGTAGTTTGTCAAATTACCTTGCTTAATGAGAGAAGATGATTTGACTTCTATTCTAGCATAAAATTTCAACCCAGAGACACGGACATCGATCTGATTCTTAAGCACTTGTATTACATAATGTAGGTGACACAAATATACACTTAAATACAAATAACGATTTTTATCATATATACCTAAATGTTTGTTCTTTGTGGGATTCAAACCTACGACCACTAGCGCATAGGGCATGGTCGCTACCAAAAAAAAGTTATTGGACGAGTCAAACTTCTAACTCTGGCGCTATTTAGACACGGTGGTATTTTTTTTTCATCTTAAAGAATTAAATATATCCAAGCTATTTGTTTAAACTAAGCCAAGTTCCTTTTGTGATTCCGCTTGAGACGGGCCGTTTTACAGAACTTTCTTATCGATGCTAAGTTTTTCGTGAACGTTTCAGTTTTCTACCCTCACGACCAAGTCGTTAGAAGCCATTAGTCTTCATCTTACAGTGTGCCATATATTTCACTATATGGCCATTGTGGGATTTTAAGTTTGCGAGAGACTTTTTAGTATATACAGTACTTATGCCAAATAACAAGTAGAACTAGAAACATTATTATAAGGCATTTTTTGTGTCCACTAACTTTCATTCAATGTTAGGTTAGGTACATACAAATTACAACACGAACGGTATGCCGTTTCGACAACAAAAAGTTTAGCCTTGATGTTTGTATCTTCCGGGGTGTCCTTATGTAATATAAAAAAAAAACTTTTATCAGTTGTTAGGCACCTATTTACAGTTTGGGACGATGGTGCTGTGTGGTATATATATTTATACAATTTGTTTGACCGCCACAAGGCGAGCACCGGCTTGTCCAGCTTTAAAGGAGTAACCGGGGCAGTTTAATATGAAGTAGGACAGTGTATGGGAACTGGGGCACAGGGCTAACCTGAGTCCCACACACAGCCGCAGGTCTCGCTAGCCGGTTATGGTGCTTCTTAAACATTCTCCTCCAGTAATACGAGTAGTATATTTATAATAACAATTGTGTATTGTTTCAGACTGCGTCAGGCACCGGCCTCGCTTTCATAATATTCACGGAAGCCATCAACCAGTTCCCCGGCGCGCAGTTCTGGTCGGTGCTCTTCTTCCTGATGCTCTTCACCCTGGGCATAGACTCCCAGTTCGGGACCCTGGAGGGAGTGGTCACATCCATCGTGGACATGAAGTTATTCCCCAACCTGAGGAAGGAGTATTTAACGGGAGGTATATGCCTCCTCTGCTGCCTGCTGTCGATGGCCTTTGCACATGGCGCCGGGAGCTACATATTCTTGCTGTTCGATATGTATAGCGGGAATTTTCCGCTACTCATCATTGCGTTCTTCGAGTGCGTCGGGATTTCGTACGTCTATGGCGTTAAGAGGTAGGTGTATTTTATTATTATTTTAAGGTAAATAATGGGCATTGAAAAACATCAACACAAGAACAACTTTTAAAATCATGTATATTTTAAAAAGTAGAAATCTTTAGCAAAGGATGACATTAAATGTCATATTTATTTCATACTACATCTAACCCGGTGACCTTCGTATCATTTACTTTAGTATTTTCCTCGCAATTTTTCCATATTTTCTCATTGTTTAAACCTTCCCTGGACTATTTCAAGACTAAATAAATTAGTCAAATCAGTTCAGCCGTTCTCGAGTATTAGCGAGACTAACGAACAGCAATTTATTTTTATTGAAATAGATTGGTCATCTCCTAAAACATGAAGTTGTTGTTGTTTAAACATGAAGCTAACGTTATGTTATTTAATTACAATTAACAATTTAATAATATATGCAATGGTCTAGTGCTTTATAAAGTACTGGGCTGGGATCTCGGGATTCTGGGTTCAATTCCCAGATCGGACAAAATTTGTGTCGGATTTTTCGATATAGCTCGGGGTTGTGATCACACAAACGCATTTCGCAAGCATGGTGATATAGTCATTACTTGTCATTGTGACTTGAAATCAATGATGAAGGCCTTTAAAGCCCGACCAATAAAATAAAAAACCTCGCTATATTGCGGAAAAATATTGGAACTAATTTCTTCAAGTGCCAACAATGAAATAAAAAAAGAATAAGATGTCATTCATTATTACTGTCTGACAAATTCTGACAAAGTGTGATGTCAATTGTCAACCGTGTCTTGTTACTATTGGATATTGTGAGTTATTTGTAAGTATAGCCATAGCAACCAAGTGTTGCTAGCTATCACCATAGCCAATGTGGCGCCTCCAGAGAAGCTGGCAGCTGCAGCAGGCTTTTTATTTTTTTGGTCAGGCTATAACTGCAGTGGGACATTACATAGGCTTTACTCACTTATAAACGTGATTAATACGACTTTTAATTTTTTTTATTTAGAATCGGAACAGTACCTACTATTTCAAAGCTTTGTCTTAGTGGCAGCTGTTACGAGTCCCATCTCCCCCTACTCTGTGTTGCGTCAGTTTCTTTGAACAAGACAACTCATCTCAGCTCTAAATATAACTTTACAAACAGAGGTTCAAGAGGGAATCTCATAACTTTTGTCATACTCCGTTCAAAATAGATTTATGGAATTCACGAAATCTATACTATAAAAGGTAATTTATAAAACACGCGATACATTTTTTCAAAATAATTTATCAAAATATAGGTAATATGTTTACGTGCGTGTCGTTTGGTTAAAATTGCATAATTACCTAATGTAAATAAAGTTACGCCATTTTTTTATATACTCGAAAATACATACTTAATAAACGAAACCAAAAATAAACTATTTAAAAAGAAATTAAATTATCGCGTGTCAAAATAAAATCAAAGGCTTCAAAGATTGCACTTATGAATCGTCAGAAATAAAAATTATAGTGACTCTACCACCGTTTCGGAATCTATTGAGAAGAACCGGCAAGAAACTCAACAGTTACTACTTTTAATCGCCAATAAGTTTTCAAAATGATTAGTACCTAGGTACTCTATAAAACATTTCTGTTCTGGATTCCTTGATCCAGAAGCCCCAATACACTAATAACCTATTATAAAACATTTCGGTGTGCAATAAAGATGATTAAAGTGTTACAATGGGTCCGCACCGGGCGGCACTTTTTAGGGGGCGGCAAAATTTCACAATAAATAATAAAAAAAATGTACCATTTCATATTTTTATCGCAACTATTTATACTATAAAATTTAAAGTTGAAGTGTACCTTGATGGAATAAGCCGCGGTGGGCGGCGTGTCTGTTTGCCAACTGAAGAAGCAAAAAAAGGGCGCAGAAATTGTCTTCCGCCCCGGGCGGCTGACACCCACGCTACGCCACTGGCTTAAATAGGAATATAGGTCAAGGTTTTCAAATCCACAACATTGAAATGTCCTTCGAGCATCTGTCGGAGTGAGTAAACATAAAGAGAATTTAAACCATCGTTTGGGCCGACCCAACGTTCCGTGAAATGGATGTCATCTCGACAACTTTCCACTTACCTCGCCTTTGATGTATGAGGGTCGATAACGATTGCTAAAAAGTTAGTTCCTCATATTTAACCCTTGTAGTGCCTACTGAAAGCTTTCATTGAACCTCGTCATTATTACAAGATAATAAGGTTCAATTTTCAGTGGCGACACGATGAAACTATCAGAAAGTATGTGAGTGTTTTCAGAAAACTATGAAACATTGTAAATCCGGTTTCGGAAACTTTAAGTTTGAAAGGCTCAATCATGGAGCCAAGTCCGATTTATCGGTTTAGACAATTGAGAAAATAAACTTTTTTGATTTGTGTTCACCTGTTGCTGATTCCTGCCAATATTATAAATGCGAAAGTCTGGATGTTTGGATGTTTGTTTGTTCCTCAATCACACCTAAACGGCTGAACGGATTTAGATGAAATTAGGCACACGTATAGTTTATTACCTAGACATAGGCGGAAGAAAATTCTGCCGCCCTTTTTTTTGCTCCTCCAGCCAATTTTGCCGCCCCCTAAAAAGTGCCGCCCGGGGCGGACCGCTACTGAGAAAAGTAAATGTATCTACGCCAAATATAATCTTTATCTCCAAATTAAATGAATTAATTTGATCCCTGATTCCTAATTCTACGAGATTGGATTTTCGTGTCAACTTCGCCCCGTGAAAGCAATAAAACAAAAAGAAATAATACTAAAGCGACACAAAAAAAATCATCGGCTGTTCTTACTTAACACAAGGTTTGGCGCGAGGCGGACCCTACGGCCCTTTGTGATAAGTTGATTAGCGTTGGCTTCGCTTTCTCATTGAAAGCATTTTAATGACTTGCGCCGACTTTTCGATACCCGAATTGTGTGCTATTGTTATGGGATAGATTGCTCAGGTTGTTCGGGTTCCGTACCTCAAAAGGAAAAAAGGGTTCCGTCCCGATAGTATCACTATGTTTTCCGTCCGTCACAATGTCAAATGAATAGATTTGTGATATTGAAAAAAGTGTCAATGTAATTAGTGAAGTATTTTCTTATTCACTGCTACAGACAAATTACTTTCCAATAGCACTCTCACCACACTCGTACCATTTTATTGCTAAGCTGTTACTCATACGTCGGGCGGTACTGTTTTTGAACTTCTTTAACAGGGGGTACTAGCCCGGCGGTCGAGCGAAGTTGTTTTGACTGCTATTAGAAAAAAACTGTCTATACTTCGATCACATAATATACATATTATGATCGAAGTGTCTATAGCAAGATTTCATCATATAGTTTTCCTTTGCAGCTATAGTAGTCAAACCGACTTTGAAAATCTTAGCATCAAGTAGACTTAAGGGTAGTACATATTGTATATTCTGTGTTTAAAGCGGAAATTAAATTCATAGACCTTTACCATTGTTAAACGGAAAGTACAGTCGCCAGCACATCAGACTACCCCAATCTGTTAAATGTCTACAACCAATTTTCAGCTTTATTCTCTACATTTAATTGAGAATTGTGACAGATTAGGGGAAAGTTGATCTGCAGCCGTCCGTACATGGCTCACGACCAGTTTAACCACTTTTCTTCGAAGGCCGTAAAAACATAAATACCCGGTTATGTATAAAACTTTTCCCCCTCAACATTCCAGGTTCGCCGACGACATAGAGCTGATGACGGGCCAGCGGCCGGGCATCTACTGGCTGATCTGCTGGAAGTACCTCTCGCCGCTGGCCATGCTGTCCATCCTCGTGTCCTCCTTCGCCGAGCTGGCCATGGAGGGGTCCGGGTACGACGCCTGGATCAGGTAAGTGTTGAGCATTATCATGTTTATTATAGAATAGTTTAAGCAAAACTTTTTAATAAAAGTCTTTTGATCTTAGCAGCAGTCTTTTGTTGTTTTGTTGCACTTTCTATCTCGTATTTCTATGTGTCTAGTCAGGCTCAAGATACTGAGCCTGACAAGACACATTAAAAATTGTTTCTTTGTTTTTTGAATAGAAATGTTCTACTTATTTTTATTTACTTGTAAAGTTTAATTAACGCCTAGATGGTCTAGTAGTGGTTTACCGGGCGGTGATCTCGGGGTCTTGGGTTGAATTCTCAGGTCGAGCAATATTTGGGTTTGGTTTTTCGGACACAGCTCTGAGCTCAGGTTTGTCATCGAAATCCGCATTTGGCAAGCGTGGTGATTAAGCCAGTATCCTATGTATCATTGTAGCGATAACTTGTGAAGTTCACTAGTGAATAATATGCAACATAAATGTATTTTTTAAATATCTTTTTACCTTGCAAACTTGTGTAAAAATCTACTTTAACTTTAGAAGCTGCCTCGGTGGTGCAATGGCTAGTAGACTAGACCATCTATTGTGTTGGTCGGCATGAATATCTTATTCGGTTGATCTGCGTCTAATGTGTTTTTGTCATAATTTGCATGTGGAATGCCCTTCCGGCTCACGTGTTTCCTTCCTCCTATAATCCTGGGCTTTTCAGGCGGGGCGTGAAGCGGCATCTATGCAGGCCTTCAGGGTGAGGGTGACTGGCTCAATGGGTACTATGATCTATTGAGCCAGTCAACCTTATATTTGGACCTCACTTCCGCTTACCATCAGGTGGAGTGAGGTCATCCTGACTGCATCTTTATAAAAAAAAAAAAATTCCTCACCAGGTCTGAAGGAGACACGGAGCGGAAGCCGTGGCCGATCTGGGCGGTGATGCTGGTCTGCGTGCTCGTGCTGGCTTCCGTGCTGTGGATCCCAGCCCTGGCTATATGCAGGTTGATTATACCATTCGTGTTATAAATAATGAAAATATTTTTTAACTGTGAGAGCCGTAAAAAGATAAAGAGATGATCAGATCACAAAAAACGTATGTAAGTAATTATATCCGTTATCTGGCGCCCATAGTACAAGCTAGCCATCAAGGCCTAAACTAAGGCTTAAGCCTAGATGGCGCTCTGTGAATAATGTCCAAGGCTATTTATTTATTCCATTTTAAATATATTTTCAAAAACTTTACAGATACTTCGGCCTGCCAATAATAGACGACGAGGAGCGCGCCTGGTTCCCAGCCGAGGAATTACGAGACTTCCACGGAATCGAACCCCGACCCGTCTCTGCCACCGAGACGCTGCTGTTCTGCACCAGGCCCGATGGCTCCGAGAGCTGCTGCTGGCCAGGCTGCTGCGAGACCGATGATGAAGAGTAAACCAAGGCTTAGAATAACTTACAGAAACCTAGTCTGACCATCTCTTCTGAAGCACTTTCATTGGTAGGTAAAAACGGTACAGAGTCCGGCAAACATCTTGAAACTTGTTCGACGGAGTGGAGGAAAGTTTGCCTATGTACATTTGCGCATGACCAATAGCGTGCGCGCATCTCCCGTCACCCGCATAATTCTGACCAGTAGAGCGCGCGCGAAGCTCAAAATTCGCGTTCTGCGCAATTCCCACCCGATTTCAAGATGCTTGTCGGACACTATTTCAATCGATGAAGTGTAGTGTCGAATGGCAAAGGAACCCAATCACGTCTTGCGAAAAAAAAATGACGACTTGTGCACATAAATTGAGCTACAACACATCTGAAAAGCAAATTATCTTATCAAGTATAATGTGTGTGTAAGCAAGTAATCCTCACGTCAGTGTGAATCAGTTTATGCTTTACATTTGACAAAGCGCTGGTATTAAGACTATCTTCTAAAAATTATTATTCTGTGATCCAAAGCTTAATTTCCTCCTAGGTTGACGTCGGTCAAGCGCATAGAGGCATAGAAAAATCTACCGCGGACGTCCGCTTTACTGTGAAGTGAAACATTTCGTACACCAAGGACTAATACTTTGGGATGCGAGATGAGTATGGCAGGTATTTTGTTCTACAAGTAATACTGGCTTGAAAACATAACATTTTTATAACTTAATTGTTTTAAGCTGGGATATGGTTTGAATTTCAAAGTGTAGACTTCTCCGGCGGCGTAACCAAAATTATCACGTAACGTGCAATGTACCATGATATTTGCAAGTAATGTCACCCTTTTGTTGTAAATGATTCAACAAACTAGTTACATACTGATATTGTTTATCAACTTTAACGTTATTGGTGCCCACCGTGGGGCTGTAAGTGATTTAAAAAATAACAAAAATGTTGTAGCTTTGCGTCTCAGTAAGAAAGAAAATATAATAATATTATAGAGTAAGAGCATTTATGACAATAAGAATACCCTAAATTCTGAGCGGCGTTTGTAATTCGAAAAGAGAAATAATGGAAAAATGTATAGTCTTAGTTACATAATATGTACTAAACTTGTTAAATAACTTGTTTTACCATTTTTTCAAAACATGGGGACGTTATTAGGTTAAGCTAAACGAAATCGTGACAATAAAATATTACGAAGGCCATTCATTGGCAAAATTTTGTAGAAAACTTTTGTATTTAACCATATTTTTGAGGTTTCTTGTTGTTTAAATATGTAAGGTACTAATATTTTGTAGATGTGTCTTTTCCTACAGAAAACGTATAATTATTATATTTAAACATAAATCGAGGATGAAAACGCCGCGCTGGCAATAAAATACGACTTTATTTTATAGGACTCTAAATTGTTTGTTAACTTTTTGACTTTCGTTCCAACTCGAGTATGCCGTTGTATGGCAAAACATCTGATGAATACGTTCCAAAAAACAGTAAAACATTATGCAATATCCGATGAAAAAAAAGTATTGAGCTATGGAACTCGTATTTTCGGATCAATTATTTGAAATCATTCGAATTATTGTTTGAAAATGAATAATTCGGCAAAACGAATGATTGAAAAAACTTGGAAAAATCATTACAATTTTCAGTTTATTTACATACTTAACTTATGACAAGTAATATCTTCACAGAATTCTGTGACAATCATAGACGGATCAAAAACCGATTTCTTCTGTTTACAGTATAGTCGGTATAGTAGGTAAACTTGTGGATATAGGACAATAATAAATTATTATTAATATATTGTACCCTTGGACAGTAAAAATTGCAAGTAGGAACAAAGAAAAGTATAATATCTAAATGGAAATATCAATGTTGTATGTTTCACATATCTATCGATTATGTATTTAGTAATTCGATCATATCTTTACATAATCAACGGCAAATACATGAGCACAATGATATTTTATTTAATTGATGTATGTACTTACCTACTTATGTTGAAACTGTTTACAATGTTTTAGAATAAGTTTTGAAAATAGTATATTTGTATTTGTATAGTATAGTGTATTTTATTGTTGGAACTGTATAACTTTTTTAATATTTACAAATCTCTGTGTCCTAATTTTAGTTTTTATAATGATTACTTTATGGTTTTCATCACTTGTCGTTAAGATCTAGAAGGCTTGCTTTGCAATTGTTTTGGGTAAAATGAGATATCAAAAAAAAAAAACTAAGCCAGACCTCATATTCCGTTTAATATCTTTTTTCGGAGAAGACTGCGTTTAGGCAACATAACCGCAGGCTAGCTAGACCTGCGGCAGTGTGCGGTTGTTGAGACTTAAACGTTACACTACCCAATAAACTCCCTAAGCTGGATTCAGTCTTGTGGCCATTAACCAGCCCATACCCTTCAATACCTGGATGAGTCGAGCCTCTTAGATCTCAACAACTTTAATATGTTATTTTCTAGTTTCTCTTTACGACTGGTGTTTTAGGACCGTTATTTTTAAAAGACTACAACAAACTGACAATAACAGGCAGCTATTTTAAGATTTTTGTCATTTAATTCTTTGATATGAAAATATTAGATCTAGAAATAGGTGTAGCTAAATTTTGCTAAAATAATATATTGAAAAACATAATCATTGCCACTAATGAATGCCATAAATAGATATTTACAGCAATATTAATATACACATTTACTTGTATTATAATAGAAAATGACGTATCTTTATTTCATTAAAAAAATTAAAAATATAGAAATTGTGTGGTTCCAATTTAATGACATGATTTGTATACATGGTTTGGATAGTGGATATCCACGTACATATCACAAACTCCATATAAATTGTAATATTCCTACACATCATTTTTTCGAATCAAAGTCTTGCCAGTTTAATTAAGAGGACATACTAAGGGTGAGAAAATTGAAAATTGGGTTTTTGTAAAATCTATTGCTGTCGCGCAGTGCCCGAACAACCGAGCTATCAATGTGTGAGTGAGACTGTCAATGTTTGCGTGCCACGCCGCCCCCACGCCCCGCGCCCGCCTGCACACAGCTAATAGTGTTAATAGACGATCGAACCAGTGCGCTCCGCACAGCGCACCGTACGGTGCGCTCTTTTGCTCCAGACGATCGCACCACACAACGCACCGTCCAGTCGTTTTCGAGGCGTGAAAACGGCAATCTTACGCTGCGCTGCTCGATTCATTCAATTATGGCTCCTATTACTAAAAAAGCGAAGATTGCTGTAGCAGTCGCTGCTATTGCCGTAACGTCATCTTTACCCGTTGTAAAAAAGAAGAAAAGGAGAGAATGGGCTAAATTTTACTTAAAAAGCAGGCAGAATTACAGTCACATAAGGCTACTGAAAGATTTGGATGATGACGACTTTAATAATAATAATAAATAAATATCTCTGGACATTATTCACACAGAGCCATCTAGCCCCTAACTAAGCATTAGCTTGTACTATGGGTGCCAGACAACGGATAAACATTACTTATATACTTTTTGTAAATACATACATATTATACATAGAAACACCCAGACCGATACAAACAGACATGTTCATGCACACAAATGTTTGTACCGTGCGGGGATCGAACCCGCGACCTCTGGTGTAATAGCCGACTTCTCGACCATTATGCACCAAATGGCTCGTCAAACTTTAAAATATATCTAAGGATAAGTCCTCATTTATTTAAGGATTATTGTTGCTGTGACATACGTCCTTCACGCTTAGAGGTAAACATTCAACTGATGCGCCGAACGGTGCGGTGCGCGCTCCATACGAGCGAACTTTTACCGGATCGCACCAAGTTCGATGCGTTTGCCATCGAACAGACCGCACAAGTAATAATAATAATAATGTGCGGCGGACGGGCATACATACGATCGAAAACACACCGCACCGCACCAAGGTCGCGGTGCGGAGCGCACAGATTCGATGGTCTGTTAATACTTTAAGAAGGAATAGAACAAAAGAAAAGATTTCTACTTACCTATATAAAAACGATAAAATAAATGTTTACGGACAATGCAAAGGAAAAAACAGGTCACTAATTTCGACAGATAGTATTAAGTCTTGCCGGTACAGTGGCTACGTACTGCGCATCGTCACTGATAGGTCCGTGGATCGGATCCGACGAGTACCCCTATCGCTTTTTGTGAATTTATTCGCATTTGATAATAGGAACTTTCCACGAGTACCTAAAGTTATAAATTTTTAGTTCTTTTTTGTATATATTTTTAAAAGATTAATATATCTTCCAGTCAACGAAGCTCTAACTTAGCCATTTTAGATGAAAAGCTGTAACTGGTGCCAAAATTTTTGTTAAAGACTCCGTAATAACATACTAAAAATGCAGGGTCGTGAGTCACCGGGGTCAGTGGAAAAAAATAATGGAAAAGGGTGTAAAAATTACTTTTTCCTAAAAATCTCGGAAACTAACAAAAATATGAAAAAATGTTTCAGACAAAAGATGTAGAAAATTACTTTTTCTACAGAAAAGGTCATTATCAATTTACGCTTATCGCGCACCGTTTGCTAGGAAATCGAGTATATAGTGCACTTATTGATGTTGAACCAAATCAATAAAAATAAGACGGAAATGTCTGGGGATATCGAAGAATGCATAAAAATAATTTTTAATTGAAAAATTTGTAAAAATTCTATTGAAACGAAAATCATTGTGCGAATTTTCGCATTTTGTACGCGATTTCCTACAAATTGATAATAACCTTTTCTGTAGAAAAAGTAATTCTCTACATTTTTTGTCTGAAACTTTTTCCTATATTTTTGTTAGTTTTCGAGATTTTCAGGAGAAAGTAATTTTTTCACCCTTTTCCATTTTTTTTCCTATGACCCCGGTGACTCACGACCCTGCATTTTAGTAAGTATGTTATTACGGAGTCTTTAACAAAAATTTTGGCACCAGTTTCAGCTTTTCATCTAAAATGGCAAAGTTAGAGCTTCGTTGACTGGACTATATGGCTTTCTCTTGTGGCAAATGTAACACTCAAGCAAAGGTAAAGGACATGGTTCAATGCTCGGTTTGTGACAAAAGATATCAGACATCTTCGTGGGGCTAGTGGTTTTGCCAGTTTTTTGCGAAATAAGTAAGTAAAACCTATTTTCTATTTTTCTATTTTCGAGAAATATTGGTCATCTTCAAAGTGCCATAGCTTGGCTTCTATGAAGTCAAATAGAGCTGCCTCCAGTTGTAGGTACTTTAATACAGTTTATTAGTGTAGTGTGTCGTTCACAAAAAAACATAGTTTTGGCCCTGGAGAGCAAATAGTAAAAAAAGTCCCAAAATTTCGAAGATTTTCTCGATTTTCTCAGTTTCCACAGGTTTTTCGAAGTTGCAAATTTGAAATCACATTACTCTAACAGATACAATATACTTAAAATGCAGAACTACATCACGCTTTGCGAATTTAGCTTCTTTTTTTGTCTAAATCCGACAGCCTAGTCGAGGCGTTTAAGTATATAATTCATAAAAAATTGTCAAGAAAAAGTTTATCAGTTACATAATACCTTCCAACAATAAAACATCACAACAATTTGCTAAATGCACTTCACGCAAAATATTCTAACTGGAAATATCGATATCGATGAACAACACTAGGATATCGATATAACTATCGACTACGTCACGTCATAGAGAGTATACGTATTAGTCCGCGTCTCCCCAACCTCAAGCCTCCCCCGCAGAGCGCGATAGAGACAATTGCAGCTTGGACCGAAAATACCTATTAAAAGTTACGGAAAATCAACGTTTCGTAGTCCCCTGATTTCTCCTCCAAAACTTGACCGATTTAACTATTTTTTTCATCAAAAATTAAAGAAAGGCTTTGACCGTGTTCCTATGTTTTCCTTTTTTTAATTAAATCTAGTTAAATTTGTTTTCTGGATGTTTAAACACAGCGGAAAATCTGGCCATTTTTTTACATTTTTGAAGGTTCATATCTCTCTTAATTATTAATTTATGAAAAAAAGGAAAACATAGGGACATGCAAATAGTGGTCATAGAATTTTGGAAAAAAAAAATATTTCACTAATGCCATTATCCAGGGAGAAAACAGGGGACAGCGTTTGTATGGAAAAATGGCTCCTGCCTTTCCTCTTAAAGCATATTAATTGTTATCATATCATAAGAAGATAATATCATCAAAGTATATCAAAATTATACAAACAAATCTAGAAGTAGTTTTGCTGTACAGAAGTAGGTACATATACTGAATACAATAGCGTGAAAGACTCATATTCTATTATTGTTAACTACATTTAAATACTGTGTAGTCTTTACCTGTGGAGTAAAATTAAAAATAAAAGAACGTTACTATCGATATGCCTAATCGATGTCTAGTTTTAGTAATATTTGAAATACTAATAATTTCTTTTTAATATAAAAATTAAACGACTTATATTGCCTGGCAGCTAAATTCAATAACTTTATTGAATAAGCTATTTTAAAACAAAAAATGTTAAATTATGACAATAATACTAGAATGTCCACTTTTTAACAAATTTATGAATCGATGAAGAAACTCACTTTAATGATTATGTCATAAGGTTCGATGTGATAATTATTGATTGTTATCTTTTTGACTAATATTGCTAGAATAGGCAATCCTATACATATACATACTTATATCAACTGTAAAGTTTATCGTTGTTTATAGCTGTATATTAACTATTTGTTATATTAGATTAGTGAATAGGTTATACATAAATAGTTCAATATAATCTAAATCTATCTAAGAATTGTTTTCTGCCTCCAGTTTAATAATAAAAAAAGTAACCGCTTAAGGAGAAGTAACAATAATTCTCCAAATAATAATATTTTGTAGTCAAATCTTTTTTCATAATTATTTTAACTCTACATCCCTGTACTTAGAAAAAGGACATCCTATAAATTGTTATTTAACTGAAAAATTAAACGTAGGGAATTAATTTAAATTAATGAAGTGCATCTATTAATGTAGGTACTTTACTATACTATATCTGTTGTAACATATCGTATTAATGTTAAAATAATGTTCAGACTGCAACTATGTAATGTTTGTACCTATATTACTCAAATTGTTAACCTTTCAGTTAAAAAAAACATGAAATTTAAAGAGTTCTTTTGATTTGGATAACAATTTATATAGTCATGTTCACAATAAAGTTATTTCAATATGTATAAATGTTACTATGTATAATCTATTGTTTTCTTGATACTTCGTACTTCGTTTAACGATGCTTCAAAACGATTCGTGTCAATTAACGATTGCTTGTATTGTGAATTGTAACTTACTTGTTTAATATTACATAGACTACGGAAACCATCTTATGCATTTCGCACAACATTTTGACGTCATTTACATTTTACGCAAAACGTATTTGACTAGGTAGATCTATTATTTATAATTACTTACTCGCATTTATTACACAACTTTTGGGAATGTAAATAGTGTTAATTTGTACCGCATAACCTGAATTTCTTATTCAATAGAATTTACCAAAATATTCTAGTAAAATAATTTTACTTTTCAATGGGAAATAATTAGTTTATAAACTTACTATTCCTGTTATTTTACTCAACTGCTTTAGAAGGACAGTTATTTATTTCTGAAGTTTTACTCGACTGCCCCAAGTTGGGCGCCAAATGTTTAGTGTTATTAACTAGTGCCCAAATAATCTGGATAACTTTAAAATCAGAATTATAAACAAAAGATATGAATTATATTAACTTTCTTTTAGGGTTTGGTATTTACTAATGAAAAGTAAGATAATAATGTATTATGAACCAAATAACAGTGCAGCTTCTAAAAACGTTTGCAATGTATTTAATTGATTGTGAGTGTATTATGGTTGCGTCCATATTATTAAGGATTGAATTGATATTATGATAGAAGCGCACAACGATTTTCCAACTGTAGGTATAAAAAGAGATAATGTAGATATTTTTCTTTTGAATCTGTTAATGGTAAGTAGATATTGTCGGCCTATTAAACATGTTCTAAATAACTTTTAAACTGGAAATGTGAGTGGCTTTCGCCATCATGGAAAGATAATTATAATCTCTTGTAAATGTTGCCATGTAAAGGCACATATGAAAGTATTGCACGCAATGGATATAAAATGTTTGTGTGATAGTACGGACGGCAGCAAATCAACCTACCCTAATCTGTCAAAAATTCTCAATTGGAAAAGAGCTTTAAATGAAGTGAATAAAGCTGAAAATTGGTTGTAGAAATTTGACAGATTGGGGTAGTCTGATGTGCTGTCGACTGTACATTATGAAGAAAATATAGGTGGGAAGATCAACTGTTAACAGATTTGAATTTATTTTCGTTAAAACATGATTATTGTAAAGCCTTATAAGCTTTGACATTTGTCTTCGAAACCAGTGGTTTTTATTAACTTTTATTAAAATATCTTCAGTCATAAAATATGTTCTTTCTGTAATATTACTACATCATACATATAGATGAAAGGTAAAAATAGTATAGACTTACATATATAAAATAGCTAAAAATACGATGCTTAAGTGTTGGCATCAACCTGTTGTTTCTGTGTAATAAATTGTATGCCTGATAATAAATAAAATAAATGTTGATGGTAAATAAACGTTCTAAAAATGTGTTTCTTTACAAAAACACCATTTACATAGAAGTTATGATTTGAAGTAAAGTTTTGTTATTTTCGTTAAATATATTTCGTTTCGTTCGTATTATCCGCCTTGACCTAATACTGTATGATTACAGACTTGGGTTTAGTTCCCGGTCGGGCAATTTTTTTTTCGGAATTTACGAACAATGACCATCATATCAATGCGCATTTGGCAAGCGTGGTGATTATACCAGTACAATCATTATATCGATGACAATTTCCATTTTGCATTTGCATGCAGTTTGACATTGCATAGGCTCACATTGGTACCGGCAAATTTGTTGACCATTGATCGATGGAGAGAGGGAAAGTTCGCGCATGTGCATTTGCGCGTGACCAATAGCGCGCTGGGATACCAAAATTCGTGTTACGCGCAATCCCCCCCCCCCCCCGATAGTCAACAAGTGTGCTGGGACCTGTACCTACCTACTGCGGTACGATTTTGAAACGGTTGACCGGATTTCGATGAAATTTTGCACATGTATAGTTTATAACCCGGATAAGGTAGGACATAGGCTATACAATTCCTACGGGAAACGTCTCATTCCCGCGGGAATAACGATAAAGGTACAGGTAAGGTTTGCTTAAACATAAAAGTCAATTAATTTAAGACATTTTATTTAAACTATCTAACTATGCGATTTAAAAGAAACATCCAGTCTTATGAATACAATCGCTGGTACAAAAATAAATTCTGTCTGCTACTTATATAACATAACGATAATTCATACATGTATATAATTATGATACGGGTTCAGAAGGCACTAAAAACTTTAACCACGCATAAATACAATCGTATTGTGCTTTCAATTTAGTCAAAAGGTGACGCCTAAATAACAATAATTAAAGTTTTCTAAATAGATTTTTGACATTTATTACATTGCTAAAACCCTAATAGGGGGCTCAGTTTGTATAGAAGAAAACACGCGCGGCACATCGTAGAGGTACTTGCATACAATGATTAAATCTGTCGTCCCGCGTACCGCGGCGGAGCGCGGTGCAGTGTGGTAACCGCCTTACATTAAGGACGCGTAACGAATTTCCTTACGCGTCAACAAAAAAAAAAACGTGAAGGGGAAACCGGGAGTTTGGTGAGTTGTGGTGGTAGGTTCAGTCTCAGACCAAGTAGTAAGTACTACAGACGGTCATGTCACGTACATTGGCTTTAAACGTTATGCAAATGAAGGGTTCAGTACCGAGTCATGTTGTTTTGCTAGTCTACGGTAATGGTACCTAAACGCATTTATCTTCGTTTACAACGATTTGTAGCTCTACTATTCATCGCTAAGTAGTTCGAATGGAGTCAATTCTATATCATTTCTTGCGTAACTTATTTTATTAGTTACACTACTGTTACTCATTATTATACTATGCTACTGTAGTGGCGCTAATAAAATACTGTAGTGGGAAATACTACAGTAGTTCCCTGAGTGAAAATGTAAATTCTCTTAAGCTCTATCCCCTATTCCTTAAACCTTGGTGAAAACAAAGCAGTGTTATAACGACAAGGCGTGGTTAAACTTAATAGGAACTTTCTGTCACGCTCTCTGATTGTTATTTATAATTGTTTCTATAGATGTGCTTCAATCATCAAAACGAATGATATAGGTAGATGCATTATTCCTGTTAGTAATTCTAGATAAAAAAAAAATTCGTACCACTAATGACAGAAGCATATCTACAAAAAGTAAATTAACGCCCGGTTCACACATGATCCGTTTTACTGTTCCGGTTTATCGTGTACGTCTTTTTTCGTCGATGGCGTATGTATTACTGTATACAGAATACTGTGCCATGTGTGAAGTCGCTCATACATAGGGTTGCCATCCGTCCGGGTTTCCCCGGATTTTTCCTAGTTTAGAGGGCATCCGCGGAGCGTCTCCGGGAAAGGTTTCATTTGTAGATCGAGTTTAAAAAGTGATTTATGACATTTTCAACTGTTTTTTATTACATTGAATATGTTTAAAAGATCTTGTTGACATGTCCGGCTTTCGGTTTTCACGCGTCTTGTCCTGTTTTCCAAATTTTAGAGATGGCAACCCTATTCATACAACTACATACGCCATCGATGAAAAAAAAACGTATACGATAAAACGGAACTGTAAAACGGACCATGTGTGAACCGGGCGTAATGCAGTTTCAACAGTATAATACTTGTACTAATTCATCTATGGCCTCGGCTCAAATTACATTTGGTATGTGAACACTATTTTAATAGGAATAAACGTTTACATCATCATCAAAGAAATCATCGTGGCAGCTCAAACACAGCCCCTACATAAGCCAAATTGTACATATTATGTAGAAACTGCATTTAGCAGTTCAATAATGCCATATTAACATTTTTAGGATTATTTTCATTTACCTGGCATATTACGTGTCGTGACGAAAATAATATGAGCCACTCGTGGGGCGCCACTTTTATCACTTTCGTTTAATTTTTTGAAAGAAAAAATAAACGCATTGAAACTTCAAAGGCGTGCAGCATTCGGTGGCTCAACTTTTGTTGCTAATTTAGAATATTTTCTACTTTTACGCTTACATTTGAAGATAAACCTAATTCATAAATCTCATTTCGGTAACTTTATTAAAATAAGTAATTGGATACTGCGATAAAATGGTGGCTCCCCACGTTTTTCTTAAATATATTTAGTTTTATATGATAATGGATACAATCAATTTTATTATTTTAATAAACATAGCCGTTTGGAAGAGTAAATTATTGATATATAATGCTGTCTAACAATAATAAACACGACTTCTTTTAGCATTCTTAAACATCAGATTTTGAAGTTTTACTCAATCATCTAAATTTCGATGTTCAAATGCGTTAAGTCACTTGATATAAATTTACCGAGTTGAAGGAGTTCTGGGTATTATAATTTATTTCAATTAAAAGCATAGAGGTACCATGCCTATTATTGCTTTACGTCATTGCTTACTTGTATTGTCACCAACGAATATTGTCACTAAACACGAGGTTAAATACCCAGTTTCAACACTAACACATAAGTTCGTTATAATCTGTCAAAAAAACAATATTTTTTGAAAATTGACAGTAGAGGAAGCCTCTCATATGTTAAAATACGCGTCAACTTAATTGGCCTGTCTGAACACAAATGTAGGTGTCAGAGGAGCGCAGCCGCACCCCGCACCTGCTACAAACGACGCTCGCAGCTAACTTCAGACAAGCCAACTTGAGTCCCAAGCCCCAAACTCGGTCGCAAGCGTGCCAGATTGCAGCTACGAAGCGTAATGCTTTATCCACCGCCAAAAAAAAACATACATGTTATCTGACAGATAAAATATCTTGAACATAACTATTAGTGGTGAAACTGGTCCTAAATGTTAAAAAGTTATAATAATTAAAGGCTAACTAATCTAATAATCGTAATAATTAAAAATAACAAATTAAACTAAGTACCGTTAATTTCCGCAAACCAAGTACAACACACGTGGGTTTATCAATACATTTTATAAGATTTTTAAAACAATTACTAACCTTTTTTTATTCTGGACTCTATCCCGTGTTTTATTTGCAACACAGGGATTCCGCCAATGTAAAGTGTTTAGAGAGACACGCCGAAAACCCTCCCCCCCATTATGAATATTGAGCCGGTCTATCGCCACAAGGCGGCCACCAATCCCTTCTGGTGTCCAGAGAACCCGGGGGAGTTTGGCAGGTAGTGAAAAGATCATAATATATATTATTATTCAAACTTTGAGTGCCTCAATTGGCTACAGGGATAGCTAGCCTGCGGCGGTTATGGAGCATAAATGAATTCTCCTTCACCAAAAAAACTAAATGGTTCAGTAGGTACAGTCAAAAGCACGTCAGACGTAACACTTTGGACTTTGTACCGCTCTTATGTCGGCTCTTAAGTCTTATGGGGCATAAGTGCTATTATCGAACTGCAAGTGTTTACCGTGATGTGCTGTTGACCGTACCTATACACTACGTACAAAAGTGTAAAATTTATTTTGCGAACCTTTGTTCGTGAATTACAGTTTAGACGTGTATTGTATTGGTATGCTCATATTACGTACTTAAAAGGCGATTGTTAATGTAATAATAAAATACACCTAGTAACATTGCTTTCTTTTTTTAATAGATATTAAACATTCGAATGGTAGCAAGTTAGCAACACTCGAAAAATAGTGGCAGTTTGTTTTTATAAAATAAACGTGATAAATATTGGTACGTGTGTGAAGAAAAAAAATGTATAGAACGGTGATTTATAGGTAAAATCATGAGTAATGACATATTAATATTATATATTATAATAATATGTAATTTATCGCAATTAAATCGTCTATTTACATAAATTGATTCTAAGCCAAAAATATGTCAAAGAAACAGTTGTAGTTCCATATTTTTGCACGTAAGTGTAGTAAAGAGAATCATCTGCCTGAAAATCATCTGTATGAAATGACTATCACTAATTCAATGTTTTTAGGCGCTTTAAAGAAACTTGCTTTCGTATTTTTTTAGAAAACTTTGCTTATAAAGTTGCAGTATATTTTAATTTAACTACGCCATATTTTTTCAAAAACCAATGTCGCTATATGGATATACAAATTAATTAGAATTATTGGTGGGATTATGATAAGCGAGAAGTACATAATTAGTATTTATAGATTACGACTTCTAAATGTTATACTTTTGGTAGGACCCCATTATACAATTTTTGAAAGTTTATGTCAAAAACTTTTTTATCTTTGATGTAACTTATTGAGTAATTGAAACTTAACTATACATTTCATTTAGGGCATATGTCCAGCAGTGGCCTATGACAGGCTGATGATGATGATAAAGAATGTCATCAAACCACAAACAAAATGTGATATTATTTACTAAGTAAAAATATTGTAAGAATAGTTTATACCTACTTACAGACAAAAATTTGTAATCACCTCTGCTACTTTTATCTTATATTAATAATAATTAAAACCAGACGTGAAAACTGTGATTAGTATCATTATGTGAAAGGGTAGCTATCACATGATACCAATACTTTTTACTCAAATAGATTTTATGCCAAAATAGGTTAAAAGAAGCAGTTGTGATTCCATAATTTTGCTCTGAAGTGTAAAACTTCGCACACGGTGGCGGTGTGGTGACGAAATTTTGCAAGCAAATGGTTTTTATTTGTGTGTGAAGCCCGTTTTAGGAAACATTCGTTTTAAAACTTTCATAAAATCACAGAACAAAGAAAATTTTCTCTCTGAGGTTAGAATGATAACGTCCCTACCTTTGTACCAGAACCGAACGCGCCACTTCTTCACACAGCACACAAGGAAAACGATGCATTCATTGGCTAAAAAACTTCTAACAAAACTAATCCTTCTTTTCTTAGTAATAGGGTTAATTTTACGATAATACACAAGCTTGTGTTACCAGCTGTAATAACCATG
This sequence comes from Mecyna flavalis, assembly GCA_949319885.1. Classification (NCBI taxonomy): domain Eukaryota; kingdom Metazoa; phylum Arthropoda; class Insecta; order Lepidoptera; family Crambidae; genus Mecyna; species Mecyna flavalis. Next base: position 15,712,343 of record OX439439.1, read on the forward strand.
TATATAATGCATTTCGTCAACTCTTACTTCTACATTTTTCAAATGGGCAAGTAATAACATTTGTGTGCAAACGTTTGAAATACATGTTTCAGTATAAAATATGCAATACAAACGATGTAAATATGGTAAATCAATTATTTTTAAAGAAATTTTCCGTGCTTGCATCACTGGAATAGTGTAGCGCCTTGTCATTTCACAATTCGATATCGATAGTCAGGTTATTATACTTGTTTATAATATAATAGTGTTAAGATAGCAAAATTCAGTTTGTTTGTGTAAACTTAAACACTACTGGACCTATTAAGAAAATTCCATCACAATTAGAACGCTTAATTCTTCCCCTAATGTTCCCACGGCCATGCCCACGGTGAAATCCACGTGGAGTCTCTTTTCTTAGATATATTTACATTATATTTTTCTACCTTGTGCTTTATTCCCGGTTGCATTCATTTATTTTGCAATTATATCATAGTTTGTTGAAAAACTGAAACATACAAAACTTTACTGATAGGCTATTTAATTGAACTATTTATATCTTACTCGAAAATTTTATCTTATGTTATGATTGAATGTAAGTTGCCACACACCGTACACCAAAAACTTAACAAAAATGTGCTATCGATAAAACTATCGATAACATGCAAGCACTAAAAGTCAAGCCGAAAATTGCACAGAGTTGCCGATTAAGGCTAAGAATTCACGGCGCGGTTTTTTGTGCAATTTCGGCGACGCCGCGGTTGTCGTGCGGTTACAAACCGTCCACGATATGTTGTCTTTTGGTACGTCACGTTGCCAATGTCACTAGTGCAAAATTGCGCCAGATTTCTGTGTCAAGCGATCGCAGAGCGCGCGGTGCGGGTGAAAATAGCATCGTGAAAACTGCTCTTACTTTTTTCATATAAATCAATATTCTTTAGAGGCTGTGACCCCGCAACCGATGCGGGCGTGATTAAAAACCGCGCCAGCTGCGGTAACTTGGCGGGCAACCGCAATTAACCGGCGCGGGCGGGAGGTATAAAAATCGCACCGTGAGTTTTTAGCCTTTGTGTTTAGTGCGAAGCACGTGCGAAAATCGTGCAATTGGGCAAAGACTGAGACCAGTTTGACGTAGGATATGATCATTTGATCATATGCGTGGCCGACCGACCCCGCCCACTTTATCATTCTAACCATTTTTCTTTTCTATGCATAAAATAATAAAGGTACTTGGACAAAACATTATCCTAAAATTTGCTTAACTAATATTAGAATTCAAAGACAGCCTGTCAGAACACAATGGTACTACTAATGGCTACTGTGTTAGCCAAAATTATTTTAAGTGCACATTACAGATATGATTCTGTAACATTTCTAAAACAATGTAAATTTTTTTCATATTAAGAAAAACATGATGATGATGTCCCTCAAATATTCCAGAATCGATACAACTGTAATATTTTGGATACTTCGTAACATTGCTTACCTCCCCTTACAGTCGTAATAAATTGAACTAAAATAACTCTGCTCAACAAAAAGTGTTATGTAAACACTAAGTTTCACCATTTTCATTCTCTGCTTTCCTCAATTTCTTCGCTCTAATATCAGCCATAGTTTGCTCGATAGACCGTTGATCTTTCTTATTTTCACTCGGTACTTCTCCGTAGCTTTTGTTTACATTTGTCTTGTGAGCAGCTTTAATAGCTGCATCATGACCAATGAGATGGGCATATTTTTCTTTATAAAACGTACCACTCAATGCTTCCTTACCACGCTTTCGTTTCCTATTTTTCTCCTCTTCTGTGTCTAAGGCAGCTTGCTTTTGCATTTCTATATGTTTCAGAGCCATTTCTGCAGCCTTTTCCTCATCCCAAATACCACCAGCTCTACGTACAGTCAACTCGTCCTGAGACGGTCCTTTCTCTTTGGTGTAAACAACGGCATATCTGTCTATACCTTCTTGCCCAAATGAAAAAACTTGTAACCCAGCAGTTTCTGCCACTTCTCTTATTATAGCACGGTACATTTGGTCCATTGGTTCAAACTGCACAGAAGGGCTTGTACCATCTTTGATGAAATTGCTAATCTTCTCTTCAACTCGCTTGCGAAATTTGTTAACCATGTTCTTTTCTTCTTTCTTTTTACGTTCCATTGCCTCCTTTTGTTTTTTCATAGCATTTTTTTGAGCCTCACTGGCTGCTGGTGGTGTTTGCATTGTGCTTAGAATAGAGTCTAATAGATCCATGTTGCTATATTTTATTTTCAGAACAAAAAGATGTGTATGATATAATTTCAGGGATTCTTTGCTGCCACCGGGTGCCTATCTTGAAATTATCTACTAATGAATCTGCGTTCAATCCTTTGTAAGTGAGGACATTTAATGCTGTATCAATTTGAGCACAGATCTCACTGCCAAAAGTTAAAGAGTCTTCGACAAACTCAAGGAGTTTTTTAAGCGGTGGCTGCAGTGGTGTTCCTTTAACTAAAGGAGATGATTCTTCCAAATCGACAGTCCTACAACTGTCTAATAAAGTGCTGTGTTTGTATGATAGTTTATCAAACAAATCTTCAATCCTTGATCTGTGAAGAGAGAGGAAAAGAAATATTAATGATGAAACCACACATTTTAATAAAATTGACAGAGTTGAGGTTTAGTAAATTAGACACTACATAAAATTAAGATTATGGGAATGTTATGTGGTCAGATATGAACCTCAGTACACTCAACTATATTCAGTAGAAAATCCTACTTAGATGTACAAAAGTTTGTGAGGATATCCATACATAAATGTACTTAACAAAAACCCTGAATGTGATAAATAATTATAAAACGATAACTGTCAATTTTTCCTTACATTCAAACAATAAATAATACCCCAGCTCTGGCGTACAACACACGACAGTGCATTCGTAGCTTGGCGTTCAAAAGATTAAACTGCTAAATGGATTTCAATGAAACTACAGTAATTTGTTTTTACATCAGAATAACACATATTTAATTTATATGCAGAGAAACTAGATTAACTTATTCATTAAATAATATTAGAACCAATACTTACAACTCGCTCCTAATCTCTAAAATGTCTGCTGATATTCTGTTATGTAAGAGCGCAGATAGTTTGTACTGAAGGTCCTCGAAATCTTCTAATGGGGTACCTTTCACCTCAGCTCTGAAATGATTATAGGTTTGGTAAAGTTGTAATAGTATGATTGTAAAGAGTAAGGGAGGGGAGACAGATGGGAAGTTGGTGAAGTCATTATGAATTTCAAAAAACATTGAATGAAAACATACAAGTGTATATCTAAAATATATTAATTTTAATATATAATTCTTCTGTTTGTCACCTAACTCTTTCTTAACCTAGGCCAATTTATAAGAAATTGTGTATGTATATTTCAATGGGTTCCTTGATGGTGGTTGGTTTAGTATGTCACCAAATTTTTTAGTCCTAATTGAAATGAATTTTAAATTTTGTATGAAAATGGGTATAAATGGTCAATACTTGATTGATTGGTTGTGCAGTTTATGTTTTGCTACTTTGAACATATAACTAGGCTCATAAAAAGGTTAATTAATTAATATTTTCAGCCATAAAAAAATATCATATATTGTTTTTTAGCAAATTACATCACATAACAGTAAAAATCAAACTAAATAATATTTAACCTTCATTTCATAACATCCCTAATAATTTAATATTTATATCTGTCAACTGGCGTTAAGTATCGGCAATACGAGATAAGGAAGAGACTATAATATTATATTGGCAATTAAAACATTGTTACATCACACAATATTACTGTTTCAAGTTAAATGAGTATGGCTCAAGAGTAACATTAATGCGGTCTAAACATTAAATATATTTTTTGTAATTAAAATATTTTTTATTTTAGGGGTAAAATATAACAAAAGGCTTAGTAGAGGTTATCTCAAAACTATTGTATACATACAGCAAGTTTTACAACGAGAGGTATAGTGGTGCAGCAAAAAAACAATTGTGATTGGCAGTTTACTTACTCTTGCACGTTTCTGCAGCGTTTTATTAGTTTATTAATAGATATTGCGCAGTCCTGGCAATTTTTCAAACACGCTTTGGAAGTATTGTAGAATTCTTCAAAAAACGAAAAATAATCAAATAACTGCTTCTGTATCTTTTCTTCCATTATACAGGGGCCATCCCCCAACGGATCAAAAAAATACTTGTTTTGGTGCCGTTTTGCTATGGTTAAGTGTAATTCGCGCAAAAATTAAGAAATTAGAAAAGAGCCGAAGAAAGTGACAAACAACAATGGCAATTGGCATTTGACACTTGGTTTGACAGTTTCGTTATGTTTACGAATGTTGTAAATCTTATCATCATCATCATCAAATAACTTTATTCATAATTTCAAGAAAAGATCAAGTAAAACTATAAATTAAAACATTTTTCAATATGCTTTTTAGTTGTACATAAGTGTATTGCAAAATTCTGTCTACAATATAAACCAACGTCTGTCAAATGTCGGTCACCTCGCTTATTATTATTTCGAAATAATAGTGTAGTGACATGACAACAACCGGTAAAGGTTAAGATGTTAAGATTGATGTTATTCAGAGGTGTTGTGTTGAATGTTTGTTTATGTTGTATTATTATTTTTTACTTTTACTTGAAAGCTAGTATAGTGTTCTGTCAATGTTCTGTGCTTGAAACTTTGAAAGCAAGGCTTCGTTTAGTTTCGGCATTACTCGGTAATATTCGGAAACTGGTCGATTGCAATCGGATAACTGTCAAAATGCGGACCAATGGCCGGCCTCGAATAGTGCCCTCGAAAAACAACAGCAGTCTTGTCTTTCTGTAGATGGAGAATGCACGTCCATCTTCGCCGCGATTTATTTCGATATAAACACGTCACAGGTTTATATAAAACTAGTGTTTCAATGAAAAAAGTTGTCCATTTTGTATGATGGAAGAAGAGTGTTGTATGCGTAATTTAATTTGATTAAAGGGGCGTGAATTGTGTCTTTACTAAAATGAATGGTAAAATGCATAGTGAAACCGGCGCTTTCTCATCTGACGGCATGCGAGCCGAAATATTGAACCCTTTCGTTCACAAATTGGAATTGGATAACACGTATGATAAAATAAAGGTAAATATCGGTTTCTTCTGTCGTTCATTTATTGAGAATAGACTGTTACGTTTTAAGAAAAAATATTTTACACTGAACATAAGACTCTCTTTGCGCAGACTCGAGATGAGCAACACAAATAGAAAACGGGAAAATTAGACAGGTGATTTTAATCGAATATTTGGTCTACGAGCAGACTTGATACAATCGAAGTGATAGTGTTATGCTATCGAAAAACAAAATATTAACCAGATATTGGCAAACCACCTATTATTTATAAACAGAAGACGATAGTGTAGTAGACGTATGTGTTAATGTGATTAACAAAAAATGTTTGACAAGTCCTGATTTGGTTCGTTTGCGTCTTTGATAATCCTTGTATTGTTCTGATCTGAATGACAATTCGGCACGTCCTTTATTTGTGTTTACATTGTTATTTTGTAAGAGAATGCTATTTGAGAAAATAGAGGTACCTACTTACCTTTATCAATGTCTTCAATGTACACTTGGAAATTAGAATTGCAGTTTTTAATAAGTACGAAAAATAATAATAAATATTATAGTTTTTCACAGTTATCCGCTCATCGATCGACAATAAAAAAAAATTACGTTATGTCGTGTTACTTACGTCAAAATAAATGGAAAACCGGAACACAATATAAAGAACCGGTTTTCGGCTAATTCAATAAAACTCGAGTTGATTCTTAAAATTCTACGTAGTTATAATTATAACTTAATTAAGAGTACAAAAGTATAAGAAAGAATATCACATGACTAAATAGAACCTAGTTGTTAGAGCAATCAAAATAAACAGATACCTATCATTTGAAAGTTGATAAGTGGACCCAGTGTCTGAGGGAAAGTTGTAATGCTCACACGACTCTTAATTTAATAACGTCACGTCACAAAATATATACTAAAGTGTCACGTTCAGTATTGTATGAATGATTAATTTGTAAGATTACGATAATGCGACTCGAATTTTTGCTTATACTGAACTATGGATAGACTTGTAATATAACAATAAATTATTCTTACTTAACCGAATTTTGCAAATAGGTACGCAGGAGATATACCTACGGAGTTAGTACTTGCGTGCAAGCTGGCGTGCTTAAATGTTTTTATTTTTATTTATTTATTATGTATGATATTGATTTGATTGGTTAGCTTACCAACGAAATATAAACCGTTTCGCAAAAAAAATAATATTGACATACAAAGTAGTATTACAAACTAGCGGTCGCCTCCGCGGTTTTACACGCGCGTCATTTCTTTTGGTAATTATCCCACTTACCCCTACATTTCCAGGATCAAAAGTACCCCCTATGTCACTCGGGGACAGTGTAGCTTTCCAACAGTAAAGGATTTTCCAAATCAGTTCAGTAGTTTCGGAGCCTATTCAATACAAACAATAAAATCTTATCTCTTTATAATATTATTATTGGTATTAGTAGGTATAGATAAGAATAAGCATTCCCATTTCCTGTAACGCCATAACCAAGTGCAAGTGCAAGGATAGAAATCTAACACCGGCCTAAGAATCAGACGTAGGAACATTGGCTTCTCGTCGTCAACTTCTGACTCAAGTGTCATCTAGAATTTCCTTACTGAAAAACTACAAAATAAAGCTAATTACCGACGAGTTACCTCTAGCGTCGAAACGACACTTGGTCCATTCCGGGGGTTGACTGAGTGGTAAATACTAGTAGAAGAATTGTTTAATAATAATAATGAATGTAGGTATTTCATTCTTTCTTATTTAAAAAATTGTGCGACAGTTTGCGGGGAATAGAATGCATAGATGAATGTTTTTTTTTTTTTTTTTTTTTTTTTTTTTTATACTAGGTCAGTTGGCAGACAGGCACGCAGCCCACCTGATGGTAAGCAGCCACTGCGGCCTATTCCATTGAGGGACGCTTCACCTGGAAACGTCCCTCAATGTGCTGCCAGACTGTAGACTCATCTGATCTTCGAGCCTCTGATTTCTAGTGTACTGGCTCCCACATTAATATTGCCGGAACACAGCCAGAGCTGTTATGGCGGCAGATTTCACCTGTGGGGGTGGTAGCTAGCCAGTCGGACTCTGAAAAAGCCCTACCACCAACCAGACCCAAGGCGGGAATCGAACCCACGACCTCCGTGTTTTTATACCCGAACGGCTTAGCCACTGTTCCACGGAGGCGGTCCACGATGTTTGTTAGGTAGGTACTTTTACACGCAATAACTAATAAAAAAATATTATACATGAGGTTACATTAGAATAACATGAAAGCAACAACACGCTCTGTGAGAATTACTTACTCACACAAAACAAAAAGAAACAAATTGAATTACAGCAAAAGACAAACAAAGCTATTATGTACCTAAAACAATATTGAAAGTGTTAATACCGATACGTGGGAATTTTTTTAATTAACCATGACCCTTGTATTATTATATTTCGTAAAATTATAAAATAGTTATTTATGTGACTGTTGCATAATGAGGGTCATTAAAATACGAATGTGGTTTTATGAAACGAACGAAGTGAGTTTCATAAAAGGATCACATGAGTATTTTAATGCCTAATTATGTACAGTCACATACATAACTTTATCTTCATTCATACGATAAATGTCTATTTTAAAGTCAGGATCGATGTGAAACCGCGTGGAATATAATCCGTAGTACCACCAGGAGAGCAGAGAAGAACAAGAAGCTAGGCTAGCTCGCGTCTTTCAAACTCTTTGATTTAATGAATAGTTACGCTGCGGTTATGCTCTCCTGGTACCTTTGAAAATACATCAAGATATTTGCTTACATATTATGTTAGCTTCAAATCCATTAATTTTTACTTTTTAAGAAGACGTTCGAAATTTGAACGTAATTAAAGTATCGGCTACCGATACTAAAATGTAAACATTACGATGCAGCCACAGATACTTATATCTAAATGTAGAGCGTTTGCTCATCGCTCCTGACTATAAAATAGACATATTATGGTATGGATGTAGATAAAAGGACATTTACAAAACACTAATAAAACAAATACAATTTGTATAACAATAAGACTTGAAAGTGAAAGTAAATGGCAAAACAGGTAGTAAAATATTGAATATCTACGTTGACACGATTACGAATTCCCAATGAAAGACAAATGATTATGTAACAACATCACGTCATTAAAACATATAAATATTGGCGTTAAGTTGAAAAAATTACTATGGCATCGATATTTGAGTACTTAGGTACTTATTCGTTTTTTAAATAAAACCTCTTCATCTCCTCTATTCAATGAATCGAAATAGTGACGTAAAGTGAAATACCGGTCACTTCAAAGTTCAATCACTACAAGTGACCGGTATTATTTGAAACTACGACACAGAGCTAAGTATCTCTAGTGTTAAGATTTTTGAAAGTCAAAAAGTTATTTACCTAATACAAATGGATAAGAAAATGGGTTGCGGTAATTTGACAAATCATGGTGAATTTATACTAAATAAAGAAAATTCGCATGTTTTCCACAGAATTCATTTAACTTCATCGTAGTCAGCTATCGAAATACCTTTTGAGTTTTTTCCTATTTAATTATAGCTATACAATAGGTTCGTTCATATTACAAAACTAATAACGAAAATTACATTATGTACGTAGAAATAAGGCCTATCATTATTATCTTTCCTTTATTGCGAAATTTCCGTTTTCTGCGAAACAGAAACTAACTTTTCAGCCTAACCTTCAGATAGATTAGCATCAAGGTGTTTCTTATTATATTTTAACTAGAAATCATTATAATTATCAATTTATTATTTAATTACTATCAGTAATAAAATGAGTGAATAATGTTATTATTAATATTAAATTGCTACACGTAGGTTACGGCGGAAATGTTCAAAATTCTCAGCTGAATTCCGTCCAAAGATATTTCTTTAAACGGACTAAACTTGTTAGAAGAACTTACATTATATTGCTTTAAAGATCTATGAATCTTCCTTTTTTTCTGAAAGACAAAGATATAAAGATATGATCTGTTTAAAAATGATCAAGTTTAGCAATTTGTAAGATGCTTCAGTATGTTTTTTTTTGGGGAAAATGAAACAATCATCCATTTCCAATAACTTTCCTATTTTCAAATGTAAAATAATAGAATAAATACCTACTTTTCATTCTAACGTAAGACAAGGTAAACGGCAATGTTTATTTTGCTTAAACATATTTACTAAAATTCATCATTAATCATTATTAAGCGAATGATTCTCAAAATGTATGTAGGTATGTATTAGTCATGAAAAACGATAATGATGAATTTGTTGAATAGAACAAGAAATTACGGTTAAATCTAAGGTAATTACAGTTTAGACTTTAGAGAAAGTAGTTGTACAATTGTACATTCCATGTCTTAGATACCTAACTTGATGTTTTCTCTCAAAACGGGACATCGATTTTTTTGTCAGTAAGCAAGTTATTAATATGTGTTTTTTAACCTATTCACTTCGTCAGGTCCAGAAAGTAGTTGTACATTCCATGTCTTAGATAGGTACCTAACTTGATGTTCTTTCTCAAAACGGGACATCGACTTTTTTGTCAGTAAGCAAGTTATTATATGTTTCTTTTAACCTATTCACTTCTACAGGTCCCCGCAAACATTTTGAAATCGGGTGGCGATTGCATAGAACGCGAATTTTGAGATGCGCGCGCGCTATTGGTCAGAAGCAAAGCAAACTTCTGACCAATAGCGCGCGCGGGCGACAGGTGATTCGCGCTCGCTATTGGTCATTCGCAACTTCGCAAGTGCACATGTGCGAACTTTCCTTGTTTCCATCGACCGATGGTCAAGAAGTATGCCGGCACCTAAAAACAATAATATACTGTCTATAGTTCTCACTCACCAAACACGCACTATCAAGGCTACTCCTCACACGTCAGTCGTCTGTCAGAGGGTGTAAGGCTGGTTTAAGAGGCACGCTGACAAGCATACGAACAGCGCGCGTACCAGCAAGTATCGCTGTTCTTGTAAGATAGCGACGATTTGAACTGCAAAGAAAACCGGCAGTGTAAACCGCTACGCGCGTGCCGCTAGCGTTACTCTGAAACCAACCTTACTTCCCCGGTCAAGCCGACCTATTTAACCTTTTAGACAAAAAGTTTTGGCCGCTTCCGCTGAACAATGGCTAAGCCCGAAACCGGAGGTCGTGAGTTCGATTCCCGCCTTGAGTCAGCTTGGTGGCAGAACTATTAGAGTCCGATTTGCTACCTTCCACCCTAACAGGTGAAATCTGCCGCCATGACAACGTTGGCTGGGTTCCCGCGCCAGTATACGCTTAAAATTCAAAGCTTCTCATATTTTAAAACGTTCCGATTATCAGATGAGAAGTACCTGTTCTTGTTCTAGGAGTCCGGGGTTCAATTACCGGGCAAAATTGGATCGGATTGTTAGAACACAGCTGGGGTTAGTGGTCATCAATCTGCATTTCGCAAGACTACCCATCTTCGTGACTTGATTTCTTTGGCTCATCTTTGGCTTTTTCTATTACTTCATTACGTTTTCTATTAGTTAACTTCGTTTATAACAAGCCATGCATAGTGACATGGATAACTTGATTGACTAAAAAGAAAATGAGCGCGGCTTCTATAAATAACTTTTAGAAAGTCAAATTACACATGAATGGAGTATTATAAGTCAACGCAGCCGCAGGCACATGTTTTGCATGAGAAGCTAGGTATAATTTTGTGAAAAGGTTAATCAAATTTGGCTTAATAAATAATTTATTGGTAATTTATACAAATCGCTATCTGCTGCCACACTGGCTCTGTCTAATCTTTGAGCCTAACATATCGAGTATACTAGGGATCTACATTAATAGTAGAAACACAGTCGAAGTTATTATTTTTCCTGTAAGTGTTAGCTTTTTTTTTTCCCGGGGAATACGTTACCGTCACCCTCCTTCGGGGGGGGAGGGTGGTGTGTGGGATTCCCGCGCCCTGAAAAGGGCGGAGTTTACCCACTAAACCCCGGGGTGCTCCTCCTTGCCTGATGGTGGTGTCCTGGGAATAGACGAGCCTTCACGTCTACAACACCACCGGCAAGCGCTTAGCAGCGCCCTACAAGTCCCTCCCTTGCGGGAGGGGGATGGAAATAGCCGGGAGCACCGAGCCATTTCCATCCGACCTGTAAGTGTTAGCTAATCCAACTCTGAAAACAGGTAGGTACCTATGCCACAGACAAGACCTAATGCGTGGATCCCATCTTCGTAGGTGCGAATCGACCTCCGAATTATAGAACCACTGTTTTACGGATATGTGGTCAAATAATGTCCACAGATTTTTTTTACATTTTTTTAATCATTATTCCTGCTGGTATACATAATGGCGAAATCTGCACAGTCTGCGATGGTTGTGTAGTCGTGATCCAATTGGTCTGGTTACCTTGTTAAAGGATACGGATGTCAGGTGGAAGTAACTCCGATGTAACAACTTTGGTACAGTCAAAAGCACGTCAGACTATAATATACACTTTGGACTTTGTACCACTCTTGTGTTGGGGGCATAAGTGCTATTATCGAACAATAAGTGTTTACCGTGATGTGCTGTTGACCGTACAAAACGCTCGGAGAAAGAAGAATGGTTATAGGTACGGTACAATATTATACCATAAAAAATTAACTGGTCTCCGCCTGATACTTGAACTTTATCATTAAAACATTAATTATACTTTATCTACATCCATACCCTAATATGACTATTTTATAGTCAGGATCGATGAGCAAACGCCCTATATTTAGATATGAGTATCTGTGGCTGCATCTTAATGTTTACATTTTAGTATCGCTAACCGATACTAAAATGTTTACATTTTAGTTTCGGTAACCGATACCTTAATTACGTTCAAATTTCGAACGTCTTCTTAAAATGTATTTTATTTAAATTGACCTACAATGAATGAAGATAAAGTTATGTATGTGACTGTACATAATTAGGCATTAAAATACTCATGTGATCCTTTTATGAAACTCACTTCGTTCGTTTCATAAAACCACATTCGTATTTTAATGACCCTCATTATGCAACAGCCACATAAATAACTATATTGACACAGATATTTTAATTATTTATTTGTTTGTTTCAGACGGCGATCTTCACAGTGATATTGCTTCCGTTCCGGGTCATAGTGATATGTTACTTGATTGTAACGGCCTGGTTCCTAGCGTGCATAGGCCTGTATGGCCTAAATGAGGATGACTTGCGAAGGAAGCCTATGACAGGATGGAGAAGGTTTGTGTTATTTATGGCTTTGGCTTGAGGTGTTTTGCTACAGGTAGCGGCAAACTTCTTAAATATTGGGTGGAGATTGCGTAGAACACGAATTTTGACACGCCTGCTCGCTATTGGTCCGAAGCATACCTCTGACCAATAGCGCTCGCGGGCGTTCGGGAGATTCGCGCGCGCTATTTATTGGTCACGCGCACACATGCGCGAACTTTCCCCCTCTTCGTCGACCGATGTTCAACAATTTTGCCGGTACCTGTATCTGACTTTAAAACTGTCAAGTATTCTCAATACATATTAAACTTTTTACTGTGGCGTATAAAGTTAAAAATTCATTGCAGAAATTGGTCAGGTTTTGGGTAGATGTACAAGGTCATGTAGGTTACGCTATTGTTTGTGTATCTTGAAAAACCTCTTTTATTGGACTATATGATACAGTGGCTTATTGTAGAGAGAATATGTAACTAAAACTATTAGATCCACACATCTTTATTTACATTATTGTTTGTTTGATTAACTATTTTCGTTTTGTTATCATTATTTCAGTTTCCTATCCCTGTTCTGTTGTCAGGCGGTCTAATGAGTGAGTACTTGACAGGCAAATTAATATTAGGTAGAATTATTTTCATCTGTCCCCCTGCTTTGTCCCCTTGGGGTGACAGATCGGACAGAAAATTCGATCTGTCCAGGCGTTTGGAGGAAAAATTAATGAAACATTTTGTATTGTGAAGATATTTAATACGTGTAATAATTTAATTACTTTTAGTGATTTTTTGTTTACCCGAGGTTTGAATCAAGGAAACTAGTTTGATAATGATACCCTTACCATTATCAAACTAGTTTTAATGATATGTGGGTGTTTGTAGACGTAATGTAACTGACCTCTTTCAAGCCAGACGTGAATACAAAAAACGCGAAGCTGTACCTACAAACTGCGTGTGTACAGTTTTTTGCTAATAACTCACTGCGGTCATACTCGCATTTTGCGAATACCCCGAATAACAGTTGTTAGGAGTCATTAGATTCTCAGACAGTTAGTTAGCTGGTTGATTTTTTATTGTATTTCGTTTTTGTTACTGATCATTACTCTGACCGGCGGCCTAGCGGCTTGGCCCACGTGGGATTTTGACACAGAAAGGTGTCTATCATTTGGACAGTCATGTTTTCATTTTTCATTGTTCATGAGAAATCATTATCTTTCTGGCCTGATGGCGCATTTGGTGGTGACCCTGTTTAGTATCAACCATGGACAAAGAATACAATTAGTGTTAAGGCAACTAAATGCCCTTTATTTGCTATGCCCTTGCAGGGCGTCATGTACCTACACCTATACAATATTGAAATAAGACCTCTATGACATGCAATAAATAAATACACTAGGTAATCAAAATATTTTTGGTACCTTCATTGATTCTGATGCCCATAACACAAGTGCTTACGCTAGGTCTAGGGGTCAGATCCAAGCCTGATATTTATTATTTTTATTGTGTTCTCCCATAACCAAATTCATGTAAAAAAAGGTCACAGTTACTGTGACCTCCTGCTGTAGTAGGTCCGCATAGACTCAATTTGATTTTTTTACTTGTTGGATAGGATACTTTTTGTAGACTTAATTTTTTAGATTGGCAAAGGGCTATCTATCCATAATATACATACATATAATACGTTGAGTCGGTCCTAAATATTTTCCTTCTAGTTTCAAAGAATTTATTGTGAATTTTGTTAATCATTTATTCACATCACCTAATTACTGAAATCTTCATTTGTTTTTTTTCTTTACCCGCTTATGAAATACACTGACTAATTAAAAGATTCCATAATGTTAATGTTCTTCATAACGCCGAGGTTACTACTGAAAGGGGAGTAAATTACAGTCGTTTGGTTTAGAAAAGAGCTCAAGGTGCTTTTGTACATAGTTATTGGCCATGAAGGCTGTTAGACCACGTTAGACGTTGCAAATTAATTTTTAACGATTTCCACCTTTTTGTGAAGCGTCAATGTCGACGATGTCAACTTCAATGCCTGAATAATATTATATAAATTAGGTAATATAATTATCTGACCCTTGATCATTTTTAACTCAGCGCCATCTAGCTCACTACTTACTCTTAAGTATGGGTTTTTAGCAAGGGGTTCCAAATTGTGATTAAACACCGTGACGACAACAGCGGATAATACCTATATGGCTTTGGGGCTCAGAACTAAACCCACAGTACCTACCAAACTCGATATGCCTGTCGTGATAATGGACTCCAGACCAAAGGCTTTGGTGTCCTCTGCCCACCTTACTCCCACGGTTTTTCCTTCACACCTGAAAGGGACGCTGGTGCCCGCCTTATGGCGCGATGGCGCTAGCAAATATCAATTTAATTTCTTAGAAAAGCAAATTATCTTCGCGAACACGAAGTGATTTGATGCCCATTATTTGCCTTGAAGTACAGCATTGGCAGTATAATCAGTTTGAAATCTCTAAACATAATTTGCCACGTAGTCAAATCAAAAATCAAAAAATGTTCTTTATTGCTTAAATGGTACATCATTACAAGTGTTAGGCATCTCATTCTAAGTTTATAAAAACGTAGTAATTGCCTAGTAACCCGTCCAGCATACTCGTACCACAAATAAATATAAATAATGCTCGTACTCTGAGCGATAATGAGTAACGGTGCTTAATAATAAGCCTAATCTGAATTAGGCTTATTATTAAGCACCGTTACTCATGATTTAATAATTGTTTGAAGAGTGAAGATGTCGCAGTAAGATAGATAAAGCCGTAATATAGTTATATCCCCAGGGTTATAATTATATAACGTAAGATAGTTATAAGGAGCGATTTATAACTATCTTACGGTCACAATCTAGTAATATGGTTATCTTACTAAACGAATCTAGTTATATAGTTATAAATCGACTGGGGCGACTAAGAAATTAACGGGCGTCTAAATATTTTATAGTAATGGAATTATAAATGAGGTGTAATAAATTATAACTTGGCGACTAATATTATTAGTGAGGTAATAAACATTGTATAAACGGCCGGAGGCGGAAATCGACTCGGATGGACATAGGTTAGAAGGCTCCGCTACGCTCCGCTCCCGCCTTAGCCTTCGTGGTTATTTTTTTTTTAACACCTAATTCCTAAATTAACGAAAGAAATGTATTTTAAATTATGTATACGGACTGACACGTTTTATTAGTAAAAAGTATTGTAATGTAACTAATTGTAGGTTACAAAAAGTTGAATATAATAAAAATAAAGACCATTAAATAGTTTTATTTAATTGTTTAGTAGATTTGTAACTACATTACTAGATTAGTTTAGTCAGATAACCATATTACTAGATTGTGGCCGTAAGATAGGTAGTTATAAATCGCTTCCTTATAACCATCTTACGTTATTATAATTATAACCCTTGGGATATAACTATAATACGGCTCTAACTATGATACTGCGACAAAGACACTAAACTGTTTTTAATACTAATCGTAAACTAGCACTCCGTCCCCGGCTTCGCCCGAGTGATCTATAGGGATGTGATATTCTTTGGTGATAAAAAGATAAACATACATACAGACATACATATAAACAGTCATAAAAAGATCAATCATGTTTTATTTACATTAGTGCTCAACTATTTATCTTATTAATTATTAAGGTATAAAAGTTTTTCTAATAATTGAAATTAGTAAAATCTAAGCCCAAAACAAAAATGGCTGTCACAAAGTATTTTGGCGGGTCATTTCAATGAATTTTAAATAACTTACGATAAGAAGATTTTCTGGTTAGTTAGTGTATCCAAAACAGGGCATAATAAGATAAGCTGCATTTATTTTACCTTTTTGTTACGAAATAAATGATTGAATAGCAAACGCTTTTGTCGGTATACGAATTACAAGTTAATAATCGCGTGTCATTAAGTCAATTATTTAAAGACCTTTATTATTTTATAATTAGGTGCTTGTTTGTAATGTCACGTTAACAGGTTTTAGTGAATTAAGTTGTCATTTCTTATTCTATTATCGTAATTACAAAAAAATCTGTACGCTCAGTAATTTTTGCACGAAAAGCTCACAAACATACATCCATTCTTCGTCCACAAACTTTGGGAATATACAACATTACATTACAACATTAGTATTACAACATTAGTCAGATTTACAATAAAACGGTTGTAATTTTAACAAATCGGCTCGTATCGTAATGCATTTGGGCACGCACTGTCAATCCTTGGCTAAGTGCAATACATGCAGAACGATTTGACCTCCATGCGACAGATGCCGTGTCATCAAGGTCACTGTGAAGAAATCTCTTAAGACACTCCGGTCTAGGGCTGTCAGCAGTTGAGAAAATTCGTTTAATAATTAAATTAAATTGAAAATTGAATAGAACAACCTTAATTGGCTTCATCTTTTTTTGGTCTAATACAATTTTTTTTACAAAAACCGACGTTTCGAATGAGTAGGATGTTATGCGTCAAATGTGTTTTAAGTTGCATTATCAATTGCGTTGCAATAAGAACCACTTAATAAATAGTTTTTCATTTTCATTACAAAATGTACTTGTTTTTCTTTCTTTCTTTTCTTGAAAGTAAAGGTTCCAAGATCGGAGGATCCCTTTAGGTGAAAAAGGCTGTATTGGACGCTTACCAGCAGGTGGCCTGCGTGTTTAGAGGACCTGTTATATTATTTATATTTGAGTTATTTATATAGATGTTAGAGTACACAAAACTTGAAGTCAATCGTTCAATATTAGCGGGACCTACTTACAGTTGGACATCACACGTTCATCACATAAATGTTTGTCTTGACTGGGAATCGAACCCACGGCCACTGACACATAGAGCCAGGTTACTATCAAATGAGTCATCGAGCCGGCAAACAATAGGTATATTATATTTTACCCAAGGGAGACTAAGACAATAGAAATTGTACCCAGTGCTTGTGTAGACACTGTCTTGCGCTCTGTGTAATATTCTGCGTCGTTTATTATAAAGAGTCGCTATTCAAGCCGGAATTCGGCTAATTAATTAATCCAAGTGGATTTTATTTTATTTTTGACTGGCACGAAAGCGAATTTGGTAGAGGCCTGCCTTCTGAAAGAAGTCTGGAATCAACTGCCAACCAGGACAACATAAATATTAATTTCTTTAATTTATGTTAGTTCTTGTGTTTGTACACATATCTAGTATATTATATATTACTTAAGTATCGATTGTTTTTGCCGAGCGAAAGTCTAGAATAGAAAGTATTTGATGGCTAGAGACAAGAAAATCGGTTAGACCTGTGGCAGCTGAGAAAATGTTCCGTAATGAGCGCGTTCACCTTTGAAGCCATTGCGCCTTGGTCACCTGTAGGCAGTGGTTTATGGAGCAGCTTTGATTCTCGACCCGGCCAAGATAATAAAGTCAAAAGAACAAACATAACAACTTCTATTTCTGTAATCCCATGGGAATTGCATTATCCTGGGATAAAAAAAAGTAGTCTATGTCTTTTACCAAGACCAAGATCTTAATATATTCTCGCTCTGTCTTTCAGAGCTAAAAAAAAAAGATGTAGTCCATATCGGTACCTTTCGTCAAAATCAATTACAGACCTACAAACTTATCTGTTCCGGTGGCCAAAATTGGAACTACGTGAAATGCAATGCAAAAACGATATTTAATGACAGTTCTAAATAGACAGTAGCGACGCCGCCGCCGGAACAGATAAGTTTGTCGGTCATTAATTGGGTTAGACGTGTAACCGTTATAGACATATTATAAATATAGTTGATGTAGTTTGCATTTATAATCCTACTAGCTTTCACCCTGCGTAATTTATTTGTTTCAAATATTCCGCGGAAATGAGATGTTTTCCGTAGGAATTTTATAGTCTATGTCCTAATCCGGGTTATATGGTTATAATTATACGTGTGCCTTTCATTTAAATTCGTTCAGCGGTTTAGGCGTGATTGAGTAACAAACATACAAACATCAAGACTTTTGCATTTATAATATTAGTAGGATTGATTATGACCTTCTTGTTAGCGATGGTGTAAACTAATGTCAGTGTTGGAACTTCGAGTTCGGAAGTAGAAAGTAGTAGTGTGGTTTAGTGGGCCCGAGTGGCCGGCACGGCCTCTTGACGCGGCTCATGTTAGCGGCTTGACATCATTCTTGAGCTCTGATAATCGCAACAATACTAATATGTGTTGCGTCTAACATTAAGAGCCTTTACCTCATTAGGACGCTTTGGCGGTTGCGTCGCTGGCTACCTGATATAATGTTATATAAAAAAGACATGTTGTAAGCGACCAATTTGGTGTACTATCATTTGAATCTGATAGTAATGTTTGAGGAGTTAAATAGATTGAAAAAAAGAAAGCCTGTAGTAAAAATCAAAGTCAAAAATGCCTTTATTCATGTAGCCATACAAGAAGGTACTTACAAATTGTCAAAACAAGCAAAAATTGACAAAAAAGTAAATAATACACATCAAGGCATATACACTAGGATGTATGTATAAGAAATACTAATAAATTAAAATAAATATGTATAGAGGATAAATAGGCAATGTGAATTGGGAGAAGATGATTATAATAGTGACAAGCCTCTTTGGTGGTCCACGCTATTGCATTGCATAGTTCGAGCCCCACGGGTATCTCTAGTGAATACGTATGTCGGCCAGTGAAAGGGCTGACACACAAAAACGACTAATGGCTTCTCTATGGCTTGATATCTATTCACGACCACTGTCTAATGTTCACACTGTTGTACCTGTTGTATCTTTGGTCAGTTCTGTCATATAGCTAGCTAATCGCCACAAGTTGGATACCGGCTTATCTTTTTGGATGTGAAAGAGAAGCTTTAAAGCCTACACACGCTTTAGAACTAGTTGTATGTCTCTATGGGGTAGTGATTTCTTACCATCAGGTGTCACAAATGATCTTTTGCCTGTCTCTTTCCTAAAAAAATATGTAGGATATGGCTCTTGAATCTCTTGATGACTATATAAGTTAATTAGTAAATTAACTAGTGTACGGTCAACAGCACATCACGGTATACACTTGCAGTTCGATAATAGCGCTTATGCCCCCGACATAAGAGCGGTACAAAGTCCAAAGTGCGAAAAACACTCAAAGCCACAAATCTCATTCGGAAAATTAGCGGTTTTGGAATTCCCTCTCTTTTACTTCGTAATCCATGTGAAAAGTCGATTAACGTGTAACACAGTCGATTTGTTTTAATTTTTTTTTCTGTACGAGTAGTTACTCTTCAAGGAATATGTTTGAATTTCAATGGAATTCGATTTTCTTTTACAGCAAATTCTTCGAGGAATACCTCGTTTTTCTTTATTGGACAGACTTCGTTGCTCGTTTTATACAGTATTTTTTTTTCGGGTTAATTATTTATCTTTTTTCAATTGATTTATGACATTAGACCATGAATTGGCTTGGATGTTTATCGGAGTGGTTGCTATCAGACCCCTGTATCCTATGAGAAAATATACCAATTATGATTTTTACGTATACTAGGTCAGGTAAATACGATCTTTTCTTTGTATAGAACAATCTTATTTATATATGGCCCTCATAATGTAAAACGGTCTAAAAATCCACTAAGCTCCATAACGGGTAATGTTTTGCAATTTTTTTTACTAAATTTCCAAAAATTAACAGGGCGGAATCGTAAGGTTCATACTTAACTGCTTTCTCCAAGCAACTACGCAATACTATCCTCAATGTACGGACGGCAGCAGATTAATCTACCCTAATCTGTCAAAAATTCTCAATTGAAAAAGAACTCTTCTATGTGAAGTGAATAACGCTGAAAATTGGTTGAAATTTGACAGATTAGAGTAGTCTGATATGCTGTCGACTGTACATGATTAAAATTTTATGGGCTCGAGGTACGCCAAGAGCGGATCTAATCGTTTAACTTCCGAGTCATTCACATGCTGTGCAGGGCCTGATTTACCCATAGGCTAATTAGGCTGCAGCCTAGGGCGCGAGGATCGAGGGGGGCGCTGAAATCGTGTCTTCGTATGCACTAATCTAGCATCATTGCATCTACCCTATTTATTTCAACTATACAAAACATTAAAACTAAATGTGTGCTTGAGAGTCCCTGATTTTAACATTACCTAAATTTTGAAATTCCTATACAAAATAATCTTCAATCTTCACGTAAACGCGCGTTTCTGTGAGGCGAATTTAACAAAAATCGCACCGCACACTACAAATAGGCACTCCTCAGCGCAGCAACAGCTCCTTAGCTTGCCGCGCGCAATGAGACCGGCTAATTTAACGGAGAAAGAGACAAATGTACTGAAATACGCCGGAGTGTAAGCGAGTAAAGTATATTCAGCTCAATTTGCGACCGAGCGACGCGGCACACAACGTCCGACGTCACTTATTTTACCCCGTTAGGATTCAAAATTATATGGCCAAATCTGACGTTTACTGTGTTGTCAGCTTTTCATAAAATATAATTAGTGCTGTGATAAGTGAATGAACCAAAAAAATCTATTATCGTGGCAACCATCGATTATCGACGATAAATTATTCGTATTTTTGTACTTTTTATAAATAGTTGATTTTTATTGACAACCTTCACTTTTATTTGGTTCTAATGAAATAATTATTACACAATTATTATCCCTACAACATAAAAGCACGAAAAGGGCTTTTGTATAATCTAATAATAATTACTTAATTACTATAATTTTCAAATAAATTATTAATCAGTTGCAAAAATGTTTCACTGTTTCAAATGTTTTCTCTAGAGTAAATATTTAAAAAACTCAAGTCGATTCAATGGCAATGGAAACTAAGTTGTCTATAGCCCTTAGGCCGCGTGGTCCGACCGGCTTGTCCGATCAATCGGACCACTATGTTTTTTATTTCCTGCTGGTTCGATTGATCGGACCATCAGGATTTTTCTAATCCTTGTAGTCCTACTATCGGACTAACGACATTTTTAAAGTTCATCTTGACCGATAGCTCGAACCACGAGACTTTTAAAAATCCTTTTAGTCTGACCACACTTCTTCTATCTTTCCTACTGGTCCAATCGATTTCAAATTGTGAGACCATAGCGAATTTGTGAGTACAAACAACTTCAACAACAATAAAGCAAACAAGAGTTGAGTTTGTGCTTTGTTTTCATTAGGTACGCTGGATTAGTACGACATTATGGGCCGGTTTCACCACCTCCTGATAAGCAGATAGTTTATCTGACAGATTTTTGACATGATATTTTTGTGAAAAACTTGTTACAATATCTGACGGATCGGCTATTTGCCACTTATCAGAAGGTAGTGAAAATGGCCCTACCGTATTTTGGTTCTGAATTCATTACAATTTTTTATTTTACGTAAATAAATAACAAGACGTAACTAACAAACTTACACGATTTTCAAATAAAAAAAAATTGCAACTTCATATGGATTTTATGATCTTCCATTATTATTAAAAATATCCCAAAAAAAAAAATGATTTTAAGAATTTTCCAGACGCATTTATAATAATTGTTATTAGTAGGATTAATTTAATTAAAGAAAAATAAAAAAAGAATCCTTTAAACCATCACTACTTTCTTTGTTATGTTTTTATAATATTAATTTGTTTAAAAAAA
This sequence comes from Mecyna flavalis, assembly GCA_949319885.1. Taxonomy (NCBI): domain Eukaryota; kingdom Metazoa; phylum Arthropoda; class Insecta; order Lepidoptera; family Crambidae; genus Mecyna; species Mecyna flavalis. The sequence goes on from OX439439.1 coordinate 15,734,285, forward strand.
ATACATGACTAAAAAAATACTTTTTACTTTTTTTTTGTCTTTATAATATTAATTTTAAATAAAAGAACAAATTTTTACTACTTGCTTTCTTTTGTTTTTACAATCTTTTGTTATTTCACGATCTTAAAATGAATTTAAAAAAAATAACGAAGACAAATATCGTTGCCCGATCAATCGATTTAACAGGAAAAAAAACGACCTAATTGTTCGATCAATCGGTCTATAAGGAAATGAATAGTCCCAGTAATTCGATAATCGGACCACGAGAACTTTAGAGTTCGATCAATCGAACCAACAGGAAATAAAAAACATGGTGGTCCGATCGATCGGACAAGCCGATCGGACCACGCGGCCTAAGGGGTCTATAGAAACTAAGCCAATACAAGTCATGCTGCCAAACACGAGAATATGGATTTGGTTTACTTTTACTACTTGGTAGCCTGCAGTCACTTGTCATAGTTTTGGTCTTATAATGCGTGAGGTTGCAGATCGATTTGAAAACTTTTATAGGTAGTATGAACCATGTTAAAATTTTCATAATACTACTCTACTCAGTTCCTACTTTTAGACCCGTCCGTAACACACCTGGAGAGGGCGCGTCCTCATAATTCCGTGGCTGGCGTGAATATGTTGACAAGTCTAAAATTGCAATATTACAGGGCAGCAGTTTTAAAGTTTGGCGTCGCCTGGTAAATCAGGATATTATATTATAAAATGGCTGTGACTTTGAATATAGGTATTTTTTTCTGATCTTTCGAACGGTGTAAGCCTCATTGCATAATTCAGTGTAGTTTTCTTTGAAAAAGACTTGTCAATTCATTCACCAACGACTTATCAAGTTATTCACCATATATTAAGGATAATTTGCTTCATAAAAATATTAAAGTATCAAGTTACATTAAATTTAATCACAATTAACTTTTTCAGTTACAATTTTAAGACATTAGATTATTTTTCAGGACCTATTTTATTAACATTTTATCCAATTTTCGACAAAATAACATCTTTAAGATAGGCATTTAGCTTGGAAATTTATTTTCTTTTAAAAAGTAAGTATATTTATGTTTTTTCTTCTTTTCTTAATTTTATGATCTTCTTCTTCTTCTTTTTACCTCAGCTTCTTTTTCTTTTCCATATTAAAAAGTATTTAGTTTTCTTTTTCTAGATCAGGATTCAATTCATCGATGTCTGGGTAAATGCTCTTACAATCAGTATTTTTAGATTTATGTAAAATTCATAAAAAGATACGTCAATTAAATCAGGATCTTAGGAAACTATACGCCTGTCAAACCGATGACAGCTGTCAAAGGAATCATGCTAGATTTTACAAGGTATAAGAGGGATTTTTGGAACCAATGTAGTGTGTACGTCACCGCTCCCCGTCATTAGTATATAAGCTTAGGATATTTAGTATGTAAGGGCTTATTAAACCTACAGTGCGCACGAACACTAGTCTTTTACTCGTCTCCCGTCGTCCCACCTGTACATGGCGACCCTGCCAGTGCTGCCTGCGGGCAGTGCTGAGCATGGATGGGATTGATTGTAATTGTGTTTTGGTGTGAAAGAAATAAAATAACGTATCAAGTGATTTATGAACTAAATGTGTGAACTTTAAAAAAAAAAGTGACGAAAAAAAAACTGACATTATGAGTGTGAATGGGCTGCTGCTGGGCGAGTTAATGAAGGAGTGGATAAGTGAATGCTGGCAGCCGGGTGACGATGGTGTCAGACGAGGAAATGGCCGGCAGCCGGGCGAATATGGTGTCCGATGGTGATGCTGCCGGGAGCGATAAGTGTCATAAGAAGAATAAGGATAATTAAAAAAAAAAGTGATGATGCAGAAGGAAGTCTTAGAGTATTTTTTTTTCAGTTTTATATGTTAATAATAATATTAGATTGGTGGCCACTAGATATGTAGGTGCTATTTTATATTAATTAATTATGACGAAGTATTGATGTACAAGGCACTAGACGGGTTAGCTACTTAATTAGGTACTTATTTAATAAATTACATCCTTAAGAAAAATAATATTATTAAATTCACAAAAATAAAATCTGCGTAATGACACTACTAATCTCTTAAATCTACTTATTAATAGTATTTTTGTAACGTGTGAACTGGTATTTTTTTTACTCAATGGATTATTTTATATAATTTTTCATCGGGTAAATAAAGCATTTAACATTTACATACTTAATTTGTTCCTAATTTTTTTTAAATATCTACAATAATAAATCGAAATAAATTCTCTTCACCCGTCTAGGTCTAGGTATAGATTATAATATAAAATATTCATAATATTATAAATTTAAACAAAAAAAATATATAAAATAAATATTTTTCTTTTCAAAAAAACGGGGGAGGTGTAGTGTGTACGTCACCGCTCCCCGTCATTAGTATATAAGCTTAGGATATTTAGTATGTAAGGGCTTATTAAACCTACAGTGCGCACGAACACTAGTCTTTTACTCGTCTCCCGTCGTCCCACCTGTACACCAACGAACTGAAATATTTAAAAACCATTTATTAGTGGGAACTTACACATTATAAGTAACCTCTGCACGAAATTTCCAATTTTTATTTCAATTGGACTCTGCTACCTCCCTTGGGGGGTGTATTTTCCTAAAACCCCCTTGGATTTGAATCTGACATCGAAACAAAAATCTACATCGAAACAAAAATCTACATCGAAACAAGACTTACTTTTAAAATTACAGAGTTTTACACAAACTTCCTAACCCCTTTTTACCCACTTTGGAGGTGAATTTCCAAAAAATACTCTCCTTAGGGGTAATTTACGCATTATAAAGAATCCCAGTACAAAATTTCAAGTGCTAAGTAGTGTAATTGGTCAGTCAGTCTATGGGTTTCATACTGTTTTATAGGGCGGGTGGAAGTTTAGTCTATACAAATAAAGAGGAAACTGACCCTGGGAGGTAACTTCCATAAGCCCCATTAGTGGAATTTACACATAATGAAGCACCCCTGTACAAAATGTAAAGTTCAAAGTCTTCACCCCCTATTTAATTTTCTCGGGGGGTGAAATATTCAAATACCCTTTCTTAGTGGAAACTTACTTGGATTATCAAAAACCCCTTTTTATTTTAAACTGACACCAAAGTAAAAATCTATAAAACTAAAACTTTTAAAGTATTAATGTACACGACTTGAAATCAAAGGCTCGAAGATCAGATGAGTCTACAGTCTGGCAGCACATTAAACGATGCTTCCTGGTGAAGTGTCCCTCAATGAAATAGGCCACAGTGGCCGCTTATGGACCGCACCTGATGGAGGTGGGCTGCGTGTCTGACTGCTAACCGACTTAGAATAAAAAAAGGGACGAAGTTTCATACAAACTATGAATCCTTTTTTTACTCCATTAAGGGGTGAAACCCCTTCCTAGTGGAAACTTACGCATTATAAAGAATTCATGTACTAAGTTCCAAGGCCTTGAAGTTTGGGCTGGGCTTTGGTGCAATAGCCGACTTCTGGGCATTACACCAAATGACTTGTCCAATCGAAATATATGTAGATAGCGTTTGTTCCCAAATATATTATTTGTTATATTTGCAAGTAAAAAAAAATGCTGTTTTGGGTCTGTGTTGGGTGTAAATTGAAAACATTTACTAGGCATTTACTCCATTCGTCTATATACGTCCACGGCTACAAATCATCTTTCCATACGTCCCATTAACTTACCAGAGTTATTGAACGTAACGTACTACCATTCACCATTACTATAATTTTATTTTATTATTTGATTCAACAAATTCGTTCCATGCAGCAATTAATTAAATTGCTTCCATAAAACGAAAAACCCACATAAAAATTCGATTGGGGAATTTTCTATCTCTTTTCTCAGTTGAAAGTTATAAATATATATTATGTTGAAAAGGACTATGCAAAGGAGCGTCCCCACCCACCAACAGATTTCAAACGTATCTCTATTTATACCTCTTGCCATAACTGATCTTTTTTTTGTATGACGATATCCGCCGTAGGAATGGGGATTTCACGCAAATCGAATTTGAATGTTGTATTTTTCAAGTATTTTTTGACACAGTTAATTGTGAAAATAATGTGCAGGCGATCAAGAGTAACCCCCCTGGCCTAAATAAAAGTGTTCAATCAAAATGTAATCTTAAAAAATATTTTACAGTCCAGTCTACTTGAAGCTAGACACTTACAGCGCAATTCTGAATCTTAGGCGTACGGCGTAAGCACGATTTTATTGTTTTTGAATACCCCGTCATTTTTTGGATTAAAAATGGTTATTTGTCTTTATATGGAATGTCATAATAATATTGAAACTAGTGCCAAGTCTGTTGGTGAGTGGGGACAGGGCCCATACAGCATCTTGCGTTGTCCTTTAGAAAAAAATTATTGAAATCAAGGCTTTTTTTAAGAAACACGAATGATAACTAAAATATCTTCATTAGAGCCTCAAATGGCCAATTTGAACATAATCCAATATTTTCGCCGTAAATCAAATTTTTTTATTTTGATTTTTGAACGTTTTGTTACACGTAAAAATAATCAAAATTTGGCAAGTATGTACATTTAAATCATAAATGTACATAAATTGTGGTTTGTATTTTAACAATTAAACATATCACGTTTGAAGTTGCTGGCATTACGCGGGAATAACTTGACAACTCGACATAACAACCTTTGATTCAACCTATTTTAACCGGTCCTAACTGAATACCTGAACATATCAATTTATGTTTATTTGTGTATGAAATTCGTAAATGAGTAAGTCTAGTTGTATATTTTTGTGCATTGTGATATGAATTGACCATACATTGATAAATCAAGTTGTGAATCTTTATTCATAGTGTTAAGTAAAAATATTATTTGATAAGTCAGTATGTCCGATGGTGTTCAGCAAAAATGTAGTTATTCAGTTGTGAACGACGGCAATTTTACCGCCATTTTTCAACATTTTCAGCTGAATTTTTTTTCAGGGATGTGTCATGACCATAGGAAACCATTAAGCCAATAAAAAAAAAATCATGCAAGTCGACTTATCAATGTATTCACGCCAGCCACGGAATTAGCCTAGGGCGGTCAGAACTCATAATCAGGGCCTGATGCTGTGTTTTACAATAACGTGAAAGGGCCGAACTAATGTGTTACAAAGGCCCGTCAAATAGAAAAACAGTGAAACTGTTCATGTGGAAATAACTATTAGTTAAATGAAATCGTTACTATGGTGGTATTGTTAAATGTAAGAAGATCACAACAGCGTACTGTGCAAAGAAAACTGAACGTTTTTTTTTATTTAACAACATCAGACATGAATCTGATCAGAGTAACTGCCCTGTTCCTTGCCGGTGCCTTCTTGGAAGAAGCAACATTCCAAAAGCAGAGTTCTATTTGTATATTGACCATAAACTAGCTACGTTTTAATTTTTGACGTTTCAGAAGTACTTTTTAATAGGTATGCATTTTTTTGGATCCTAATGTAAATATCCTGATGTAATCTATTAACATAGCACTCGCATAGCGATGACGTGATGACGTGTATAGTAAACATACTCGAGACAGCGTTGACTTAAGGTGATAAAGTATTTATAATCAAGCAACCGTGTGCTTAAGGTGACCTAGTCTTATAAAATAAAAAAATCAAACTTATCGGTAAACACATACGTGCAGACTTTTGAGTAGGTATATTAGATAAATCAACACAACACCCTAAAATTCCTGTACTCATTTTGTTCTGTAAAATTGAGGTGTGGTGTTAAATCATAATCTATCGAACCACTTGTATAATCTTCTATCAAAGTTGAATATTTTGTACTTTCTCCTAAATGAAGGAAAATATTGTACTAGATTTCAGGTACGCGTTGACAAACGAACTAATGGTGCTGCTACACTGCTGTTTAAAATATTTAATGTTCATTGACGCGTGTATTTATGGTTATATGTTAGAGATCATAATTATGTATATTGAAGTAAGCATCGGTTTTCGGGCCTCTCTCATATGGCTTAGGGGTAAACTCGGGCAACAAAAAACTCGGCCTTGCCCGAGATTACCCTTTTCCGAATCTGATGTGGTCTTTTCGGCCAATTGGCCGAGTTTACACCTAACCAAAATTGCAGTGGTAAATTCGGCCAATCCTTCACTTAATCAAAATTTTGAAAAGTCCGTCTCAGTAATATAGGTCTGTTAAAAAAAGCCAAATGAAATAATTTTTTTTTTAATAATTACTCTTAACGAAAATATTTTATTCGTAAGCAATGTTTTTTTTTAAATAAGGTACAATCATCATGAAATTATTTTTATACCAAATTTATAAAAAAATACCATGCAATTTTTTTAACTCTTCTAGTCCTGGGGCATTTTAGTAGATAAAAAAAAGTTTTTTTTATAACGTAGCAAACCTATAAAACACCGTAATTTAGAGTCCGGACCCGTGCTTCACCTAGGCTCTCCACCTGGGTGAAGCACGGGGACTTATAAGGTCCCATGCTCCAACTGATGACGTTATTGTACAGTGAATCAGCAAATTGTTTTCCCGATAAATGATTTACATAAAAGTTCTAAACAATTGTTTAATAATAAACAATTATTTATTTTAATAGGATAGCTTAAGTGGTGCACAGAACGGAGTTTGAGTATTACTTACTAACAACAAATGTACTAGGGCAACATGACCTTAATGGAGATGTATTTTACTTATTTAAATTACGTACATTGCATTAGTAATATGGTTGATAAAATGGTTATATAGTATACAGCGTGGAATTTTAGTCGTTGTTTTCCCGCAGTAAAATGATTATATCTTAGTAGTATAAAAAAAAATTAAACCGACTTCAAAAAAAAAAACAAAAAAAAATAGGTACCTACCTAAAAACACTGAAAAGCAAAAAATAATTTTAAAAAGACATTCATGAAATGCGCTTATTGTCTAAGCCTATTAACTAAATTAAATTGTATTTTACGTGCTAGGTAGGTACCTACTAATCTGTTTGAAGTCGGTGCCAAGCCAAATAGTAGGTACCCAGACTACGTACCGTCCGCGGATTAATTAGTTACCCTGTAAAATACATTATTATTATTTATCATTTTTTATTTTCTTTGGATTGGCACCGACTTCAAACAGATTAGTAGGTACCTACCTAGCACGTAAAATACAATTTAATTTAGTTAATAGGCTTAGACAATAAGCGCATTTCATGAATGTCTTTTTAAAATTATTTTTTGCTTTTCAGTGTTTTTAGGTAGGTACCTATTTTTTTTTGTTTTTTTTTTTGAAGTCGGTTTAATTTTTTTTTAAAAAAGTTTGTTTATTTTTCTATTTTTAGTGTGAATAACACGCAGTGAGTAAAACTCTTTCATAATAATGATAGCGAAAATACGAGTAAAATAGTAGAATTGTATTATTTGACAATATTAGGTATTCTTCATTAAGTGTTCAGCACCATGGGTAGACCAACTAAAGACGCAGCCCGCAAGAGGGACATAAGAATTAAGAAGTCGTACCCTGTAGCTTCCATCATCATAGTTGTACCTTCCATCATCAGCTTAGCTGCAAAAGTACATGAAATAAAACTAACGGTCCTCATATTCCTACAACACTGAAAGAATTATCCCCCAACTCCTAACCATTAAGGAGTTGTACCTTCCATCATCAGCTTAGCTGCAAAAGTTCATGAAATACAACTAACGGTCCACATATTCCTACAATACTGAAAGAATTATCCCCTAACTCCTAACCGTTAAGGAGTTGTACCTTCCATCATCAGCTTAGCTGCAAAAGTACATGAAATACAACTAACGGTCCACATATTCCTACAATACTGAAAGAATTATCCCCTAACTCCTAACTGTTAAGGAGTTGTACTTTCCATCATCAGCTCATCAACATAAAATTATGTCTTTCGGACGCAAAAACTTGAATGGCTTCAGAAAAAACAAGTAACGCGTAGTGTGCGCCTATAAAATTTGAGGTTTGCCCTTGATTTTCCCGGGATCCCATCATCAGATCCTGACATGGTGACAATGGGACCACCTCGGAACTATGTACTTTCAAATAAAAAAAGAATTATTTAAATCGGTCCACAATTGACGGAGAAATCGACGGACATACATAAAAAAAAAAAAAAAAAAAAAAAAAAAAAAAAAATACATACAGTCGAACATAGAACCTCCTCCTTTTTTGAAGTCGGTTAAAAATAGAATAATAGAGTTCTTTTTTTAGTCAAATCAAAAGTTTTACGAATAGGATAGACGAAACTCGAACCAATAGTACTAGCTGCGTCACGGACGGTCACTGGCCGGGGTCATTGCCCTTCGCGTTTATCAAAAAAATGATTATTTACTATTTACTCACATTTGGTTTTCATTTTCCCATAAACATTTAAAAAAAATTAAAAAAAAAGTAAAAAAAAATTTAAAAAAAAATTTAAAAAAAATACTTGCATAAATCGATAGTACTACTGAAGGCAAAGCGTTTTGCTGCGGGAAAACAACGACTAAAAAACACGCAGTGTATTGTACTAGGGCAACATAATCTTACTGGAGATGTATTTTATTGTGTCATGCATATTTTCATCAAGGTTACACACTGCAGCTTTTAATCTCTATTTTCTTCATTGCTTGGGTCGTCATAATAATCAACTCGTAAAAAATGCTTGACAAATTAATACATCTCCAATAAGGTCATGTTGCCCTGGTACCATACCAGTATCCGCTTTATGTGGATGGTGACTGAATTAACAAATAAAATCAGACTAACAGCTAAGAAGTTGTATCCTTGAGAAAGAAAAAAGTTGGTCCATTTCAATTGATCGGTTCAGTTGGTCCCTTTGGAACAATATTTCTCATAATAAAATAAATGATCAACTAGTTGGTTAGATTGGAATAAAACCTTTTATCAGATTCCAAACCGCACAACCAGTTGGTCGGTTTAGTTGGTCGGATTGGAAGAACAGTTTTTTTAACAGACCTATATACTGAGACGGACTTTTCAAAATTTTGATTAAGTGAAGGATTGGCCGAATTTACCTAATTTTGGTTAGGTGTAAACTCGGCCAATTGGCCGAAAAGACCACATCAAATTCGGAAAAGGGTAATCTCGGGCAAGGCCGAGTTTTTTGTTGCCCGAGTTTACCCCTAAGCCCTCATATGCAGCTGGTGCCTGGTGTCACTGACCTACAACCGCCTGACATTTGCCGCAAGTTACAGTTACTTGTTTTATTTTTGGCTTTTTCCTTTATCCCATTCCTTCTATCCTACCAGTATCGTTAGTAGTTTAGTTTTGTCATTTATTGTTTTTTTCTCTTTTATACATGTTAGCTTTAGGATGTTGTTCGTAAACTTTTTTAAAATCTTAACTGCTTGTTTAGAATTTAAAATAATATATTTACACGGACCACCATTGAAGCAAGGTTTGTCTCAATATAATAAGTGTTTAAATCTAAATGGTATTTGTAACACCATACTATCAATTTGACCTTATTCTGACAAGACATGATTGTCGTCTTTTTTTGGAGACTTTGGTCATCTCATCCCGCTTAAAACTTATCCCGCGGGATAAGTTGTCCACATTAATATTTTTATTTTTTTTGCTAGATTAATAATAATTGGCAGACGCACACAGCCCACCTGATGGTAAGCGGTCACTATCACTGGGGCCTATTCTCTCTTCAGCGTCTACTTAGGCCAATGTTTGCCTAGTTTTTCCGTTGCTCATAGGCAGTTACCTACTTACTGTATAAGTTATTGAGTGCCATTAGCTCCTCAATAAAATGGTTACACTGAAAAGGTCATAAGTTTTCAAGAAAACTGTAAAAAAGGCCCAAAGGTAACCGGGCGTTTTGTTTGGATCTATGACCCACCCGCGAACACCAATGAAACTAGTAGGAGTATGTTAGATAGTCTCTTGGGTAGTATTCATGGTATCTAATAGATACCATGAATACCTACTACCCAAGAGGATGGGTCACATTCAACAAAAGTATGGAAAGTTTCTAAAACATTCCGTGAAATGGTAACCCTAATTTTAATATTGTTCGCGAACTTTAAGGTTTATCTGGTCAAAACGCCCGATGGCCTTAGAACATGTAATGTTATGGTGGCTGATATTGATGCTCCTTTGTGTCACTTGTAGAAGTACCACACATCTATGCTATTGACTAGCTGACAGTAATATTACTTCGGACTGGTCACATTTTTCACGCTAGAACATAGGCACGCAGACAACTTGATGGTTATTTGTGAGGTCCAAAAAAGATAGAACGAAGGAGGTCAGACAACTCTTATATTTGCAGCAAGCTCCGCTTCTCGATCCTCTCACTCATGCGGTTGGTGGTGGTAGCGGCGGGCTTCCACCGCGTGCGCGTGCGCGGCCAGCGCCACCTGCCGGCGGACCCGCGCGAAGCTCCCGTCGTGGTGATGGCGCCGCACTCTTCCTTCTTCGACGCCATTGCGATCGTGATTCTCGGCGCGCCCAGCGTCGTCGCCAAGTCTGACACAGCCCGGTTGCCGTTTATAGGACGTAGGTCATTTGTTATCAGCATGTTTGTTACGAGTAGCTGCTGTTTCTATAGTTCGTTTTGTTCTCAGCTGTTTTAAGATTATTTTTGCTATTGTTTTTTTTATTTTATTTTAATAATTTGTGTTTTAGATGACTTTTTATTTTTGCTATTTTGTTTTTTTTTTAAGCTACATGGTTTGTGTTTTAGATGACTTTTTATTTTTGCTAATGGTTTTCTTTTGTTTTTGATCACTTTTTCAGCCATCGTTTTACTTGTATTAAGCATTAAGTATCACGAGTAGGCTATTAGACATGTCGTTGTCGTTGTCGTGTATTTCAGGAGCTTGAGTTTTATTTTTGGCAATTGTTCTGTTTTTTTTTCAGGCAGCAGGTAAGTCTTTGACGTATTTGTTATTTTTGGATGCCCTGTGTTTTATTTTCTCAAATATTTATAACGACATATTTTAAGCATGTTTTCTTAATCTTATTTAAGTGTAGAATGCTTGTTTTGTTTGACAATTATTATGCTTTGCCAAAAGACTCACGTATTAAATAAGTGTTCATATTCAACGTCCTTCTTTACGAGAATGACTGTTCTAGACTCTAGTGTTTGTATAGCTTGTATTTTATTATCGTGGCTGCCATTGATAGTGTATTTAAAAAAGAGGTAGATATGCCATCCTTTGACGCACGGCGGTTAGAATTTGATCCGTCGAGATATACTAAATCTATGTGCTTCACCAACCGTTGACATTATGCGTCCAAAATGATTTGTGTCAATTAACACAATATGAGCGGAGCATTTTTCGAGCGCTAGTGCCGTATCTACTTCTTTTTTAAATACACTATCAATGGTGGCTGCTATCTTTAGATGACTTTTTGTTTTGCCCAAAGTTTTTATATTGTTTTTTCTTTGTGGCTGCTGTCACACAGTATGTAAGGCGGCATACCCGAACAGAGAGACCGTTCAGAACAGGGTCATTTCTAGCACGCACACATTGATTTACGTTTACAGGCATATTCAAACGATTTCAAAATGGCTACAGTCAAGAATAGAAACTCTAGTCAAAGTTTATAAGCGCTACTTTATGATGACAAACAAGAAAATTGCAAGTAGGCGGACTGTCTACTGACTATCACTTGAATTAAATGCAGGTAAGGTAAAATAAGCGTCGCCATGATTTCTTGTATTAAGTGATTCGAAATCAATACTTTAATATTTCTGAAGCAGACTTTATATCCGAATAATGCAGGCAGGTAGGTACTGTATAAATCAATGCGGTATTGTGTCACACAAACGTGCGATATTTGACACCACTGCGCTATGTCGAGTGACAGGTAGGTACACGGTAGTATTTCCGAAGGACACCAATTATCTGCATTTTTTAAGCATGTAATGCCGATTGGATTTAAACATTTACATGTTCTATTCTCTGCACCTATGAACTTTCCTTTATGCGTATCATTTGCTCGACGGGGTGAAATGGCAACGAGGGATTTTCTTTAACATCATTTCAGTAGGACAGGCATGCAGTCTGTTGGTAAGCGGTCATTGCTGAGTTGCTGACTATTTACATAAGGGATTAACCTGGTAGCGTAGCGACGCTGTACTCCATGGAGCAATAATCCAGAGAAAAAAAACTGCATATCAATACTTCCAGAAGCAGTTATGGTGGCAGGAATATTCATCTGTAGGGGTTTGGGGGTAGATAGCGAGTTAAACTTTGAAAAAGCTCGTCCATTGAATAGATCCAGACCTTCTTTGGGCTTTATACCACTGAACTACGAAGATAGTGTTGTAATAGATAGTAGGACAATGGTTGGCAACCATCCGATTAGTCCTATGAAGGAAGGGTCTCAGGCATATCAAAATTGGATTTTCTAAGTCATAATGCCAGCGTTCATTGATTAGATTAAGATTCATCACAATGCACTTAGTTAATAAGGTTAATTTTAGAATGAGCTTGTTGTTATACATTTCATTGCACGTGACTGACCCTGTCTAGATCGGAATTATGTCGCATCATTGAGTGAAGGCTGCGAGCACTTTCAGTACGAATTCATACGTCATTATGTTGATTCGATTTATCGGTACAACAGTACGAAGCAGCGTCCTTTTGAAAATAAACACTGTTGGGAATATGGTTGACAATAGTTTTATATCGGGATGTGTATTTTTCTAATACTCTTGCTATTATGGCACTCTTCAAAAAATATAGTATTTTATGGCAAGAAAAAACATTGATTAAATTTTTTTATTCGTTTCGGTTTTTATAAATACTAAATAAATTTTTTTAGCTTATTAGCGCTTTGATATTTTTTTTGTCTTCAATATTATAAATGGTACATTAATTTTTATCGCAGTAGGTAAGTATTGTTGAATAAACATTGATCTACAGAAATATGGTATTTTCAAGTTACATATCGTAAACAGTACCTGTAGTCTTAGAATAATAACATATAGAAGGATAGTCTCCATACAAAAGCTTTGTCAAAAGTGAAGCACAAAACGATTGACACTGACGTGACAACGCACACGCGTGCACTTGAATAGGATGGCAGTGTAATTGCAGTTTCCCCGAAAGTGGGAAAATTTTACGGCAGCGGACCACTATTTTGCACATATTTGTGTAAGGTAAATTTACAGGTGTTATATTATGGTAATGTCAATATAAAACAAATAAATGGAAACAACACGTAACACATTTATTACAATTTTCAAAATGTATTTTTTTAAATTACACCTAAAATACAGTAAAAAAGACATAATTATAACAATGTCAACAATTTAATAGAGAGAAAATACATCGATAATTAAAGTAAAATGCCTTTATAAAGAATTATAATTATGTACTATAATCGTGTATTTTTGTTTGGCTTCCAATATTCTTCGCAACGGCTTTGCCTCATTATTTTCACCCATTTATCAGCAATAACAGGGTCGATAGGAATCCTTTAAAAAAAAACACGTAATCATTCTAATAAATTGCGGTTATAATATGTATGGGAATAAAGTCGTGCACGATATTCAGTTAAATCACACAAACAGCTACAATAAGAACGTGGCTCATACGAAAATATCAGTTGCAACTGTTTTTAAATTAATCAGATCGGCGCAGTAATAAAGTGGAAGTGGGAAAATATTTTCACTATTGTGGCAACACTAAGGGTTCAAATAAAACTTTTGTGTTTTTATCAAATTAATTGCAATAAACTATGAAATATTGGATACTTACGTGTGAAATGGAATTTTAGTACTATTATTTTGGTTTTTCGATGTGTTGTGACAGAATTTAATTACACAATTCACCATAATGAATAAATTTTCACGAGACGCGTTCGGCTTGCTTTGACATTTGATACTGAAAGCCGGTACGGCCAACTATGTCCTTTAGGACACAGTTGAATGTGCTTCAAAACAAGTGCTCGGACTATCCTTCTATATGTTATTATTCTAAGTGTTCAGGCAGTTTAGAAGTGCCTGATAATATTTAATCGGCAACAAATCAACGTCGTTCAACAAGCAATGACAGAAGAAATGTCACCGGCTTACACCGGCATTGCGCTTTGTGGCTCAGATGACGAAGCATCTCAATTTCCTTTTTTGTATATTTTCTCTGATTTATCGAGTAAACGTGTACAATTAAGTTCGAGTCTGATTTACCACAACCTTCTCATCACGGCGTAATCAATTGGTGACCCCGACGTGATCTTTGTTTCGACGAGCAAGACCTATCGACAAAGTCAGTCAACGAAAACTCATCTGAAAGACGGACTCATCCTGAAGGATTTCGCCAGTATCCAGCTGCAGCCATCATTCCGAGGGAAGTGCGTTAATAATCCTCTCTATAAATTAATCCTTTCCACTTCAATTTGTGTAAATCAAGATCATCTACTCGTACAGTTTAAACCTACCGCACGTTAAAAAAAATTAAAAATTAAATCATAGTTTTTGCGTTAAATTACATCTTTTAGACTAAATTAAATCGTTTAAATGGTGTTTTGTCGTAACATTAAGACGTAAACATTCATATTAGTAAAATATTAACACTTTAAAATCATTAATTTTAATTCTGTGTTAGTGCCGTACACATACAGTGTCGAGTACATTTAAATTTATTTCATTTTTAAGTGCTAAAGATTGTTATCCTCTGTATATTTATATAAGTAATTACATTCCTAAAACATAACTGCCGACTATTCCAGGTCTATAACGGCAAAGTATACCTACGAGCAGAAATCATTGCAACAAGCATCGCGCTGTGTCTGTGCATACCTACCGGCCGGCTGCGAAACCAGTTTATTATCTTCGCTCGCTTACGGGACTCAGCGTAACCGTAACGTATTAATCGTTCATTATTTACTTTATTTATGTTGTGTTGTTTCTTTAAACAGTGAAAGTTATTGTTGTTTAGTGGTTGTTACGCCGTCAAAATGTCTGAATTAAAAGACCTTGTCAAACAAAGGGGACAAATAAGGTGTCGATTGACATTATTTGAAAAATATTTGTCACCTTTACTAGACTGTAAAGAAACAAGTGCGGTTATAATAAACGAACTGCGTCTGCGATGTAATAAAATGCGCGATCTGTCGTGTAACTTTGAGGAAATTCAATCACAAATCGAAATGTTAGACGATGATACCACCAAACAAATGCAGGAACGCGAAACGACTGAAAATATGTTTTTTAATCTTATAGCCCGAGGTCAGTCGTTGTTAGAATTCTTTGAAAACCAACAAAAGGTGGAATCTGCGTCTAATGCGAGCTCAAAATGTAATAATGTCAAATTGCCACCGTTAAAAATTCCTTCATTCAATGGAAATCCAAACAATTGGCTTTCATTTAGAGACACATATTTATCTTTAATACATCAAAATGAAAACATAGATAATATTAACAAATTTCATTATCTTAAGTCCTATTTAGACGGTCAGGCTATGTCGGTAATTAATTCCGTTACTGTTTCATCAGATAACTATAAAATAGCGTGGGATTTGCTTTGCGAGCGATATGACAATAAACGTCTTTTGATCAATGAGCATATAAAGTGTTTATTCTCTATTGAACCGTTAATTAAGGAATCGCACACTGGTATTCGTAACTTAATCGACCTTTTGTCTAAAAATTTAAATGCGTTGAATTCTCTGGGTGAACCAACGGACAAATGGGACACACTTATAATTTATATGGCTTCGGCGAAGTTGGACAGTGTTACTGCTAGAACATGGGAAGAATTTAGAAGCTGTAAGGATTCTCCTTCTTTAGAGGATTTTTATTTGTTCCTTCGACAACGAGCAACACTATTAGAAACCGTTAATGTTAGTAAAATTTCTTATAATAAAATTGAAAAGCGTCACAGTCTTCCCAATACAAAAACATTTCACAGTTCATCTATTAGCTCACCTTCACCGGTTAAACAGTGTCCCATCTGCAAACAAAATCATAAGTTGTATGAATGTTCGATGTTTAAATCAATGCCAGTCACAGACCGAATTTCTAAACTTACCTCTTTAAAATTATGTACTAACTGCTTTCGGAGTGGCCACCAGGCATTCCATTGTAGACTGGGTGGCTGCAGAATTTGTCATAAGAAACATAACACATTAATTCATAAACAACATTCTTTACAAACTACACATATTGATCAGGTTAATGATGGAAATATTAATCCTACAGATCAAATCAACTTACCTAGCTCTGTCACTGACACCACGCCATCTGGTTCTTCTTCTTCGGTATCCATGTCTGCTACCTCCACTGGTCATGCACTCCTCTCTACGGCATTGGTCAAGGTCACAAACAATAACCAAACATACACACTCAGAGCCTTGATGGATTGTGGTAGCCAATCATCATACATTACTGATAGGGCTCAAAGGCAGGTTGGTTCTCAACGAAAGGGAGATAGTCTGTGCGTATCCGGTATAGGCAATACGACATTCAAGGTCACAGAGCATTGTAATTTACAACTTCATTCAATACACAACTCATTCAACATAATGACTAAGTGTTTCATCTTGCCTTATATCACTGACAAGTTACCACAGGTTACCCTGACTGTCCAAGATTTAGGTATTCCTAGTGACATCCAGCTAGCTGACCCTAAGTTCTATCAATCGTCTGATATAGATCTATTGCTGGGTGCAGACATATTTTGGGACCTTTTGGGACCGGGAAGAATAACTTTAGGACCACAAAGGCCCATATTACAACAAACACAGTTAGGATGGATAGTGGCCGGTCCTACTGCGATAGGCTACTCTAATACACAAACTTCAAAGGTTCAGTGCCATTTCTCAAAAGTAATTAGTCAGCAATTAAGTAAATTTTGGGAGCTCGAGGAAATACCGTCTAATATCGAATACGATACAAAGAACTATTGTGAAAAATTGTATACCGATACCACTCGCCGAGAAGACGATGGTAGGTTTTGTGTAAAGATTCCACTTAAGAATCCTATTGAAAGTTTGGGTGATTCTTACAATATTGCCGAAAAAAGATTGTTACATTTAGAGAGAAAATTAAAAAATAATCCACAACTCAAACAACAATACCACGATTTTATCCACGAGTACGAACGTCTAGGGCACATGACCGAGATTCCTAGGCCATTGTTTGGCTGCTATCTTCCACATCACGGAGTAGTGCGAGAAGCCAGTGAAACCACAAAACTCCGTGTTGTGTTTGATGCGTCTTCAAAAACCACTACTGGGATATCATTTAACGATATTCAGCATGTCGGACCAGTAGTGCAAGACGATTTGTTCTCTATTCTGCTGCGATACAGACAGCATAGATATGTAGTGTCAGCAGATGTGGAAAAAATGTATCGCCAGATACTGGTAGACCCTACACAACGGCACTTACAACTCATTTTATGGCGTGATGAGCCAACACATCCTATCAAAATATTTCAATTAAACACTGTGACTTATGGGACTGCTTCGGCCCCGTTTCTGAGCACAAGGTGTTTATTGCAACTATCAAAAGAGTGTAAGGATCTCAACATATCACAGTTACTTAAGGAGGATTTTTATGTGGACGATTTTCTTTCGGGAGCTGAAACAGAGGACCAATTGCGAAGCATAGTTGACTCCGTAACTTCCATTCTTGAGTCAGCATGCCTTCCGCTGAGAAAGTGGCGAACAAATGCACCATACGTTTTACAAAATGATTCAGATACTTCTCAACCCAAAACCTTTGATTTGTCTTCTCAATCAAACATACTAGGTCTCAAATGGGATCCGTCTAACGACGTTCTACAATTCTCGGTCGAAATGGAATTACATCATCAAATAACAAAGCGAACAATCTTGTCCAATTCGGCTAAACTCTTTGATCCCTTAGGATTGCTTAGTCCATGTACCATCATTCCCAAAATGATCTTACAGAAGTTATGGTTGTCAAAATTAAATTGGGATGATGCAGTAGACGATAAATTAAAAAGAGAATGGACAAGTTTTGCTGGCAATTTAAATTCTATAGCAGTAATTCAAATTCCAAGATGTACACTTGTTAAGGACGCAGTAGATATTGAACTGCATTCATTTTCGGATGCATCGCAGTTAGCTTATGCTGCTGCCATATATCTAAGATCTACTGACAGTTCCGGTCATGTCCTAGTTAGGCTACTTTGCGCAAAGACCAAGGTTGCTCCAGTGAAAGCAATAACTATACCTCGGCTCGAGCTTTGTGGTGCGTTGCTTTCAGCACGTCTATATGCTAAGGCATTGAAGGCTCTGCGCTGCAAGGTTGGGTCTGTATTTCACTGGACTGACTCAACGGTAGTATTGGGCTGGCTAGCGTCTCACTCATGTGATTTGAAAACCTTTGTTTCGAATCGCGTGAGTGAGATTCAAGACCTTACTGCAACAGGAGTCTGGAGGCACGTCCCTGGAGATCAAAACCCAGCGGATTTGGCATCTAGGGGAGTAAATCCTAACTCCATCCAATCCACTAAGATATGGTGGGAGGGTCCAGCCTTCCTAGCTCAAAACCCATGTACATGGCCTAAAAACGTAGGATTCCAAGGTCTTCCGGATCTCCCTGAAAAGAAAAATATTAAAACTAATGCTACACTACATACTAATAATATTCTACAAACTACTTCACTACAATGCATCTCTAATTCAAACAATACATCTATTAAGAATATTAGTGGAATCGTAAACTTTGATAGATATTCCAATTTCACGTTATTGCACAGATCTACTGCCTATGTCTTAAGGTTTATACACAATTTGAAAAACATAAAATCTAAAATAACAGGTCCGTTAAATGCTAATGAATTAAACGAGGCTCTAAATGTTTTGATGAAACAGCATCAAAATGAATGCTTTTCAAATGAAATAACCATTTTAAAAAATAAACAAAGCTTACCTTTAAAATCGCCAATCTTGTGTCTTAGTCCATTCCTAAATGAGGATGGCATACTATGTGTAGGGGGCAGACTACAAAATTCTCAGGAACCCTATGAGAAGAAGCATCCAGTTTTATTGGACACCAAACATAACTTTACTAAAATACTTTTTGCAGATCAACACATAAGGCTTCTCCATTGCGGGCCTCAACTTTTGCTCAGCAATTTAAGAAACAAATTCTGGCCGTTGCGAGGCAGAATCTTAGCAAGGGCAACTGTCAATAATTGCAAGCTCTGCAAACTTATGAAAGCCAAATCATTTCACCCCCTTATGGGAAACTTACCTTCAACCAGAGTCATTCCAAATCAGCCTTTCCATGTCAGCGGTGTTGACTTCGCCGGTCCATTCTATATAACTGATCGCAAGGGTCGCGGATGCAAAATTACCAAATGTTATTTGTGTCTCTTCATTTGTTTTAGTACAAAGGCTTTACATCTCGAAGTAGCTAGCGACTTGACCACTGATGTTTTCGTTTTATGTTTGCGTCGTTTTATTTCTCGCAGAGGTAAACCTTTACAATTATATTGTGACAATGGCACAAATTTTGTCGGCGCTAACAACGAAATAACTAATTTTCTAAAGTTGAACAACGAGGACATGACTGGTTTCGCAGCTGGTGAGGGAATCCAATTTAAATTTTCCCCAGCTTACTCTCCCCATTTCGGGGGACTTTGGGAGGCAGGAGTAAAATCGGCAAAACACCATCTAACTCGAATTCTAGGTGACAAACACTTAACTTTTGAAGAACTATCAACTTTATTTACACAAATTGAAGCCATCCTCAATTCTCGACCACTTACTCCTCTATCCTCAGATCCTACTGACCTAGATCCCTTGACTCCTGCGCACTTCCTGATCGGTAGACCACTCACTTCACTTCCTACGGAGAACCTGCTGGATTCAAACTTGAACAGGCTGGATCGATACAGACTACTTGAGAAAATGCGACAACACTTCTGGGAACGCTGGAGGAATGAGTACCTAAATGAGTTGCAACAACGAAACAAATGGCGAATGCAGCAGAGGGCATTTCAAGAAGGAGATTTGGCAGTCATCAAGGAGAATAATCTACCTCCCATGAAATGGCGTATGGCACGCATTCACAAATTATACCCCGGAGCTGACGGAATAGCGAGAGTGGCGGATGTTTACACGTCGAAGGGCATCGTGCGCAGAGCGGTCCATAATCTCTGCTCTTTACACTCAACTTCATCCAAATAAGTAGCGATGTCTCGAGACCCTGGAGTGTTCGAGGAGGGGGAAGATGTTCAGGCAGTTTAGAAGTGCCTGATAATATTTAATCGGCAACAAATCAACGTCGTTCAACAAGCAATGACAGAAGAAATGTCACCGGCTTACACCGGCATTGCGCTTTGTGGCTCAGATGACGAAGCATCTCAATTTCCTTTTTTGTATATTTTCTCTGATTTATCGAGTAAACGTGTACAATTAAGTTCGAGTCTGATTTACCACAACCTTCTCATCACGGCGTAATCACTAAGCCTGTAGTATATTTTTACGGAGTGCTCAAAACAGTACGATACTTATATTTAAAGCACGGTTGGCAACCCTAGCTTCAAATACTATTTTTATAACAATCGATACAAATCATGCTACAATGCAAGAGACAGGAGGTACCAGGCAGCTTGTTACAATAAAACATGTCTTGTTTAACGAATTCAAATGACGTCGCAACTTTTCTTTCAACAACTATGTATAATAAGATTGTCGACGAAAGTGATTCTTGTTTATACATTGTAGGTAAGCAGGCTTGGTAACCTATTTTCTCGTAAGCAGCCATTTTGGCCTTGGTTTAAATTATGAATAAATCCATTAAAAATGTTTTACGCTGTCTAAGCTTGTATCCAGGCTCTCGAGATCACGCTTGGTACTTAAACCACTAGGCTTTGTTTTTGGTAAATACCAGGTATAGAAACATTATGAATGATATTTTTGACTCGAAATATAGTTGCAGAGGATGTTATGTTGAATTTTGTCGACATATTTTGCTAACAACATGTAAACTAAAATCTTTCCAAGCTTGAGAAAATATGTTTGAGCCAAACAGAAATACAAACACCTGAAACACGATTCTTCCTTTTGTGACAGTCGGGTAAAAACGTTTTAAACGATCAAATACGTCGTGATTCGAGCAAGGTTGAATATTTATTATTGAATTGTTTGCTTTTTTGGTCGCCTTGTAAATATTAATCTTGTTTTTTGCTTTTCGAGACAGTTTTTTCAAACAACAATGTCAAGGTGTTGTCGAATTAATGAAACGGATGAATGCTAAACAAAAATTATGGTACGGTATTTAATTTTTGATTATTGTTCTCATATCTTATAAAAATAATCTTATAAGAGTAAGTATTAGAATAGCAAATGAATATCATGACTGTGGTCGTGTCCGCAAAATAAAAAAATCTAAGTAGAGTCGCTCTGTGCAATGCGATGATATCACTGTTAATGCTACATGTCTGAAATCATGTCATAAAAAAACCCTTTAACGTCGACCAACATAAATTATGTTCGATCCGGGAATTGAAGCTAGGACCCCGAGATCACGGCCCGGTACGTTAACCATTAGACTATCAAGGCTTTCATGCTGAGGCATGTTACCCTACGCCCGCAGCTTCGCCCGCGTCAACTATAGGACGTTATCCCGCGGGAATATCTTTAAAAATTGTAGCCTTTTTGTGTTATTCTGATGAATAAGCTATATTATTGTAAAGTTTCATTTAAATCCATGTACCTAGTAGTTTATATGTGGAAGAGTAACAAACATTTATCCATACTTACAAACTTTCGCATTTATAATATTTATAGGATTATAAATGGTCCAGAAGTTCCCCTCTTAGGTGTTAACACGTGTACTCTCGAATTCCCATTACGGACACGTGTGATATTAAGCGCGTCAGGTGTTACATCAGCTCGTGTTCTAGAGATGTGCCAACTCGGGAAACATGATTCGATTTAACTCGAGTTGTGAATTTACGTAGTTCGAATTGAACTCGAGTTAACTGGATAGTAGGTAGGTATTGAGTGTATAATTTGACTGAATTCTTTATTTTCAAATATAAATGTTTTTTTTTTGGGATCAGACTTTCTGTCGTGCAATTTCAATTTTGGTGCCGTAATCAACGAAGTATTTAATATCGTTGGCCGTAATTTATCAATTGATATTTCTAATTTTGCTGAGATACCAATGAGATTTTTCAACACACATTCATTGGTATTAAATCTGAATATGAAAACAACATGCATGATCGGCAACTACGCGACATGCGTGTCATAGGGTTGATTGAGTATTCAAAATCGAGTCAGAGAGTATTTATCTCGAGTCAATTCAAGCTGACCTCAAATCAATTTTTTTTGTTATTTGAACCACAATTAAGAAGCTATTTATTTACCTTCAATAAATGCAATCATTTTACGAATTTAAACGATTTTATAATTATATTAAGCTCGAGTTAATAAATCAAGATGACACATCACTAGTTAAAACGTAATGGCGCGTACCATATTCTTAAAATAAAACGCCGCTTCGTGTCTCAGAGAAGACAAGGTAGCTTGTCATATACTCTTACATGTATGGACATGATTAAGTCGCGTGCATTGCACTACAGAATCTTTCCTTCCTGTTGTCGAACTAATCGAGGTCAGCAGCTGTATTGTGTGTGAATGGACTAAAAGGTTTTGGAGTTTGATCTTATTTTTTGTCATTTATTTTTTAACTTAAACTAGCGGTCACCAATGCGGTTTCACCCGCGCGCAATTTCTTTTATCTTTTATCCCCCCCACACTTTTCGGGATCAAAGAAC
This sequence comes from Mecyna flavalis, assembly GCA_949319885.1. Lineage (NCBI taxonomy): Eukaryota > Metazoa > Arthropoda > Insecta > Lepidoptera > Crambidae > Mecyna > Mecyna flavalis. Next base: position 15,757,012 of record OX439439.1, read on the forward strand.
TCTATGTCCCCCGGGCGGGAATAATGTAGCTTTCCAATAGTGAAAGAATTTTTCAAATCGGTTCAGTAGTTTTGGAGCCTATTCAATACAAACAATAAAATCTTTTTTTTTCTCTTTATAATATTAGTATAGATGATTTTGTTGTCAAAGAAACATATCTGATAGTAATTTACCACTATTTTTATGTTAACTTCAATATTGCGGTAGATTTAAGTAAAATAGCACATGGGATCCATCGAATATAAATAAAATGTAGTCACACCACCAATTAGAAAAAGGCAAGAAACGAACATAATGTTCCATGTGCCCACGACCAGATTTGATTCTCTATGGTGCACTGTGCTACAGAGCCGGAAAAAAAAGCTAATGAAATATTTCATTCATTCTATATTGTAAATTAATTCTGAAGTAGTAATTCTACTTATGCAAAAAAAATTGGATCATACCCAAAACAGTGCTTTAAATATTCTGATTGCATACATTTACATAAATTAGTGTAACTTTCCTCATAAATATCCTATGAATCTTAATTTTCAATTTCAATTACCTCCCATTCAGCTTCACATTCAGTCGAGGCACAAAAATAAACCAAAACAGATCTTATTTTAATGTAGTAAGGTGGCTTTTTCGCACATGTCATTCTCATCTGATGATATACGCGTGACGTCCATTCAAATCTGAATCGTATTGAAGGCCGTCACGGTATAGTTCAGAATGGTTGGGTTATTGTGGTAAGTGGACCATGCTAGGTTGTGGTGCCTTCAATAGCCCAGTGTGGTCGCTTTCTCATTGTTAAATCTTATTTGTTTGTGTCCGGAGTAGTGTTAGAAATTAGTGTCGATGAATCGTCAGGTGCTATTGAATTTCGCATTCAAAGAACTCAAAAATAAATAATTTTCGAAATGTGAGAACAGCTTGAACACGGTTCTTCGTTTGAAATGAATGTGTGTCAAACACTGAGCTCCATTATGTCAAAGTAATATTGATGAAAGTGTGATTTTTATCTGTCAAATTATAACCTGTTTGACACGTTCGCTGATTCGTCCCACAACACGACCTGTTTTGATCTAATATTAATTCCATGGATCTATTACTATAAAGAAAAACTTATTTGAATATTGGTATTTGGTACGCAGATAAAATATTTTTTAATTATAATCTTTTTGAATGCCGAATTTATTTCCGAAATAAATTATTGCAGCGAATGAAATTCACCCACTGACCTCCATGGAGCTCAGTGCATTCACCACTCACAATTTAAAATTGATTTTTGTGAAAAAAAAAATAGGTACATCAAGATTGAAGTGATTATCTTCATGTTGTTGAAATAACTTTTTATTTCAATCCTATTGGCGCACAGATGCAATCTCTAAATTAATTAAAAATAAATATTATTACTGAAAGTAGGTTACATCAATCAGACCTGAAATAACTCTCGGTAAATTACTGTTTTCTACTTACTGTTTTCCAAAGAAAGTGGGTAATTATCACGATCCCGAGGGACAAATACAAACATTTTTCCGGATAAATATTATTTTTTTCTCAAGGTCTCAGAGTTCTCAGACTTCTTACATAATCCACACGAAATAACCCAGATATTCAGTCATAATGTGTTATAAGACTGTACTGTTTGTTTATTTACTCGTTTAGTTTGTAATTATAATTATCGGCTCTCTGCTGCACACTCCGCGTCCCTCCGTGTCCATCCGCCATTGCTCTCCTGTCATCACCTCCTGTCACCGCGTCTAGGAGTACCACAGTATACATCAAGTGTGAGCAAGAGACGACAGTAAACAACCTCCTTTCGCACATACACTACAAAGACAATGTTTGACATTATGTTGTGGCGTCTAATTTATGATGAAATAAAAAGTAGGTAAGTAGGGACTATCCTTGGGCGACATCACATCCCGGGGATAGGCTAGTCAATAGCCACAAGGCTGGCACCGGCTACTCCTAATCGGGTGTGAAGAGGAAACCGGGGGAGTTTAGTGGGTAGTAGACGCTTCAGTCTCGAGTCTCACACTCGGCCGCATGTCTAGCTAGCCTGCGGTAATGGTGCGTAAACGCATTCTCCTCCGGAAAAAAAACGTGCAAAATAATTAAGCATAGTTACAACCTTTTATCTATCGAATTTTACCTTAAAGCTGTCAATTAAAACTAAATTGCCAGTTTAGGGTTACGCTTCGCTAAACATTTCCAAAGGCCTCAGAGTTTATGAAAATCACTTCAAAATAAAATAATCAATCGGAGGTTAAAAATTATAGTCTTTAAGTATAATTAATAACTTATTTGTTTTATCGCAGTTCGTTTGATAAATTCAATAAGCAAATAAATGTCACGCTTCACTTTATGCTTTTTTTATGTACCTAACTCTTTTTTTGGTGTAGTATTGTCCCATTTAGGTATAGATATTATATGCTATTGTGCAGGCATTTACAATAGACTAGTAACTGTTGTTTTATTTGAAAGGTGTATTGTAAGCAAGAGTTTGCTCGAAATGGGAGTGGCAGAATTACTGGACAAGTGAATTTTATGTTACCGTTAATGTGTGGAAATCCGTTAGAGTACAGATTAACTAGGTATTCTGCAGATTACCGGTCTTAATCAGTTAAAGTGGAAAAACATATTGATTTCTTACAAAAACTAGATGATTTGTCGACTTCCATGGTAATCTACAGGCTGACGAACCTGGCATACGGTATATTTCTTAAAACAGTTCGAAAGAATAGAAAACAAGAACGATCGGCGGCGGAACCGACTCGGATGGATATAATTATGTATTCTTCGTGTTGTTAATTTCGTGGATATTTTTTTTGACACCCATTCCCCAACTTAACTATTTACCATTCGTTACTGTGCAGACTAATTAAGATAAGAGCAATAATATGCTTTTTTAAATTAAATTTTACACTTTAGCGGATCGTATCCGGGATTCTGATGGGATTCCACACTCTAACGGTTACAATATACAAAAAAATATTGTAATGTTAAATTAACAACATAGTATCGAAGCATGCGGATATGCTACTAGGGATTTACCATAGATAATAGGTTTAATATTAGTAGTTGTCAGAATCCGGGGTCCGGGATTTGGCAATTCCAGTTATAACTGCCACTGCTATCTTACCTCCGTCATCCTTGATAAGAGATTTACACTCTCGCCTCGTACCTCGTCTCGTGCCTCGTCTCGTATTCACCGCTCGCCTCGCGTGATCGATGGTAAGTGTTCACATTCTCGTGGTAACGCTTCGCGTTTGTTCGAGGTCCTTTGACTCGTGCCCAAAACCGCTCCGGACGCGAGCGCTGCGAGGCGCGAGGCGAGACGCGAAGCGAGCCGCGAGCGTCTGTTTACACTCTCGCCTCGTACCTCGTCTCGTACCTCGTCTCGCGACTCGTACGCGAGTGTAAATCACGCTTTTGACTCGTGCCCAAAATCCGCTCCGGACGCTAGCGCTGCGAGGCGCGAGGCGAGACGCGAGGCGAGCCGCGAGCGTCTGTTTACACTCTCACCTTGTGCCTCGGCTCGTGCCTCGTCTCGTACGCGAGTGTAAATCACCTAAGACAGAGGAACTAGACTAATTGGATCATGGCTAACATAGTCATTCGACTGTGCAGATTTCTCCCGATGTTTTCTAACACCACTGCCAAGCTGATGTGGTGCGCACCAAGATTTGAACCATCGACCTCGCGCATGGAACCAATCGGCTACCACAGCTCCTCTAGCACTACTATTACCCATAATGTTATCTTTAGAAGATAAGAAAATAGAACAGGTGGCTATGTAAACAAATTAGGTCACAGGTCATAACATTGTTACCTAGGTAAGTCGGCCGAGCAACCTAGGTCGCTGAGACGACCTACATTTTTATACACGTGATAATAAGCAATTATATAAATAATTGTTGGACTTTGATAGGATTTACGAGTTATGTATGTTTCTAAAGTGACCTATATTTGCTATGGGCTTGTATTTATTTCTAATGATTAGGATTATTCGCTAAGTTATGATCATAAGCCTATTACCACAGACTACTATTACTATAATATAGTCCATTATAATGACGTGACGTCAGTGTCCGACGCAATCGCCGTTGCGTCCTGAAACAAATCTTTTTCGTCTTCCACTTTTCACTCCATTTCTAGTCGGTTATTATGTTTTACTTTACATTTAAGTTACACATACATCGACAAATAAGATTTTCTGGTTAGTCTGGTTGCGTATTCTATTTTGTATTCGTTTCGTATTCAGGGCAAACAATTTTGCAATGGTCATTTGTGTTTTTCTCGGTCTGGCACCTCACAGGAACCTTTAAAGGGCTATAAGGCTATTTTTGAAGAGACTTGCTTGCCCAAGAGCACCGGTAAACTCTAAAACGTCCTTGCTGGTGGATAATGTATTTTTAAGTGTAAATCTGTGGTACTAATGTTAATTCTGAATACCATGACAAATGTATAGTTTACATTGACTTGGAACCAGGTCAATGTGAATGTTGCTACATTTTGTATGGGATATTAATTTATTCTCAGTTTGTAATATTTCAAGTTTTGCATGGGTTATGTGGTGTTGTCTCAACACTTACTGAAGATTGTCTTAACATTACTCCAAAATTAATTAGAAAAATCTAACTTATGGTCTTGGTCTTGTCTGTCAAACCTCTAGTTTGGCCATGGGTCGGTCAATCGCCATTAGGCTGGCACCGGTTGGTCTCTTTCGGGTGTAAAGGCGAAATCGGGGGAATTGAGTACCGGTACTTTAGTATATATTCTGTGGTACCGGGCTTGTAAACACATCCAAATAAGGTAGGAACCATAATAACCTCATCATTTTTCTATTTCGTTCTATTATCGTGATTCATGTTACATGCGTTAATTATTTCCTATTAGTCAATAATACACGCCTGTTAAGTTATCGATATTAATTAGTAGTTCATTCAGGGATGGGATTTACCTTCTTTTTTTTTTGTTTTGTAACATACGTCTAGCTCTTGCTACCTTGACACAAGGTACATATTATAAGTAGGACACAGCGACCTTCCGAAGCAATCGGGAGTTCGGGAACAAATATTTGGATATCGTTTATCGTTCACGCCGGAGTTTTTTGTGCCTTTGATCGTGATTTTACTAAACGGGTCGGCAAAACTGAGACAACTTGCTAACTGGAACGATATTATTTGATTGGGATGGTATTTGATTTAGTGTACTTTTGATGATTTACTCTTTCTAGGTGTTATTTGTATAAATCTAAGATAAAAAGAAAGTATTTCATCTCGTATTGCAGTCATCTGGTTATAAACTACATTTCGTCGCTTACCTAACAATACCGCGCAAGTCGAAAATTGGTCATGTAGCACTTTTAACTTCGTTGAAAAGATTTTTTAGGTATAAAACGCTACATGGCTAATTTTTAACTTGCGCGGTATTGTTAGCTAAGCGACGATTTGTGGCAAATGATAATAAAATAATTAGCTTTTTGCTTGAAAGAGTAATTAACAATTGTTTTTGTTAATATGATAAACGTCGTACTTATTTAATCCATCTAATTCGAGATACATTTTGCCCGTACTAAACTATTTAAAGCATAGATCATCGAGGCACAATGCACCAAGTTTTGAGAAAATTCATTCATTCGTTTTTGCGTCAAACAGTTCCTATACCTCCATCCATCTTTTACCCTTTAATCAACATTATGTAAAATCCTGGTTGTAGGATAGTCATAATATAGATGTAATTTATCGGAAGTTGCGCTCAGATGTATGTTATTAAATCTGATGTTGATAAATTTAACCGTATATCTTATGGACGTACAATACTTACTTGTACTTATAATATAATTTGCTTGTAGGGCGCTGAAACCGATAATATGCTTCATCGGGAAGATGTCATACCTCGCTGGGGGGATGGCCATAACGGTGAGGGGACGGCAGGCCAGCCGGAAGGAGGCCCCCATCCTGGTCGTGGCCCCCCACTCCTCGTTCTTGGACAGCTGCATCGTATACGCGACCAAGATGTCTTCTGTCATCGTGAGGAAAGAGAGCATGGACAATTATGTTGGAAGTAGGTGGATCTTTATGGTGGTGGGTCTTTGGCTAATGTTAAGGTGGTGGTTCATTTGGGTTGGAAGTGTATGGGCCTTTTTTGGTGGTGGTGGTGTTTTTTTTATAAGGATAAGGTTAGAATTTAGCAGTTAATCTTGTTGTGGAATCTACGGTAGCTGGTTGGAAACAGGTAAAACTAGAGATGGTGCGTTTTTTAATTACGAGTATTTATTATTTACATATTATCACTCCTAAAGGTTCTGCCAGAATATCAGCGCTGTTGTGTCGTTTTCCAAATGACACAGCCGCATAATATGCTGAGGCATGAACCCTGTTGGCCTCTGTTTGTTTAGTTATTGTTTGTCATGTTATCTTCTTCTATATCAATGTATTGTCTATCCTTTATGTTTTTTTCTTGTTTGGCCAATAAATGTTTTTTCTTCCTTTCTTTCTTTCTAATTATGTGGAATCTGGTGTTGGGTGATTTTAAAGTTATTTTATTATTATGTTTTCACGTTTGTGGGTTAGAAATTGTGGTTTTTAAAGGTTGCAATGGAATCATGGGGTGCTTTATGTTTTTGTGATAATACATATTTATTAAGATGGATCCTTTTAGCCTTACAGGTGGTGGTTAATTAAACATTAACAGAAAAGTCGTTGTATGACTTTATTTAAGATTTGGTAGAAATGTTGACTAACCATTTATAATATCGGCTTCTTGTTAGTGTTTGGTTATTATGATCTGTGAAATTAAGAAGATGTAAGTACATACTTTATAGACTATTTTTATTTTGAACTATGGTCATAAGAGGCAGCAATGATCTTTAAAACATGGTTTCCTGCTTCTTCAACAAAAGGTAGGTAAGTACCTACTTAAGTAAAATTTAGATTATTTTTTTGGAAAAAAAGAAAATGTCATTTGACTGGCCCAATAGAGCATTTGGATAGGGGTCTTGGGATATTTTCTACTTATATTCGTCGTATAGTCCATGCAGTCGTAGCCTCGGAAGGCCTTATAGCTTGACATAGTTATCAAGTAGTAGATACGTCTCAAGTGATTATGATAGAAGATATAAAGCTGGTTTAATACTTATCTCATTAGGCCCTTTTCATACCGTTAACTCAAGTGAAAGCTCCATGCGGCGAATTAGGCTAGATGCATAAATCATCATTGCATTTCCAACTTTATCATTTAGTGGAGAATGTATAAAGTTGATTGTAGGGTCTGTTTAGAACCGTAAGAAATACCGCCCGTGGAGCGATAACGTGTATAAAGTGATATGTCGTTTACTTGCACCATAGAATACGTTTATTATTTATGTGACTTGCACTCATATTTCCAAAAAGATTGCCTCCGTGTGCTGTGTAGCTAATAGGTAGGTAGGTTTAAAGTGCGTTTAAAGCAACAGCCGTGTCAGGGGTCCTGGGTTCAAATCCCGGGTCGGACCGAAAATTTGTGATTAGATTTTTCTTTGACAGTCATACATATCGTTATTTTGTTTAATAGAATTGTACACTATAGTGAATTGTTTAACGTCAATATTACCGCTTGTTTTTCAATATTTGCATGCCAAATGTGACAGCCTGTTTATCGTGAAACTATGTTAGTAAGTGCATTGAACCATCTCTGTATTCTACTTTAGGATTGAAGCTTTTGAAATGTAAATAACAGTAAACATAAAACGTGTCGCCGCGTTGCCCTTTCAACTAAACAGTTTAGTTCGTGACTCTCAAATGTGTGATTGGCTTTAAAGTCATGTGACATGTTCGAGCCATATATCTAAGTATGTACTCTTTATTAGATTTCTTTTTATAGACCAATTGTTCAATTTAATCTCATGGTTCAAAGATCAGAGGAGCCGCCAGATGGGTCTGCCTGGTGAAGTGACCCTCAATAAAATAGGCCCTTATCTGTGCTTGGTCCTTATTTCTGGACGTGCGTTGCGTACTGTCATAGTATAAAAAATGTAAAAGAAGTTGTTTCATAGTTTTTAAGTCCTATTTCATGTTTGATTTGAATAGTGAACTGGTTTAAAAAGTGGCACTTATCAAACCAAATGTTGAACGAGCGAATAGATGTAATGGTTGAGAAGCCGACTATGCTAAAAGAAGCTGGTTTGATCGTACAGAAATATGTTCTTACTAATTGACCCGACGATTTTCCTATCGCCTTTAAAAAATTGGTTTCTGTGACAGCAGGTACCGGTTTGGATTGTGTTTACAAACCACCCGGAAACGTGACAAACACGTACAGAAGAATTACGATATAAAATAAAAGAAGGCCCCGTAGTTACTTTCTTGGGAGTTTGGGACCATATTACATCGATGCCGAATCGTGAGCAAAGCGATAAATTTAGAAGAAGTCATAAAAGTAACTGTTGCCACAATTAAGCATTTTTTCCACTGATAGCTGCCATGTAAACGAGCGCTTGTCGCTTTCTCCGCTCGCCTCTGATGGATAGTGCGTTTATAGAGGTATGTACCTACTGACTATCAAGAAGATTGATAAGCTGACTCAAGCGAGGTGTAATATGCATAAGTAATACAAGAAGACATTAAGCAAATACGGTGTACTTGTATTCAAAGATTCGAAATATAATTGGAAGTTAAGTATCCGTGAGTGGAATAGGCCGCAGTGACCGCTTGCCATCAGGTTGGCTACGTGCTTGTCTGCCAATTGTCATTCCCCTTATTTTGCTCAAATGTGGGTTATCTATCAGATATCCTAGTCGCAAAGGTTCATAAGCGGTAGCTCTGCATCAGCTCAGATACAGATCATCTTACTATCAGGTAACACGCTTGCTAGTTATCCTACTTCTTTTTTACAAAAAAAATCGACACCTTTTTACATTGTGTATACGGTAGGATCAACTCTTAATGCGCCATAAAAATATATTTGGCTTTTACTCTGCAGAAGTTTATCAATATTCAACTTATTAATATTTTCCTTGAAAACAATAAAACGTTCCTTGCATTAATTTGGCATAGTAAAATAATATTTTTTACGACCAGCAGCGACTGCTCGGCGGGATTCTGGTAAAAACGTAGCGTGTCTTGGCTCAATTACTATGAGCTTATAACCGTAGGCCTGGTTACGTTCGGTGTTTCGACATAAACATGCCTTGAAATATGAGCAAATAATGAGAAAACAATAATAAGCTTTGTGCGCTGATTTTAAAAATAAACTTAAAAAAAGTAAGAGGTTCTCAATTCAAATGATTTTTTTTTATACCACGAAGGTGGCGGCGAACAAGCTTACGGCCCGCCTGATGGTAGCGGTTACCGGGTCCTTTGGACATTTTTTTTAAATCGAAGCTACTCCACTCCATGTGATGTGGTCTCAACTATCCGTTTCTTCGCTCAAGAGAAAAGAACAGTCATCTATCTTCACAAAACTTTTGTATTTACAATATTAGTACTAATTATGTAGCGATGTGGTAGCCGAGGGTATCAAATGTCGTTTTACATGCGTGAGGTCGATGGTTCAAACCTCGGCACTTTCCTATGTGAGTATTTACCAGCTTGGGCAGCTTGGCGGTGGCGAAAAACATCGTAAGGAAACCTGCAAGATCAAATGGCTGTGTAGCCTTAATTCAAAGGTTTTTAACCCCTGGAATCAATCGAAAATCAAATCCTGGGTCATTGTGCGTACCCTGTTTAGATCGGGATACAAAGGTTGGAGACAGAAGAATTAATATTGTGAAAAATAAATTGTAGCAACGATAACATTGCAACTCTTCATTGCTACATTCGACTCGTGCGTTGCGAGCAATTATTGCGTCTATGCTTACATGCAAGCTATATTTGCAAATAACTAGTAATTTAAGGCGTCGTACCATAGTTACAAGTTACAACCTTAATTGGATTTTTAGTGTCTTTGTAAGATTTTTTGTTGTTGCTCTTGATTGAACCTAATATTTATGTGATTATACTTTTCAAAGTAATTTCATACAAGCGAAATAATGTAGTGTTCATTTTTTATATAGTGCCAGGTCGGCATGATGCTGTTTATTTAAAAAAAAAACGATTTTGACCCTGGCCGCGGATTTCCAAAATTTCTTTCACAACTCATATAGAGCTCGTGTTATGGGGTTAGGAGTGAGAATTTAAAGTTTTGTAAAGATAACGCACATGATTAATGTAACTGTGTCATGGGACAGTTATCTTTTGGAGAAGTCGTTAATTAGAAGAAAAAGTGTTTTACTTTCGCGAGATCAGCCAATATCAGGCCTCATGACGTGTGTGAAGTTAGCGCAGTGAAAAGGTTAATGGTTTATTAAAATTTCGGGTCGTTTAAAGTCGTTAGGACAATTTCACGCTGATATCTTGCGGTTTAAATATCACTCAATATATACATTTATCTTGATTTTTTTGAACTCAATCAAGGCCAATTTAAATGCTCTTTTCCAAGGTCTAGTCTACACGTATTTCTGTTCCAAATTTCATCAAAACCGGTTCAGTGGATTTTGTACGAAAATAACAATCACGGAAACAAAACTTAAGCCTACTATGTATGGACAAAATTTATAAAAATACAAGAGCAAAAGTTGCTAATTAGTAACAATTAAGTTGTCCGCTGTACCAATCGATCTGCCTGCTCTTGACAGGTCATGAAAGGTAAAGCACCTATAGGTATGCCTGGTTGTTTAGCCTTGAACCTAGGTTGCCTAGGCATTGTTATTAGATCGCTTAAGAAATTGGTAACTTATACATATTAAAATGTATAAGAAGGATAGCAAATACGGTTTATGATTAAATTCGACTATGATTCAGTGACTTCAGTAAAATTATATGATTTTTGTAGTTATTTTGGTTTTATTGAAATGTGGTTTAGAGTCATAATTACTATCATTTAGTATTAGTAGTAGGTACTGTGTTTTCTAATAATGTCCATTTACCATCGAGTGGACATTATGTGAACTGAAATAATATTAAAAAAAACTTCAGGTGAATATTATCTTATCACAATTTATGTTGATCTGTCGAAGATAGAAATAGAACAATCAAAAATATTCATCACAAGAAATTCTGCTCTGGGCGGGATTCGAACCCATGTATTCTGGTTCATTATGAAGGGTGTTAAGTCAGTTGATGGCTTTATCTAAAATACTTCAAGAATCTGCTGTTTTAGCAGTGAAAAGCGTTAAAAGACCGCATTGCCGTGGTCACCTCATCCGTAGTCGTGTCGCGAAGCCTCAGCAACGTTCATAAACGATACAATTTATATAACAAGATTTTAGGAATAGGAATCGCCATGAAGCTATCGATCGGACGGTTCAAGGTTTGAGCTGAATATTTTTAAACAATATTCAAAGGGTTTTGAACTAAACGAAAGGTGTATTTCAGCAATGTCGTGTGAAGGTTAGTAAAACTAGCAATATGTTCGTATACGAGTATGATTTAAGGCGTAATTGGTAGAATGTTTTGAAGAGCTTGCATGAAATGTAGCGCACCTTTTATTTATTATTTTTGTTTGCGGTGGGCAATGTAGTATTAATTTCCATTAGTCATAACTATAGTTAGACCTGGGGCTGTGTTTAAGACTCAGGACTTGTATAGCTATTTGAAATATAGGAAACAAAACCATGTATACCGCAACATTGTAAAACACTGCGATTGAAAAGAGCAACTGCCGAGGTTCTTGCCGGAGTCTTGTCGACAGAAAATCATTCCGTAGCCGACTGTAGAATAGAATCACATTTCTATTAGCTGCTGATTTATAAATCCGTTTTTGTAGTCTATATAAATAAATAAAATGACTTTGGGACTAAAAGGGTTTGTTCCACTACCCGGTTTTCCTCTGCCTCCCGAGAAGGTTATGAGCCGCGGTGTTGTGTTAATAACTTTATGTATATTACACTACACGTTCCCACTCAGCGTGTTTTATAATTAGATAGTAATGTTCCTTTTTCTTGTACCGACAATCAAAGGCAATCAGCGAAATTGAAGTGACAACATTTGCCACTCGTAACGAAATATTACACAACACAGAATTATTGCTTTTTGTACGTAAACCGTATGCTAATGATGTGAAAGTGATCGTGCTGCGTGTGTGTACTTACAAGTGATAGTTTAATAGTAAATACACGTACAATATGCATTTTCAACCGTATTACTATGTAATAAGAAATTGAATACCTTACTTTCAAATGACCTTTAAATGTTGTGAAGCATCTTGAGTCAGCGAAAAGTGTTCATTGTATTTAATGATGTTCGTAATCATTAAGTCCAGGTATTGCTGGATTTTTTACACATCTTAGGCATACAGCGAAATACTAAGGTGAAATTTAGTTTGTGCTTGACAATCGCCACATGATTGGCACCTGCCTCCCTAGACAAGCGGCATTTATGACGTTCGTTAAAGCTCATTAAGCTTATTTGCGATAGCGAATGTCAAATCCCATACTTTCAACACGTGACTTTTCTATGGCATCTGTCAAATCCATAGAATTTAAAGTTAGCGAATTTCGCTATCGCTGTCAAAATGTTACTTTGTCTAGGCCCACTGCTCTTCCTTCTTCCCTTTCAGGTGGGGGAGTTTAATGGGTAGTGGGTGGCGAACGTCTTTAGTCCTGAGTCCGTTAGGCTACATGCCTTGCTAGCCTGCGGTTCTCCTCCAAATACTATTGGTGCTTTAATAGTTTGGAGCTTTATTTAATTACCAACTAAAAACCTTTTCTGCAGATCTCTACAGTACAGTCGGCGTTAATGACATCGCCAATTCGTCCAAACCACTGAATTACGGTGACAGACCGTATATAACATATTTTTGTCCTACTGCAGCTGTTTGTTTATTATATTTAAATCTTCTGTCTATTATATTGCGACATTTTAACTTATCAGGCCGATCACGTCGGTGTGTGTCAAAGTGCTGGTGCAAAACAATGAAAATGAAAAATACATGATTAATTTTATTTAAGAGTAAAAGAGTTTTTGTAGCAATTAAATCGTGACTTCGAAACTAGGATTCCCAGTGTTGCGAAAACCAGTCTCTATCGTCTAACATTTCTATATCCCCGGATGCAGTAGGTACATGAATCAAGTTGCAGAAAGCTAATCTAATGATAGTTCTCTGATGATTCCAGAGCTGATAAACTACACGCAACCGCTGTACGTGCGCCGGGATGACCCCAACTCCCGGCAGAACACCATCAAGGAGATCATTGAGCGAGCCACCTCCAAGGAAGACTGGCCACAGGTATTCAATACTTCACTAAGGGTTGTATTTAACTGCACATCAAAAAATACTGATTGTGCATCAAAAAATACTGAATCGCTAACATAACCTAACCTATTGGTGTGTATTCAGTTATTTTGATGTACATTTCAGTATTTTTTTGTTGTATTTAAATATTTCCCCATTACTAATATTTTTTTAATACCATGAGGATGGTGCGGCGCCCTCGGCTCGCCTGGTTTTAAGCGGTTACCGTCACCTAGGGACATTTGTAACAACAGAGTTATCACTAGCGCGGTGACCCTGGTAATTTAAAAGGAAACCTTAACGTTAGCATCAAAAACAAGGTACAGTCGACAGCACATCAGACAAACAACCCCAATCTGTCAAATTTCTACAACTAATTTTCAGCTTTATTCACTTTACATAGAGTTCTCTTTCAATTGAGGTTCTTTGACAGATTAAGGTAGCTTGATCTGCTGCCGTCCGTACTTCTCGCTGTACTGTTAATACCAAGCCCTCTCCAATTAAGCTCTAGAGACTTTAACTAGCCGATAGAAACATAGCACAACAGTTATAAAGAGCTTTTTCACTGGGGTCTCCTGTAAGGGCGAGCTACTTTCCCAGTCGAGCAGCTTATTTGAGCAGAAGACTCATAACGCTCCACCTCTTTACCTTTACTATGTTAGGCAAAACTTCTTCGAAAGAAAGCGTTGGATAATTGCTAACATTCGGTTACGCATATCTTTTTTTCTTCTTTATAACTGGTAAAGATTATTTTCCCTGAGTCAATTACACGATCCGTGTTAAGCATGTCACACATATTCAGTAGTTGTACTCAAACCGCGCCACGCTCTGCTTGCAACCGGCTAATTTATATGTACAGTTACGAATTAATTTTTCATTTCGTTAGTACCTACTGCATTCATGATTCAAGTCAGTCCGAACTTCAAGCCGATTTAATAGCCATTTAGTGTTTTTATAGTATCTTAGATGCGGACACGACAAAGCGACGCGTTTATAACCTCTCAGTTAGGGATCTAACAGACGAACGACCCATCGTTTGCGACGCTCGACGACTGCGGTGAGCGGCTGTCGTTCGGGGCCGCAACGACAGCCGACGACCAGTGGCGTAGCTACCCAGGGGCTAGGCGGGGCAGTGCCCCGGGGCCCTCAAGCTCAGGGGGCCCTTGAACTCTTACCAGAAAATCTCGATCTAACTGAACTTTTGAAAATTTCTCCCATTTTCAAAATAAATATGACAGGTTGCAACCCGACTTTAATCATGGCAACTCAGTTGAGAGAAATTTGAAAGTTTTTGTACCTTCGGAATTCCCCTAAATACTTTCTGTGGGTTGGCAGTATTGTCAACTTGACGGATAGCGATATGTGCGTTTTATTATTCACCGATGTGCGTTTTATTGTGAATTCGAGTCAAGTTTTTTTTTTCGAGAACGATAAAAAAATTAATGCTGTATCAGGAGTAAGTAAGCTAAAGCGTGGATTTAACTGAAGTCATTGATACTTTTGCGAAAACTAAAGCTAGAAAAAGATTGTAAATATAATCCCACCAAAAACATTTTGTAAAAAACTAGCCAAGTCTCGATGGAGCTGCTTGTTTATCTCTAAAAAGTAATGAAATCTAGACAAAGTCGTGCCAAGTCTAAGGTTCCTTACTGCGATTTCTTTATTATTATAGCTAATGTTGTGTAACTTTGCCGTTGAACATTTTTTATACGTTAGTGGGTACAAGTCAATTTTGTTTACACGTAATGTTATATCTGTTGTAACTACCTATGTTTGTTAAGCGAGATATTAGCCCATACTAGTATTGGTAATTGGACGCTAGTGTCTCATTTTGGCCCTTTGAAGTCGAGTTTACGACCGTTTGGCCGTCTGGCCCTTCAACGGCCAAGTCACACAACATTAGCTATAATAATAAAGAAATCGCAGTAAGGAACTTGACCCGACCTTGTCTAGATTTCATTACTTTTTATAGAAAAACAAGCAGCTCCATCGAGACTTGGCTAGTTTTTTACAGAATGTTTTGGTGGGATTTCACTTCTGTTTGTAGAAACGTGGGCATATTGATTTATGTTATAAGATTTTCCTATTTGACACAGTTTTTTGCATTGACAGTCGTTTTTAAGTACCAATAGTAAAATGAGGCGTTAGCATAACTCTAATACAGCTGAGATCAGCTGAGGGTTCTTATATCAGATACTTCAGTCCTTCGATTTTTGACATCAAATGAAGCGGCCCACCAAGTTGAATATTTTTTGTAAAGGCGGTATGTCGATCTCTAATAGTTTGGCTGGGCTCTTGTGTTTTCTAATTAGGTACCCAGGTAACCAGGTACTCCAGATCTTCGATTATCCTAGTTTTTATAGTTTTCCCTTTAGGTGGCCATTAAACCCTAAATCTGTACCAAATTTCAGCTCTCTGAGTTTATGGGAAGCACTAGTTCTATTATGATGATCATGAGTGAATGAGTGAGTGTCTGCCATAAATGCGAAACTTTGCTTTCGCTTAACTTCGAAACTAAATGACCTATAGACTTGAAATTTTGGATTTTAAGTATGTTAATATAGCTTACTGGATGACAAAAATTTCTGCGTTCTGGTCTTATCCAGTGGTTCTCAAATAGGAACCTGAAAATGCGGCGAAATGGTTCCAGTAAAGGATGGTACGGCAGTGTTTGCTTCGCGCTCGACTTGGCGGGGGCACTGCCGTGCCCCCAGATTGTTATTTAGTCAGTTGGTAGCTCCGGACTTTATAATAAACCCTTGAATCTTTTCCATATCGTTTTATTGCTCAATACCTACACCAAGTATTAATTGTAATTTATGTTGTTACTGTTTAATATTTTTATTACCTGCCCTGCAGTGCACGAAAAAGAGCTGATGATAAAGTAGCTAAGCATTTTTAAATTATTAGTATATTTAATATTTTTACTTGATAAAACATAACCAGTTTAGATAGCAGTGGGGCCCCATTTTTCGATTTGCCCCAGGGCCCTTGGTTACCTAGCTACGCCACTGCCGACGACCCTCTGCTACTGTCGTTGACAGTCGTTGCGGCCCCGCGCGACAGTAGCAGAGGGTCGTCGGCTCTCGTTGCGGCCCCGAACGACCCTCGACGACAGCGGGGACGCAACGACAGCCAGCGACAGTCGTCGAGAGTCGTTCGGGGCCGCAACGACAGCCGACGACCCTCTGCGACTGTCGTTGACGGTCGTTGCGGCCCCGCGAGGCCCCGAACGACAGCCGCTCACCGCAGTCGTCGAGCGTCGCAAACGATGGGTCGTTCGTCTGTTAGATCCCTAAACTGCTTTCATCCGTGTTGACTAGTGACTAGTAACCTAACCATCCCGTTCCAGGTGCTGATCTTCCCCGAGGGCACCTGCACGAACCGGTCGTGTCTGATCACGTTCAAGCCGGGTGGATTCTACCCCGGGGTGCCAGTGCAGCCGGTCACCATCAGGTACCCGAATGCGAGGGACACCGTCACGTGGACCTGGGAGGGGCCTGGCGCGTAAGTTTATATTACTAGACTCGGACAGAGGCGCGTCTTTCGTTCTTCGTCTTCGTCTTTTTTGATACTGCGCGGAAGTGGAACTCTGCTAGAATCTGTGCTTCATCAAGACCAAGCGCGCTCCATCGTATACCGCACAGTTATTTAACATCAGACAACTTTGTCTTGGCTTAGTTTATACATAAAAAATGTTAGAAGTTTACTAGAAATCAAAGACTCGAAGATCGGATGAGCCTAGAGTATGACAGCACATTGAACGACGCTTCCTGTTGAATTGTCTCTCAATGGAATCGGCCGTAGTTGCCGCTCAATACCAGGTGGCATGTCTGCCTTCTGGTCTAGCATAAAAAGCTTTGTCCAATAGGAAGTCAAAGCACTACTAGTCGTGATTTAGCCACGTATTTATTATATCTAAAACAGCCAGATATTGGGCTGCAATCTTACCTGTTGTATCATGTCTTATTTACTCTTTTCTTGAAGATGTTTTTTTTAAATTTCAGGTTAAAGCTCCTCTGGCTGACATTAACACAAGTGCACAGTTCGTGCGAGATCGAGTTCCTGCCGGTCTACTACCCCAGCGAGGAGGAGAAGCAGGACCCCAAGCTGTACGCAAGGAACGTCCGAGATGTCATGGCTAAGTACGTTCTGTTGGACCCAGATGGGGACTAATATTCTTAGGCCAGTTGGAGCCTAGCCTCCATTGATATTTTAGAAGCAGTAATTATCATCCTATCAAACCTCTAAGCTTCATCATCATACTACTCGCAACAAATGATGTATCATCCCCCCTTCACCAACCCGCACTAGGCCAGCGTGGTGGAGTATGGCCCACACTATCTCACAACTAAGATAAGGACTGTGTCCCAGCAGTGGGAACGTATATAGGCTGATGATGATGAGGGGGTCTTTCGGCTGATATGATAACTAATGATTAATTTATGTACTCTTTCCAGAGCTCTCGGAGTTCCAGTACTGGACTACACGTACGACGACTGCCGCCTGATCGCCCGCGCCAAGCAGCTGGGCATTCCCAACGCAATCGCCGTCAGGGAAGTCAGCGAGATCAGAGCTCAGCTAGGGTAAGTTTTAAGGACCTATAACATAACCACTCGCGGATAAATTGGTGATATTTATTTGTCTTGTCTTTATCATCATATATATCAAGTTTAGAGTATGTACTTGAACTTCAAGTGCCTGAAGGCTTGCTCGAGGGCTTTCAACATACTTCAAGTCTTGAAGTATATTGGAAGCCCTCGGAGAAACAGCTGTTGTGGCTAATTGGAGGTGGTAACACCCCTCCCATATTATGTGAAAGCAAGTTTAGAGAGTTTGAACTATCAGTGACATCACCGTCCAAAAGAAAGCAACAAAATGCCTGTGTAGGCGACCTCGCTTTTGCCTAACTAAAGTGATATTCTTTGAGGTGATCATCGTGTGTTATTGTCGAATTGTGGAAATATGGTATAAAGGACAATGCAAAAGACTGGGCCCAAAAAAAATGTTGTGCAGATTTGGGACGCAGACTACGAAGTAGATCCAATAAACACCTTTAACTTTTACTAGGCGTCGACAAAATTGGTTCTAGTGAAAAAAAAAATATTATGTTAATTATTTATGTTCATATATAAAACTAATAAATTATTATAGACGATAATTTTTCCCCCCTGGAACGGATTATGATGTCATCATAATAAAAGTTGATGGTGTGACAATGATGTTCAATTAAAAAACTAGACTCCCAATCACGCTCAGATATTGTCCGAAGCAAAAGTCTGCCCAACCGACTATTGGGCAGAGTTTTCGTATAGTTGTATACAATTGACATTAAACACTAACTGCCACGAGATAAGGTTTTAATTTGAACGAATGTGTTAATGTCATCTGTGTCAACCGCTCGGACGTTTTTTGAGGAATTTTTCTTAGAGATTGGGTGTCTTTTGAACGTCATTGTGGTGTGTGTGTGGTCGTTCACATGGAATAAATCTCAATTTGGGCCCAAAAACACTGACAAGTTTTGCATTCTCCTTTAGCTGTAGGGCCGGTTTATTTATTGGTGGAGTTTTGTTGCATGCAGTCTTGCATTGTTGTAGTTGCTTTGACGAGCCGTTTGGTGTAATAGTTGAGAAGTCGGCTATTACACCAAGGGTCGCGGGTTCGATCCCCGCACGGTACAAACATTTGTGTGCATGAGCATGTTTGTTTTTATCGGTCTGGGTGTTTCTATGTATAATATAATAATTAGTTATGTATGTATTTACAAAAAAAAGTATATTAATGTTTACCGTTGCCTAGCACCCATAGTACAAGCTATGCTTAGTTTGGGGCTAGATGGCGCTTTGTGAATAATGTCCAGGGATATTTATTTATTTACTTATGCAGTCTGGAGCGGTCACAGCTGGAGTTGCACCTGGCGGCGGCGGGCGTGGGCGCGCGCTGGCTGGCGCGCGAGGAGCTGGCCGCGCGCCTCGGCGTGCCGGACGGGCCGCGCCTGCAGCGGCTGTACGACATCTTCGTGCAGGTGAGGCGCAGGTTTTGTTGGTGGTAGGGCTTTTTCAGAGTCCGACTGGCTAGCTACCACCCCCACAGGTGAAATCTGCCGCCATAACAGCTCTGGCTGTTCCGGAAATAATAATGTGGGAGCCAGTACACTTGAAATCAAAGGCTCGAAGAGGGGCGGGGGGGAATTGTGGGCTCTATGGCGATAAGGGAGTTGGAAGGGTTCCTCATACGTCTTATCCTTGACCCAGGACCAGGTTAAGGTGCAAGCACAACGTGTTCAAAAAAAGATGTGTCACAATCACACACGCTACTCGACTTGTTTTACCCTTATAGCGTGGGGTCAATAATATGGACTAGAGATGAAGATGATCGGAAAATCTTGTGAAAGATCGTCTTCACGACGAAGATCTCCCGTGCTGGACATTTTGCTTAGCTTATCAAGTTACTATTTTGTATTTCCAGAGGTCGAGTGGGCTAGTCTATTTCCCGGACTACTTGCTGTGTGCGTGCTTCCTGTCACTACAACACGCGCCCTTGACGCAACTTCTGTCACTAGCATTCAAGGTACGTGTCCTGTTCCGTTTTTTTTTTAAACTTCTTGACGCTCGGTCGATGGAGTGGGGAAAATTTCGAGCATGTGCACCTGCGCATGACCAATAACGCGTCCGAATCTCTCGTCGCCCGCGCGCGCTATTCATCATCATCATCATCAGCCTATATACGTTCCCACTGCTGGGACACAGGCCTTATCTCAATTGTGAGAAAGTGTGGGCCATACTCCACCACGCTGGCCTAGTGCGGGTTGGTGGAGGGGTGCGTAAGGCAAGTGACCAACGTTAATGTCAGATGTTATCAAGCCGCCAAATGGCCTCTGACTAGGCTTGACGACGAATATTTACATTATAGTAAATATCAGCCGGGACAAACAGCTTAACGTGCCTTCCGAAGCACGGAGACGCTCGAAATTAATGTCACTAAATATGGTCAGAATGGTCACCCATCCATTAGCCGACCGCGGCGTAGGTAGCTTGACTTTCGTTATCGCTAACAAACCACTGTCACAGCTGCGCCACGAGCGCCTCGCGCTATTGGTCAGAGGTAAGTCTGTGACCAATAGCGCGCCAGCATCTCAAAATTCGCGTTCAATGATTTCAATCAAGTTGATTGCCGGCAACTGTAGTAATGTATTATGTCTTATTGTTTTAGCTGTACGATAGCAACCGCACGGGTCGTCTGAACGTGAACCAATTCGAGGAGCTGGCCACGCGCTGCCTCGGCCTGTGCCCGGAGGACGCGCAGGCCACCTTCCACCAGGTCGACTTGGACGAGAAGGGATATATCACTCACGGTAAGACCACCATTCAACTAATCACTATACCGTTTATACTACCATTAAAAACCATCACTTCGCTATGAAAGAAAAATAGAACTCGAAGACCAGCATAGCCTACACCACAGTGATTACGGAATTTAACGATAGTCTTTTTTTTATGAAAAAAGATGAAACTAGTTCAGGACACGGCGGAATCCGCGCGTATGCGAACCGCGCGGTTCAACTGCGCGGATCTTATTTACATTAGCGCCTTTCATTTGTTCATATCCGTTCGCGCGGACTGACAATACGCGCGGCTACCGTCACTCGACCGCGTAACTAATTACTACTGTCAATGGACACCTGCAACTAGTGTCTAAAGATGCCTTGCCCGCCTTTAAGATAAGAATACGAATAGGGAATTTATAGAAAACCACATTGAAGTAGAACTTCATATCTGTAGGTAATATGTTTTTGTCGGTGAGTGATATAGAAAAACGTAGGAAATACTTCTTCGAAAATGGTTCTTTATCAGCTTCAATTATTTTTCCAGACGAATTCCTATCATACGCGCAGAAGAAGCCAGAGTTCAGCTTCATATTCACAAGCGACACGTCGACGCAACACAAACCGAAGACCCAGTGAGGGTCGCCTGTTCACATCCCGACGGTCTGCAGCCAGGTACCTTGAGTACGTTCCAAGAGGAAGCAAGGGGGGGTCAGCGCATCAACTTCGATCATTGGCATAAACATTAGGATGGCAGCCTTCTGGCACCAATCCATTTGTCCTGATTTCATGTGCATGTTTCCTGATGGATTCTTTTCTAGATGCATGATAATATTATTGACAAAATAAAGGTTTACACCCTGTTGCAGAAAGCTCCATTAAAGTTAATGCTTCATTAAATCTAATGCTGTCACTTTTCGTTGTCATGAAATAAAAAGTGACAGCAATAGCTTTAATGACACATTAACTTTAATGGACGTTTCTGCAACTGAGTGTTAGACGTATGGTTATGTACGTTAGCAGCAGCGCTAAATGCTACTTTTGCTCACAAGCGTACTTCTTAACTACAAATAAGTGTTAACTGATTTCATTAAATCTATAATGACAAACTACAACGATATTGAACACTCGGTTCATTAAAAAATTTCACTTTTGTTTTTAAAATTGTCAATTATAAAATCTGTTGTGGTAGAAAAAAAGACATAAGTATTGCTGACTTGTATGATGATAATAATGCCAAAAGAGGCTTAAAGGAAACGACTGAGATTGTTAAGAATTGTAAGTAGGAAAATTTATAAAGGCGATAGCAATTAAGTTATGTAAGATTGAGATGTGATTGAATGGGAATGAAAAAGCGTTAAAAAGTTGTATCTGAACGATGAAAGCTAAAGCTAAGCTAAAGTAGTGATAAGAAGTAGTAAATTGAATTTAACTCGTATTTCATTTTGACACCAGTCATAAAGTTAACGTAAGGACCTAGTAAAAAGATTTGCAATTTTTAACTAATTTAAATTATCTTCCATACGTAGGTATACGTATTATTTTTATATTAATTTATTTCACATCTTTTCATTAATTTGTTTCACCCATTAATATGCTTTTCCATTCACTCACTCACCCATTCATTCGCTCCGCTCTTCATTCATTCACTCATTAAGTCTCTTTAGGAAGTCAGTGATAAAACTTGAAGACTTTAAGTTGTAATTACATTTGCTCATTAATTAAAATAAAACATTTCGTTGAGTTCTACGCAAAGAACCTAATTATTTAATATTTGTTTTGATTAGATGTTCTCTATAGTCAGCTAATTTACGTATCAAGCTAAAATGGGCTGTTGAATAGATGAAAATTATCTTAGTCAATTAATTTTTAGTCAATTATTTTAACATGTTGTCAATTTCAGACTTTTTTAAACGCCCTATTATTGATTTAATGATTTGAGTAAGGCTTTAGATTTTGGGCATTCGATTTTAGAGGTTTCAGTTCCAGCAGTGCGATTCACTAAGCGCAAATGACATAAAAGCCTTAGTCGCCGCGGCTGTGTCATCGGTGAGAGTCATTTTGGTATTCTGTAAGAACTTTTTCAACGCTGTACGATACTAAGTAGCGCCGCAAGGCTTTGAACGGTTTGATAAGGAAACACTTGACTGACATATTCTTGTATGAAAGTTAGTTCACGAAGCCGACAGATCGACGGCGAGTTATTTGAGCTTATAAATAAAGCCGTGAAAACATCGAACGATGTTAAGGCTGACACACCCGTGATCTCAGCCGTGAGCGCATCGAACGAGTGTCGCTTAGTGAATTGCATAGCAGGTCTTGATCACTGAACACAGGTTCATGTCTGGGTTTGGCTTTATTTTGGAATTTTGGAATATTGCTCGAGTACCTATGCCCTCACCTACCCATTTGGCAAGCGTGGCGATTAAGCCAATTAATTACATTCTATTCACACGTAGGTACATTTTAGTTTGATACGCTATATAGCGTCAGTTATACTATCGGCATTGTGCTATGTTTGCCGTACTTGGTCTTGTGAACACCAACCTTTATTTGGCATGTGTGGCGATAAAGCCAGTTGGAAGAAGTTATTATTGCAATGACAGAAGCCTTAACTTTGTATTGGGATATTATAAATAGGCTGATATAATACGCGTCAACTTAATTGGCTTGTCTGAACATCATGCGCGAACCTGCGCAGAACACAAATGGGGCCGTTCAAGTATTACGTAAGCACTATGGGGGGGTGGGGGGGTCTTTGTTTTGCTTATTTTGGATGACATGGGGGGTAGGGGGGTCTAGATGATGATTACGTCATCGGTAGTTATTTACTTTTTTACACCAATGGCAACCCTCACATTGCCTATGCTTGAAAACGAAACCCATTTTCGGGGATTCCCGCAAATAATGCATACGTTTAGGCACTCGCTTTAGAACCGATTAGGGGAATTACCGTGCGCTACTCAGTTGTCTAAATTTCCTCTGTCAGTGTATTGTTTCGTTTGGATACTATAGCGAGTAGACGTATTGTAAGTATACCAAAGCAAGATTACATTTTAGTTAGAGCACCATGATGTGAGAAGACGTAGACATTCCAAAATCGGATGAAAGTTAGCAGACTCACAACACTGAGCAGCAATCTAAGCAATCCAATGTCAGCGAAAACTTAGAATCATGGATTCGGGGTTCATGGACTGAAGACTGTTAATTTTTATTTAATATGTGTACCAATGTTTAATATGTGTCCGGTGCTTTAATACTCTTTCGATCGAAAGAGCTATAGAGCAAAATCGGGGGTCTAAGGTGTTCGTACAATCTCTCGGAAGAAGCCACCTGACGAAGCTGACCACAGCAAGTGGAGAAGTTGTTGCCTCAAAGCCGGCAGTCCGTTCGGAGGTAGAGGACTTTTATGGCCGGTTATACGCTTCGCATGTATGTCGACCTGATCCCGAAAATGAGGACTCTAGAGCCACGTTAAATCCCTATTACACTGAAGACCTGCCAAAAGTGAGCGTTGGCGAAATCGAGATTGCTCTTGGGCAGCTTAAAAATGGAAAAGCCCCTGGAGAGGACGGCGTTACTACTGAGCTGCTAAAGGCTGGAGGGCACTCCAAATGCGTGGAGTAGGAGTGTGGTCGTCCTGTTCTTTAAAAAGAGTGACAAAAGCCTGTTGAAGAACTATCGAACCATTTCCTAAGCCACGTCTATAGAAGTGACAGTGGGCTGGCCATATCAGCCGCAGAACCGATAGCCGTTGGGGTAAACGGGTTCTAGAGTGGAGACCGCGTCTCGGTAAACGTAGTGTAGGACGCCCTCAGGCCAGGTGGAGCGATGATCTGCGCAAGATGGCTGGCAGGAGCTGGATGCGAGTGGCCGAGGATCGATCAGCGTGGCGAGCATTTGGAGAGGCCTATGTCCAGCAGTGGACTATCACAGGCTGATGATGATGATGTGTACTAAAACTTTAAAATAAGTTTGTTATGTTCGTAAGATTATAATATTTTTAATACTGTATAAGTAAAATCTAATCTCTATCCTAAATCTATTTTCTTATTTATAAAGTTATAATTATAACATTATAATTATAGTATATAAAAAAATTATAATTGAAAAATGTTTACGTAAGCCTAGGGGGAGGGGGTAAGAGCTTTGCTTACTTTTGCTGACAAGGGGGGTGGGGGGGTAAAAATTTGCAATAAATCTGCTTACGTAATATTTGAACGGCCCCAATGTACGTGTCAGAGGCACCTGCGCAAACGACGCTCGCAGGTAACTTCAGACAAGCCAATCAAGTTGACGCGGACTAGGACTATACAAGTATCTTTGCTTAATCGATTTGTAAACAGCAAAATAGTGCATTTTAAATTGTTATTTTGATTATGCTGATGCTATTATAGGGACGAAATGTAAATAGACAAATAGATCTGCAGACAAAAGGAATGTGAATATAAATATTGAAAATTAATGTACTTACTTAATCATAGAAATACATTTGTAAGTTATCGATATGAATGAAAGAGATGTTTTAGCATCATTTCATAAAATCGAACGGATTGCACAGGTTTAGAATGGGAATTTTGCTAACGGATTAATTGTATAAGTAACTACTTTACTAGCCGGACCCATAACGTCATTCTCTGTAGGTGTGGTACATGGTATGGATTTAAAAAGTAGGTTTGGTAATGATGCTAAAAAAAATAAGTATTAATCTGTTTTTGAGAAGATGGGAAGAATTACATCGTGTTCTGACAGTATTCAACAATATTTCTGGAAGCAAGCTTTCTAACTTTGATAAAAAGCTTTATTTTGATTTCCACGTTCTTTTTTCTGTCAATATCAATTATTTTAATCCAATGAAAAAATTGGTAATCAAAATAATGATATTTGATTTTCTCATCTTCTCATAAGACGGTTGTTTTAAATGTTGCGAAATTAAATTAGCTGTCCTCTTTCTTTGTAAAATTTATGATGACGTAGACATTAATTTTCTTAGACAGTCGATGTCTGTGTATCTATAATTTAAGTAACATTTTGATACACAAAGCTATAACATTCAAATGCGAATGCTGACTCGATAGATTAAAGATTATCATTATTTAGAAATTAAGCAAGCAAGTTAATTTTACATCGAATTATCCAATTTGTTTAAACACTCAAAATTACATCATCACATCTTATTAGACTATTAATTGATTTTCATTATTTAAGTATTAATAAATAATTTATTTATTATAGTACGATTTTGTCTTGAATATAGTCGATTGAATTGTTTAAGTAAACATTTGAAATACATACCATAAAAAAATCATTCAAGAAATTGCTTGAGAAAAATTCCCCCGGCCCGGCTCGTCCGGGGAAGTACCACCCTCTCACATAACACCAGCGTGAAGTTATAGAGACTATTAATAATTGTGTTTCGTCTGGTTTGTGAGAGTGCTGGAGGCCCACACCCCCCATACACCCATAGGCCGGCAACGCATCAGCGATCCCTCTGGTGTTGACGATGTCCATGGGCAGCTGTGATTGCTTACCATCAGACGAACCGCTTGCTCGTTTGCCACCTCTGACATAAAAAACAGTAACATTTTGTATTAGGAATTAACTTTTGTAATGTTACTTTTTTCTACAGTTAATTATCGACTTATATTTTTTATTGTAATTTTTCTCATTATTGGAAGCAAATAGCTATGCAGCTGATGGCTTTTTGTGACATTATAAATAGTATGTTTTAAAATCTTGGACGCCATTGTTAAATGTGATAATTTTAAGATTTTTTTTAATAATGTACAAACATCTTCCCTTTAACTCATTCCAAATGAGATTTTTATTCGTTATTTTTATTCGTTATTTTTATAAAGATATCATTGTTTTTAAAGTTTTTGTTGTGGCTTGTTGTGTAATATTATTAGTGCGCTTTATTTATTTTAGTGTTAAATGTAAATAAAATAGGTTTTCCTTATGTATTTTAAGTAAGTAGTTTGAATAAGAAAAGCCTTGGTATTATTAAAACGTCGTCTTGTAAGTGGCATTTGAAAATCGTGTATCCAGAAGGATACATTTAATTTTTAGATGTATTTAAAGTATAATTATGTGTAGAATTAGTTTAATTGTGAATATAAAAAGCGAAATTCTTTAATGCATATTGTAGTCTGTGCCCAAATTATTAAAGCAACGTTTTGACGTCCACAAGCGCCAATAAATAAAATAACGTGTTATATTTTTCAGTTTTGTAAAATAATTAAGCGAGCTAGTAATGTTTTCTGGCATTTTAATATTATACAAGACTATAATATAAACCGGCGCTTTGACGAAAATTTTAATAAAAGATCTATCAGATCAATGGCATTTCGTACTAAATTAAAATTATACTACAATTCAAATTAACTAATTAAGGGCTGACTATATATTTTTTATTTTTACGTACAAAATGTCACTTATTAATAATAGTTATATCTTTATTTGGCAATTTCTTTATTTATTTTGTATATTGGCTTTCAATGTTTATTAACTATAGGTAGCGAATAATTTTTAAGGATTCTACCGTACCAAATATGAAAATGTTTTTTAGTCTTCCTGCGTTTGCCAGTTTGTAATAGTCTTCCTATTGTTTTTTTAGCCTTGCAATCATGTTTTAATTAAAAACTATAAGTTTTTGTTGTAGAAATGGTAGCATTTCTATTTATGTAACGTTTTTTTAAACCAATGTTTTTGTAACCACATACACCAAATTTGTACAAAGAGCTTATGTTGAATAAAGCAAATATAAATCTATGAATACCTGTTTCTATATAGATAGATAGATTTTAATTAACGAGTTTTTTACTAAAATATTTGAACATGATTATTTTAATTAATCATCCATAGTACATTAGGTACTTATGGAAAACCCTAAATGCGACTACAAATTGTTTTATTAGACTTTTTTTCAATCTCGAATTAACTTCTATCTAATCTATACTTTCTAATCGAAGTAACATCTGAGTTGGTTCGTAGTCGCTTCTATGTTGTGACGCGGAAGTGGCAACAAAAGGCATAATAAGGCCTCTGCCTTTCGCGGTTTCGCGGTAGCGCGAGCGGGCCAGTAAGCATGGCTGCCACCGCTTGACGCGGACCGTCACTAGCTGTCACTAGCGGTGCGATCTCGTCAAGTGGTGACCGCGTGAGCTGCCTGCTCCCGCTCCCGCTTCCGCTAAATTCGAGTCAGAGGCCTAACCGCCTGTGTATTGACATTCCTTCGTTGTTATTTCTTAGCTGTTTATTTATTCAGTGTAGTTGTTTGATAATTATAATTGTACTTTAATTTATAATAAAGTGATTTCAACTGCATAAAATTTTTGGTTTTATTTTGATCAGTGTTGGCATGTTTTTTTATCCACTTTTATTTTTTATACTAATGGATATGTTTGCCCCGTTTCATCTTCTCAATCACAAATAAGTATCCCTCAAGTAGTTAGTGTAGACACTGAGAGACACTCATGAATCGCGTAGGTAACACGAAAATATGTAAATTCATTTGTGTATGTTTCCTTTTCGTAGTTCGTGACCTAATTAAATATTTACATGTGTATATTTTCTTAATCTTCTCGTAGGCATCATTTTATTTTTGAACCTACAGATATTAAACATAATCAAAAAAAGGTAAGTGCTAGCCTATTTGGTGTCTCACTACGGGTCAAGGCCTCTATGATTGACATCAAGTCATCGCTATAAAGATAGATAGGTACTTGCATTATCACCACACTTGCCAAGTGCGGATTGGTGATCAGATCACAAACGCGAGGTATGTCCGAAAAAATCGGCACCAATTCTGCTCGACCCGGACATGATCCCAGGACCCTTAGATAACAGTCCGACTTAAACCATTAGACCATCGAGGCGTTATACATAATTTTTTTAAGAAAAAAAACCAAAAAGTAAACTTTTGTTTTCAATTATGAGCCCAGGCCAATAGGTAGGTAAGAGAATCTTCATAGTCACTTATTTACTTACTCCGATGGCTCAGCGACCTAAAATGTGTCTTGGCCTCCGATACAAGAATTCGCCAGTCCTAATCATAATAACTATAGTCACTAGGGTGCATAATTTTTTTAACCTAAAAGGCATAATGTTTGCAAGGATTTAGGTGAAGGTGAAAGTTTTGATGTTTTTCACGGAAAATTGTATAGGTACTTCATTTATTTTCCTACATACTATACGTATTGTAGTCATAGGTAGACTTAGGTAATAAAAATACAAAGGTATTAAGTATTTGAATAGTTCAAAAAAAATTTCGGTTGAAATAGGAATTCGTATTATCCCCCCCCGATGGGCCATCACCTTGTCGCGGTGGGGGGGCTTAGTAGCCGGGTGGGCTCCGGTGAACTAAGAGTGGCCAAGTGGGCGGACCGTCGAAACAGACAGGTCTGCCTGCGACACGAGGGGAGCGGACAGTAGTCATTACTGTCTGCTCAGCGCGCCCTCGGGCGCGTGGTGGGGAGGTGGGGGCCACGGTGCGCAACCGGTTGGAGGGGGCCGGTGTAACGTTGCCGTTCCCCCCTGCGCATCGGCGGCCCAAGCGGGGCCACACCGCAGGTTGTGGCATGGCGGTAGTACAGGGGGCCAGTAGGCCCCCCGTGTCGGGCGGTAGCAGCCAAGTGCTGCTCCCCACCCTCCAAAGCGGAGGGTGCGAGGGATCCGCTGGTAGTGTCACAGATGCAAGGCTATGCCGATTCCTGTGACACTACCATTAAAGCGTCTTTTGGGCACTGTGGGGTTTAGTGGGTATACCTACCCCTCGGGTAGGTGAGTCCCACATAACCCTCTGACGGGTGGTGTTGTCGCTTCTCGCCAGCACCACCCGGCCGAGGGTATGCGTAACGCATTCCCCACATTAAAAAAAAAAAAAAAAAAAAAAGGAATTCGTATTATTCATACTTGTATTTAGGTACCAGCGTGCTTAATCTTTATAATTTTTGTCAGGAGGGGCGTCGAGATGACTTCTCAGATATAAAGCTTCTGTGCCATCTTCTACGATTCCCTTGTTATCTTCTACGTTTCCTTTGTTATCTTCTACGTTTTCTTTGTTGTCTTCTACGTTACCTCCTGTGTTATCAGCTGGATTTTCTGGTTTATCTTCTGCAGGACCGTCTGTAGCGTCTCCATCAGGCGGTGCCTCGCTCTCTTTTTCTCCATCATTATCTATTGAAGGATCTGTAGCGTCTTGATTTTTCTCATTACTGTCTTTCGGACCTTTGTTGTCCTTATCGGAATCTTCTGCGGGCATTTCTTCAGGAGGCATATCTATCTCCTCTTCCTCAATAGGTTCTGTCTCTTCATTAGTTTCTGCTACGGTGGTAGCTCTTGTTTCTATTGATTCCTGAGGGAATTCGGCACCAGCAGGCATTGAGCCTGTAATAACCCGGTCGTCCATTCTCTTGACGGTTGACCTTTTGATCTTTCGGCGCTTTTTTGTGGACGCAGTTGGCGGTGGTATTGTAGGAGCGATAGGAAGATCCTAGAAGAAATGTAAAAAATATTAATCATAATAATAATCATTTATTTCAGACAACTAGTATCCATATTGGAGATATTGCATTATTCAAACGATTTTTGTAACCTGTCATCCTACCATCGATCGTTCATTGTAGTTTGCCCAATCTCGATCATTATCAGTGTCATCCACCATTTTATTGAATAACCTTTAAATATTCTGATTGATTTTTTTACTTTTATTATGTTCTTTGCAAGAAATAGTAATGTATTGCATTAGGTTTTACTTCTTAATATCATAATAATAACTTTTCATCTTACAATTCTTTGCATAGCACTAAAAATTTTTTAGTCAAGCTTACATCACTGTGTATGGCCATATACAGCCGTTATAAGCAGCTTCTCTATTCAGCCTTAAGGGTGATGGGAATCCGTTATTCGGCTGTTAAGCAGCATTCGTGTGCTACTTGCTACTTTTCAATTTTGCTTGCAGGCGGGTAGCTTTATCATTTATCCTAATAATATTACATAGGTATTACATTTAGGTATTATTTATCCTATTACGTCATATAAAATGCGAAAGTCTGGATGTTTGGATGTTTGTTTGTTCCTCAATCACGCCTAAACGGCTGAACAGATTTAGATGAAATTTGGCACACGTATAGTTTATAACCCCGATTAGGACACAGCTTATAAAATTCATACGGGAAACGTCTCATTCCCGCGGGAATAACAATTTTGAAACTACTGAACCGATTTCAATAATTCTTTTAATGTTGGAAAACTATCACACACTATAACACTATCTCCGGTGAACATAGGGTACTTTTGATCCCGGAAATGTGGGGGGAAGGGGGGATATTTGAAAAAGAAGATTACGCGCGGGTGAAGGCTACTTAGTATTGTATATTTCTTAACCTAAACTTTACTTTTGTTAGGCAGTGAACGTTTTGTACGTTAGAACTATTAAATATTCTGTGGTAACGTGCTCTGCACCAGCCGGGAGGACTTTTTAGCAAAATATGGAATTACAGCGCTTTCTGTAATGTAAAACTATTCTACTTATTGTACAAGTGTCATTGTAAGTAAGAAGATATATTTAATAGTTACCGCGTTGCCTTGCATTCTTTTAATATATATATCGTTCAAGTAAAATATCCTGTCCACCATATTATGTATGTCGATGTTACCGGCGAGAATCTTCTCGTATATTACCAGGAACCACATGAAATAGGTATATGGTTTGTGTTTCTTCATAGACGCGAATAAACTGTTCAGTTTCAGTGTGACTTGCATTATAGCTCCGTAAAAAATCCCAATGTTGTAACTTATGTCGTTTGTCATTAATTTTCTAAATCGCCTCGTGTCTTGCATTCGGTATCTGAAATGTACTAAACAGGTAACTGTTTTGTTCACAGGCAAACAGGAAATAAAATATTTTATTAAGTTTTTTATTCAATGGAGGCGCTCGTGGCGCAGCTGTGACAGTGGTTCGTTAGCGATAACGAAAGTCAAGCTACCTACGCCGCGGTCGGTTAATGGATGGGTGACCATTCTGACCATATTTAGTGACATTAATTTCGAGCGTCTCCGTGCTTCGGCACGTTAAGCTGTTGGTCCCGGCTGAGATTTACTACAATGTAAATATTAGTCGTCAAGCCTAGTCAGAGGCCATTTGGCGGCTTGATAACATCTGAAATTAAGGTTGGTCACTTGCCTTACGCACCCCTCCACCAACCCGCACTAGGCCAGCGTGGTGGAGTATGGCCCACACTATCTCACAATTGAGATAAGGCCTGTGTCCAACAGTGGGAACGTAAATAGGCTGATGATGATGATGATGATGATTCAATGGATAAACGCAACAGGTTGCAATTAGAACATATTTACGGACAATACTTATTTTGACAGTGAGTGTCATACCTACATACATAATTACCTAAACTGAACTGACCCCAAAGTAAAAATCGTATGTGTTATGGATATCAACAAAAGCACCACAAATATAAACTAAACTGAATACAAATAAACATACAGACATACTGCAAACAAATGTTTGTGCAGGATGGGCCCCACGACCCCTGGTGCATAGGGCAATACTATGGCGCCATCGGGCCAGTCTATGAAAACGAAGTTTTAGGCGAAAGTAGTATTTTAACTGACTCCAAAGAAGAGGAGATTTTCTATTTCGGTCGTATGTTGTTACTAGCGGCCGCCCGCGGTTTCACCCGCGTGGTTCCCGTTCCCGTGGGAATTGATCAAAATCCTTTCTTAGCGGATGCCTACGTCATAACATCTACCTGCATGCCAATGCCATAATTTCAGCCCGATCCGTCATGGTTTGGTCTGTGCGTTGATAGCTATTTATGTCAGTCAGTCAGTCAGTCAGTCAGTCACCTTTGAGTTTTATATACATAGATTTTATTTATTTACAAAACCACTTCTGGTTGGCCTAAAGGTTGACTGGGAGAGAATGCCATGAGGCATTAAGTCCGCCTTTGTACTTGATTTGTGCAATGAAGCTTAAATAAATAAATAAATAAAACCATAAAATATGTACTTTACCTTGTTGCGTATATAGACTGCTTCATCATATCCATACAAGTTTTTATAATCGCATTACCATTTGGATTTTTCTTTCCTTGAAGGAAATAAAGGGGATGGTCCCTAGATTCCCTTCCGCGTCTAGTGTTAGTATAATAATTCTTTTTCGTCATTTGTATGATTTTTTGTACGTTGTGCGCGTCGAGTACGCTTATGTCTAAGTTGTCGTTGTCAGTGGGCTCGTTGCCTTTAAGATAGTCGAATACGGCTCCTGTATGGTCCTGGTTGCCGGTGTACTTTTCGAGGAGGTATTCCAAGACATCGGCTTGAGGGACTGGTCTCCCGCGCAAATTAGAGCATTCTGATAGGCCATCTGAAATAAATTCCGAAGCGCATATCGGTTTTACCACTATTATGAGAAAAAGGTGTGCTCCGGCGGCACCAACACTATTCTCAAGGTCTTTGTTGACCGTTGGGACTCACCGTTCCTTGCTAGATGGATGAGGACCCATATATTAAAATAAATATAATGTACCTACCTACTACTGTATTTTACTA
Source organism: Mecyna flavalis (assembly GCA_949319885.1). Lineage (NCBI taxonomy): Eukaryota > Metazoa > Arthropoda > Insecta > Lepidoptera > Crambidae > Mecyna > Mecyna flavalis. The sequence continues at coordinate 15,790,148 of OX439439.1, forward strand.
ACATTAGTTTTTTAAGAAAAATTGTTACTAACTATATTTGGGCTATCTGGCCTGAAATAAATGATTTGAATAAGGAATAATGGGTCAACTGCCTCCGTGATATAGTGGTTTAAGCCTTGGGTCCCGCGGGGAGCCATCACTTTGTGTGATTGACTCCAGTTTGGTTAGGACATAAAAGCTTGAATCACCTGAATGTCTAATAATGATAAACCCGTGCTTCGGAAGGCACTTTAAGCCGTTGGTCCCGACTATGTTCTAAGTAGGTCTGGTTTCCCTTGTAACGGTTACGGAGGTCAGATGGCAATCACTCTATCGTAATAACCAGGCTTGTCGAATCTAGGGTCATAGTCGAAGCGGACCCTGAGCTAAATACTGGATGCGATCGGGAATACGCTGAGATGACGATTATCTGAAAGTGATGATCTGAAGTGATTAGTGAGACGTCTGAGTCCCACCTCAAGTATTACAAAAAAAGGAAAAAACTTACAAAAAAGTAATGTAATAAATAATTTGCATGTCATTTCATTAACCACATCAGAATATATTTTGTGCTCATAAATGCAGTTTTGTTAAGTACTTGCGCTTATCAAATTTCTTCAAGTGAGATCGAAAAAATAACCCTAAGCTAAAACTAATTTGCAATAAAACGCCGTAGGCTATTAACGGATATTTAATTAAGATAATTTGAATCTGCATTATTATTTCTGCATTATAAAATTAAGTAATGCTTTATACTCCCTAGTCCCTTTCAATGTCGTGATTTTAGGTGCAACATGTATTGCCAAATATCTCGAAAAAGAGGATCAAAATATTGATTGTCAATTTTTTTAAACCAGATTTTGACAACACCTTGTCATAGGGTCTCCATGCCCTCTATTATTTTAGTTAAGTTTAAAATAGGGTAGTATTTAAACGAGTGACTGGAAATTAAAGTTTTAAGTGACAAAAATAATTACTAAGTGAGCGACTGACTGCGAGCGACGAGAAGTAAACAAAACAATGATTTACAAACATTCATTTGAGCGACATAAAACACACACCTGAGCCACCCAAAATACAAGGCACAGCAACGAATGGTACCATTCGTTTCTCATTGAGTTACAAGTACTTTTCGTTTCTGTGCATACTTGCATTTCAAGTAACTCAAATAATTGTTCCAAGTCACTCAAATGAATTTTTGTAAGTAAATAGGGGGATTGGTGTTAAAAAAAAAAACACGAAGGCTAAGGCGCCTTAGCCTTCTAACCTATATCCATCCGAGTCGATTTCCATCTCCGATCGTTCTTGTTTTCTTATTTTTGCGATGGCAAATAGCCGCTTACTTAGTAATTTAGTCGCTCACTTAGTAATTTTAATACCTGAAATGGATGAATTTGTATAAGCTTATTCTGGATTTTATTAATAATCAATATTCGTCTTAAAAGTTAATTTGTCACTCACTCAAATTCATACCGCTCAAGTTATTAAAACAGTATCTCATCAGCAGTCGTTAAGTTATTTCTTAGTCGCTCGTTTTATAATAATTCCCCTTTAAATTATTGCATGGTTCTTGATACCAAAAAAAAAGTACGGTTCTTGACTAAACGCTCAACAGTCTCTACGTAATATAGTGTACCACTGGTTGACCGCCTCCGTGGAACAGTGGCTAAGCTGCTCGGGTATAAAACACGGAGGTCGTGGGTTCGATTGCCGCATGGATCTGGGTGGTGATAGGACTTCTTCAAAATCCGACTGGCTAGTCACCACCCTCATAAAACATTGTACTACTGAATTATCGACACAGCGTGTTCGATATAATGAAAATCGAACTATCAACTTTCGCACTCATATAGGGGACCCACTTAAAATTGCCACCATAATTAGCTTTGGCTGTGTTCCGACAATATTAATGTGGGAGTCGTACACTTTAAATTAAAGACTCGAATGTCAGAATGAGCCTACCAGTGAGGCAGCACATGCTTCATAGTGAAGTGTCCCTTTTTTTTCAGAGGAGAAAGCGTTTATGCAGTGCGGTCGTGTGTGGGGCTCGAAACTAAGTCCCACTACCCACTAAACTCCCCCGGTTTCCCCTTCACACCCGATTGGGACGAGCCGGTACCAGCCTATTGACCAGCTTATCCCCGAGGTGAAGTGTCTATTTTTTATATTTAGGGGGGCAAACGAGCAAGTGGCTCACCTGATGATAAGTGATCACCGCCGCCCATAGGCACCCGAGACCCCCTTGGGGTCTCAAGGGGGTCTCGGCTAGCAGGCGCGTTACCCGCCTTTAAGTCATTTCGTATTGGTTTGGAAACACCGCTGCGGGAAGCTGGTTCCACAGAACAGTCGTACGCGGCAGAAAATGTCTGCGGAAACGTACGGGTAGTTGATCGCCACTCGTCCAGGTGGTTTGGATGAAACTGCATTTTGTGGCGGGTTGTACGGCGGTGAAAAGCAGCGGCAATCAAATCAAATAATTTCTCGGAACACTCCCCATGATATAGGCGGTAGAAGATGCAAAAAGACGCAATGTCTCTACGCAATGCCAGAGAATCTAGGCAACCGGCAGGACTCCCGGCACCGATAATCCGGGTTGCTCGACGTTGGATACGTTCAAAAGGAAGAAGTTGGTACTGTGGTGCTCCGGACCAGAGATGACAGCAGTATTCCATGTGAGGCCGAACTTGGGCTTTATAGTGTTGAAGGCGATCTCTGGTCTCTGGTGGTCTTAATGTAATAGGCCGCAATGGCATCACATGAGCTGCAAGCCTGCCTGCTAACTGAAGTTGTATAATAAATAAAATTAAACGCTGTAACCAACAAGCAAAATTGAATTTATTCAGAGGTTCAAACAGTTGCTGCTACTTAACAGCGGTGCCTACGGGCGCAGTCGTGGTGTTGAATATTCTCGTAGAATTAATAGGTCGTTTGGACCCCGGCAAGATACGCACCATTTTATTAGCCTGATACTTCCCATCCACAGCGATCAAAATCCACCACAGGTACATGAAATTCTCATACAACTTTATTATTATCAAATGTATAAACATCGCGTCATATACTATCAACGACTTTGCGAATTTTTTCTCTATCTGCGAGAATACATCCATTATTCTTCTCCACAACTTCCGTAACCGCCTGTAGAGGAAGGCGATTCGGTACGCCGTGTCTTTGCTATCGTAGTGGTCTTCGTTTTCTAATTGTCTTATCCTGTGGCGGGCCATATAAATAGTTTGCAGCATCATGTCTAAAGTCTTCACTTTCAAGATGTGTTTGCTAGCTCTAGCCCACTGATATGCTCCCAAGTGGGGGATAATCTGTCTTCTAGTGTCATTGAGGGCCTGAATAAGATTGAATATGTTATTAAGGAAGATACTCCGAAAAATGTTTGGACCTAAGAGAACAGAGGACGGAAACTGGAGAATCCTGAAAAATGCAGAGCTAAAAGAACTGATGGCTGAGCCCAACATTATCGGAGAAACTAAAGCACACAGGCTCCGATGGCTCGGTCATATCGAGAGAATGGCTTCAGATCGAAGTGTAAAGAAAGCATATCTCGGAAAAACCTGTTGGTCGACGGCCGGCCGGTCGGTCGCCCTCGCTACAGGTGGAGTGACGCTGTAGATGCAGACCTCCAAGAGCTTGAACCGGGAGACTGGCGCGAAACCGCAGGGGACCGAGATAGGTGGCGCTCTCTTGTATCGGAGGCGAAGACACACTTTGGGTCGCTGAGCCACAGGAGTAGTATGTATGTTATTAAAATGGCTCCACGCGCTTACGGTTTATGCTTAAAATACTAGGCAGCATATTATGATGTTTAAGCTAATGTAAATAATGTTAAGTTTCAATAATTCCAATGCTTCGGAAGTACTTAGCTTGTAACAACCTAGGGTGTGATGCACGCATGAAACACAGACATTATTGTGTGCATGAATATGTTTGTTTGTATTGGTCTGGATATTTCCTAGTAATAATGTATGCTTACAAAAAACGGATAAAGGTTACGTATATGTTAGCACACAGTAAAATATATAAATATCTAAGGATTTTTAAATCTTTACTTATTTTTTGTTCCAACCCTGAAATCGCAACCAATAAGACTTTAAGATGAGAAAAAAAGATTCGAGGGAAGAATCTTACCCGCGTCGTAGGCTTTGGAGGCAAAGTTCTAACATTTGGATTTATTTCCGATTCAAATTTCTCTAGTTTCCTCATAAACTTGTCGATATCGACTCTGTCCAGGTCGAAATTGACTTGTTTGATTGGTTCCTGAGCTCCTTCTCCCCAGGTAGGGAACAAGTCTTCCAGCTCAGGGTACGCTTTGTCACTCGTAACAGGGCAAATGTTGATAATGGGTACTGAAAAAAGGTTGTAAGTATCAAAACTTTAAATTCTTAAAAAACCGTCCGTAGAATATCAGCGTCGTGGTCGTTGCCACGACATAATGCTAAGCTGAGAAAATTTTTGTGCTAGATAAAATTATAATGTAATTTTTTTTACTTTAAGGATTTTATGTATTTTTATTATAACTTTTGTACCAAATTAATATATTCTATTTGTAATTGAACTTAACTTAGTGGTACATGAGATACTCACGAAATAGAAATAGAACAAAGCACTTGTAAAACATTTTGTTAGTAGTAACTATTTAATAATCTGTGGTAACGGCGAGAAAATTACTAATCTTTTATATTTCCTGCGCAATTAAACATGATTAATACATTTTGGTTTTATTCATAGGATGACAAGTAAAATATTGATTGGTGTAATAAAGTGATTGCAATTAACGACTAACGAACGTTTTGGTTTAATGGTTGAGCAGTCGTCTACCTACTATACGAGAGAGCACGGGTTTGATTCTTCGTGCAAACATTTGTGTGCATGAACATGTACGTTTCAACTCATCGGGTTTCGTAATAAAAATCTATGTTATTCAGTAATGTCTATCTCACCAAAACATTTTCATGTAAAATTTTGCCAAGACTCCCAATGTCAATAAGTTATCAGATCTCATGTAGAGCCAAGCTTCTTTTTGTTACGCTGCGAAAATGCCGCCTTCTCCTGTCGTTTCTGGTGAAGACGCGTACCGGCCTCACCGCGAGTTGCGGTACCCTGAAGCACACCTTCCGACGGGGGTTCGGAAGGTAGTGTTGGGCTCTCCCCCAGGATTCGAACCTGGCGGGCCTACCAACTAAAACCACAGCGGCTCTCCCACCCGCATTAGTGGAGAGGAATCCCGGAATCTACCTAGTTATGTCCCGGAAAACCTCTCCGCGAACTCAACACGCCCTAACAGCCCGTTCACACTAGTCGTAAGTCGCAAGACTAAAAGTCGAATGCTCTGGTCACCATACACTTTATATGGAGCTGTTCACATTGGATGAGACGCGATTTTTAGTCTAAGTGAATGGTGACCAGAGCATTCGACTTTTAGTCTTATGCGACTTACGACTAGTGTGAACGGGCTGTAACTCTACAAGGCCTAACTTATAAGTTCTACACCTTAGTCAAAATATGCGGTTTGGACCCCCAGATCCGTGATCCGGCACCTTACAGTACAACTAGCTTTACTCACTTTGGGGCAACAGTGACCAAGAACATTGCTTCTTATAAAACCAGGGATATTTATTTTTTGTGCCTGCTTTGTGCTAATTTTAAAATTGGATTTTAAGCACACTAGGTGTCTTGTGACCGACCATACCTGCTTTTTTACTATGTATTTTATGGCCGCCACCGTGGAACAGTGGCTAAGCCGCTCGGGTATAAAAACCCGGAGGTCGTGGGTTCGATTCCCACCTAGGGTCTGGTTGGTGGTAGGGCTTTTTCAGAGTCCGACTGGCTAGCTACACCCCCACAGGTGAAATCTGCCGCCATAATAGCTCTGGTTGTGTTCCGGCAGTATTAATGTGGGAGCCAGTACACTTATAATCAAAGGCTCGAAGACTGATGAGTCTACAGTCTGGCAGCACATTGAGCGACGCTTCCTGGTGAAGTGTCCCTCAATGGAATAGGTCGCAGTGGCCGCTTACCATCAGGTGGGCTGCGTGTCTGTCTGCCAACGGACTTAGTATAAAAAAAAGTACCTACTCTTAAAAAAAACAGGAAGAAAGAATGAAAACATTTATTAAAATATAGGTTTTATTGTGACTTTTATGATACATTATGTTTGCTATTAGCACGGCCTGATCCATTCAAGGACACTTGAGCAACAAGCAAAACTCTGTGAAACCACACATACTGGGTCTTAAGATTTTATTTCATTTCAACGCTTTCCCATAAATATTACTAAGAAATCATTATGCATAAACCATTGGGTGTAGGTGGTACATAGTGAAAGGGCATCAGTCTTCAAACTTCCACCGTCCTTTTCTATTATATGTGCCGTTGGCAATGACCGCTTCCGCGTTTTTGTGGTTATGTCTTATCAGGTCGATGAGAAGTTCGATTTCAAACCTGCAACCAGTAAGTATACGTCATGTATTTCAATTTTTTTTTATGGTATAGCGCCCATAGACATCTGTAAATCAGGTGGAATCACAAAAGCGTTTTTTTTAAACGCTCGCAAGTCGTATCGGTTCGGAACACTGATCTCCATAGACAACTGGATAGGCGATTGGTACCAAATATTTGATCCGATTTGAAAATCGCCATATTGGCGCTGAGAGCAGGAGTTAGTGTACTTGGAACTAATAATAGTGCTTACTTTCGCAGATAAACTTCGATAATGCTGTCATTGTCAATGTCAATGGCTGTCCATTTGAAGTCATTTTAGTTCCCAGTACACTATTGTGGGCGCTTCAAATCGACAGAAAAAATAGCTGTCATTTCAATGTCGATAGCCACTCCAGCGTAATACGCCGTATTATAATGGAGCTCAGTGGGTCGGAAACACCACTGATGACAAAGAATTCCATTGCCCTTTGACATTAATAATAGTGGGTTTTTTCCTGGCTAGATGTTTCCAGAGCTTACTCTTGTGATATGATAGGATAATTAAGAGTTTTGCCAGTCGCTATGGGATACGACGTTGCATAGAAGATGGTAGGAGTGGAATAATTGAGAATGATGGAGAACATGAAATTGAATGAGTATGTAGAATGAGTATATATGTTACGGGCCATTTGATAAGTCCGGGCATTATTCATAAGGGCCGGTCTGTATTAATAATGCCCGACTCAATTGGGCCATGTGATTAAAACAGCAAGATTTATCACTTTTCCCGGCCATTATGAATAATGCCCACCCTATCTTGGGCCAAGTAATAACATAGGTGAACAGTAGTGTTTTTGTTTATTAAAAGACAAAAAACTTACAATTTTTTCATGAAAAGTTACCAAAAAATAAGCGACATGCATTTATATTACCGGCCAAAGGCGATTTCAGGACAAACTAGTTTGGCCTAGGCTAAACAAGTTCTCACTAAGGGGGAAATCGACTCGGATGGATATAGGTTAGCTAAGGGCGGGAGCGAAGCGAAGCGGAGCTCCCGCCTTAGCCTTCGTGGTTATTTTTTTTTTTTAAACCCTGAAAACCTTTTTTTGTTTTTACTATAATAATATATTCTATGTTGACTTAAATTAGTTTAGCCTAGGCCAAACTAGTTTCGTCGTTAAGTCGTTAAATCGTTAATTTGGGGAATAGGTGTTAAAAAAAAATAACCACGAAGGCTAAGGCGGGAGCGGAGCGTAGCGGAGCTCCTGCCTTAGCTAACTAACCTATATCCATCCGAGTCGCTTTCCGCCGCAAGTAAGGCACGGCCGCGGTCCAATTTATCACATTGCCCGGCTACAAGTAGGGAATTATTCATACTGCCCGGTCCAAGTGATAAATTCAAGCTATCTTAAACACTGATTTATTACATGGACCACGGGCGGTCGGGCATTATTAATAAGGGCCGGTCAAAGTGATAAATTAATCACTTTGCCCGTCGCTCTCGGGCATTATTAATAATGGCCGGTCCTTATTAATAATGCCCAGTTAATCACGTTGCCCGTAACATATACATCATAACATCTGTTGTTATGGAGTGTAAAAAAGAGGTATAGTTTCCCGTGAGGCTAAGAGTTATTGTGATAATATGTGAGTACCTCAAAATAATAGACGACCAATGCTTTATACTAGCGGCATGCTATAATGGCCGTTTTGACATATTACAATAGTCTCAAAATCTAGTAGGTTATTCTAGATCGCAGGCACAGAACAAGAAAAATGGTTAGAATGATAACGTCCCTACTTTAGTGTTAGAACCGCATGCGCCAATTCTCACACAGTGATAAAATATTACCTTGCCTATAGTACTAAACCGGCCGTTAAAGCGTGCCAGGCGCTTTGCACACGACGACGGGGCGGGCCGGGCCGGTCAATTTCACTGCGAACTCCATATACCAACGCACATGAACACACCGCGGACACTGTAGGGATGGCGATCTGAGATCGAATAATCGAAGAATCGATTTTTCGAGTCAAAAAGATTGATTTTTTTAATCGATATGTAGTACTGAATCGATTCAGTGAATCGATTAATCACCCTTGAAAATCGATTTTGATTTTTTTGGTTTATTTTTGGTATTATTACCATACAATTATTTGCAATAAGTTGAATGGGACCCGTGCCGTATTATTGACTGGACCCGTATAACTCTTTCAAAAAACTCTTTCAAAAAATGTTACGTTTGTAATCTTTGACTTTTCGTATCAGTGACTGATATTGCGATTCATCGTTTTTATTTGATTAACCTATATTACGTTAGTACTATTATATATTCTGTGCTTATACTAACTAATTTATACTTACATTGTTAATGCAAACTTTAAAAACAATATTTTTTTTAAAATAGTAAAAAAGATCGATTTTTTGGAAATCGATCTTTTAGAGCTCGATATTTTTGTGAATCGATTCATTAGGTTACGATTCGAATCGATCTGAAAATCGATCTTTTTAAGAAAGAATCGCCATCCCTAGGACACTGGCGGCGTGGAATTTCTGTAGGTGAGGACATTCGCGGGCATTGACGGGCAGGCGGGGTCTTTAATCGCGGTCAAAAAGACCGGCCCGCCCCGTGTCGTGTGCAAAGCGCCTTATAGTGGAGTTGGCCGCAGTAGCCGCTGTCCATCAGACTGACTGATGGACAGCGGATGGACTGTGTGCCTGAACGTGAAAACTGTCGTCTCACCACTTATTGTTGAGCCTTTCTTCTGCGTGCATCATTTCTATCACCCCGTACCTGTATGCGTAGTTGTAATACATGCCCGGGCACGGATGTATTATCCTGTAATGTGGTAAATTGATTAATTATAAATGACTAGCCTTACGCCCGCGGTTTCACCCGCGCTTAATCTCTTTTTACAAACATCCCCCCTACCCCCACATTTCCGGGATCAAAAATACCCTATGTTCACCGGGGATAGTGTAGCTTTCCAACAGTGAAAGAATTATTCAAATCAGTTGAGTAATTTCAAAATTGTTATTCCCGCAGGAATGAGACGTTTCCCGTAGGAATTTTATAGCCTATGTCCTATTCCGGGTTATAAACTATACGTGTGCCAAATTTCATCTTAATCCGTTCAGCCGTTTAGGCGTGATTGAGTAACAAACATCCAAACATCTAAACATCCAAACATCCAAACATCCAGACTTTCGCATTTATAATAATAGTAAGAGTAAGATAAGATAGTAAGAAGTAAGACTAGCGGTCGCCTCCGCGATTACACCCGCACTTAATTTCTTTTGTCAATTATCCCCCCCATCGCCCACATTTCCGGGTTTAAAAGTACCATATTATGTCACCCGGGGCTAAAGCTTTCCAACAGTGAAAGAATTTTCCAAATTGGTTCAGTAGTTTCGGAGCCTGTTCAATACAAACAAACAAATAAAAAATCAAATCTTTCCTCTCTATAATATTAGTATAGATATTATATTAGATTAGATATACGAGTATAATTATATCAATTTATGTAAATCTTTCCAATTTGTGGGCCGGCAGAGAGAGGGTGACTGATGCAACGTCCCTTACGTTGCACCAGTTGTCCTCGCTCCCATCTGTACTATCATCGACAGACTATATTACGAGTAGTGAGCTATCGAGCAGTTAGGCTGCGTCCCCAATAGGCACATTGTTAGCGGCAGACAGAGTTTGCGGCCTATCGATTTAGTACGCCTTTCCATATATTAGAAATGGAGTGTCCACAGTTTGCACGTAACGCTGCAAACTGCGTACAGTGAGCGCAAAACTAGCAAAAGGCGTACTAAATCGATAAGCCGCAAACTCAGTCTGCCGCTAACAGTCTGCCTACTGGGGACGCAGCCTTACGGTACCTAATTATTTAAGACAAAGAATCAGACCTGTACGCAAAAGCATAGAAGGTCTTGCAGGCAACATCAGTCTTGCTCATCAAGAATCCCATTTTGTACAATGGTGAGTCCCTGTACTTCTTCCTGAGGACTTGCATTGGCACCATCCTGTTCCTGGTCTGATAGATAGCGTGCCGTATCAGCTCGTAGATCCGCTGTCGGTACCAGAACATGTCCTTGTCTCTGGCGACCCCTATCTGTGGTTTCCCGGAAGGTTTCCATTTCCTGCGACCGCTCACAGCGGCTATGTCTAAGCGAAGCAGGTCGTCGGTTATATCAATTCCTAAAACAATAAATAAATAAATATCTCTGGACATTATTCACACAGCGCCATCGAACCCCAAACTAAGAATTAGCTTGTGCTATGGGTGCCAGACAACGGATAAATATTACTAATATACTTTTTTTGTAAATACAAACAACAAACAGGCATGTTCATGTACACAAATGTTTGTACCGTGCGGGGATCGAACCCGCGACCTTTAGTCTATTACCTTCTCGACCATTACACCAAATGGCTCGTCAAATAATTGCCTTTTTTTTGCCTCCGTTGAACAGTGGCTAAGTCGGGTATTTTGGGTTGACCGCCTCCGTGGAACAGCGACTAAGCCGCTCGGGTATAAAAACCCGGAGGTAGTGGGTTTGATTCCCGCCTTCAGTCTGGTTGGTGGTACGGCTTTTTCACAGTCCGACTGGCTAGCTACCACAGGTGAAATCTGCCGTCACTACAGCTCTGGCTGTGTTCCGGCAGTATTAATGTGGGAGCCAGTACACTTGAAATCAAAGGCTCGAAGATCAGATGAGCCTACAGTCTGGCAGCACATTGAGCGACGCTTCCTGGTGAAATGTCCCTCAATGGAATAGGCCGCAGTGGCCGCTATCCATGAGGATGTCTGCTTGCCCGTCTGCCAACTGTAGTGGCATAAAAAAGGCTACGTTTTAGTCCAAGATAATGCTAAGTTTTACAGAAATCGAAGAATTTTTTGTGCTTTTTTACGATCAATTATGCCATAATAGAAAAAATGGAACACTTACCGTCGTATATTTCTTCAAAATCTTTTTCAACGCTCGCTTTCATTCCTTGTGCCTTCTTCCTTTTCATGATCCTCTCGAATACTACATTTGGATTGAACCTCATCAGATAATCCTTGAACAGCCATTTGCCAGTGGAATTACCCGAACGCCGGGTCAAATTAAACTTTCTATACGGCGCAGTGCGACTGGTTAGGTTGAATTTTGAAAAATTAAAGAATTTCAGAACATCGTCGTTGTCCATAGTAGTGACTGTGCTTGTAGTTTCTGTCGTTATTAACTTAATAAATACCGTAGATGTGGCTAGTAGAATGTATACTGTAAGAGAATGTTTATTTTTAAAGATCTCGTACTTATTAAATATTACTTTCAACTTACTTACACATTTTGCATGTGAAACTAGTCTTTAAGCATCTTTTACAATTAGTTCTAAGAATGGAACTGAATTTATATTTTAATTTTTTTTTAAGATAAGGCAGTTGTCCCACCGCCGACGAGAGAACGACTAACTATCGGCTGTTTCTCGCTCAAGAAACGTAAAAAAATATACATTCCGTGTAAACAAAAGAGATACAAATATAAATAGTTAATCGCTGACTGTTCACACAGCCTGGCGAGAAATCGTTTCACTAGTTTGTCGCTGAGCGACAAGAGTTATGACAGATAACACTCGCTCAGCGATACTCGATCAGAACCACAGAGTACACTTATATTAGCCGGGCTCCGAGATACACAACTATCGGAACTACGCACTCGCTCCTCGCGGCTCGCCAACTCGTTTCTACATTCTAGCTCAACTCGCTACTCGTTCATCGTTGCCGGTGGGACAACTGCCTTAGTGACCACCGCCGCCCATAGACATCTGCAATTTATGGAAGGAATGCGCTCTTTTCTAGAAGATTTCCAAGTCGTATCGGTTCAGAAATACCTAACGACAATGTTGGTTGGTCAAACTGCCTCCGTGGTACAGTGGTAAGAGCGTTCGGCTCTAATACCCGGAGGTCGTGGGTTCGAATCCCACGGGGAACATAACTTTGTGTGATTGTTTCCAGTTTGGTTAGGACATTGCAGGCTTGAATCACCTGAATGTCTGAAAAGAATGATGATTCCGTGCTTCGGAAGGCACGTTAAGCTGTTGGTCCCGACTATGTTCCAAGTGGGTCTGGTTTCCCTTGTAAGGGTTACGGAGGTCAGATGGCAATCGCTCCATTGTAATAACCAGGCTTGTCAAATCTAGGATCATAGTCGAAGCGGACCCTGAGCTCCATACTGGATGCAATCGGGAATACGCTGGGATGATGATGATGAATGTTGGTTGGTCAAAATAAATGTACTTACAAATATTGTTATCCATGTTTAGAAATCATCTGAAAATAAAAAAATATTTTAAGTGACTGTACTTTGCTTCTAGCTGTAAGTTTTATAATAATCATGTTTAATTCTGGTTGAAATTAAAAAAGCAATTATTATGTACAGTAATTTTATAAACACATATAAAAATCATATGTCATAATTATGTAGGTAAATATAATAATAAAATGTTTGCAAGTTTGTTAATAGATGGATTTTAGTTAGGTCCTTAATTACCGCAAAAGTACTGAAAGGGTTATATGTAATGTAATTATTAAAACAACTAATACCAGTATATTATACAACGAATAAAATAAAATAAGTAATTTTTATTACAATACCCGCGAAAGAAAACCTTACTTTAATATCAAAGTATCAAAACTCAATTCATTTTTAACTTTTTTAATAATATTTGTTGAAGTAGGATTTAATAGCGTACAGCGTAAACATTGCAATATAAGTAATTTTTTAATTATGGTTTTACTGGGTGATAACTAATCTCAAAATGTTCGTATTAAAATTACTGGTAGTAAAAAGTAATGTTTGTGCTAGGATTTTTTGTAATTAAATAGAAAATTAATAAAGTTTATACGTTTATGTTAATTGAATGCTAACTAATTAAAAATAAACGTTTTACAGGCATTATTACATTGTGTGAAGTTTTTTATTTTTTGACATTATCAAACATTTAATCTGGAAGAAAATGTTCATAGTATTTATACTAATATGTAAGTTATCTAGTTATTTAAATAAATTAAAACACTTCCACTTAACAGCAGTTGCAGTGGGGTAATTTTCCGGGCTAAGTACCTATATAAATATATTGTTTTTTTTAAACAAAATATATTATATTAAGCCCGGAGCGGAGGTCGTGGGTTTGATTTCCGCCTTGGGTCTGGTTGGTGGTAGGCAGTGGCGTAGTCAGCCGCCCGGGGCGGAAGACAATTCTGCCGCCCTTTTTTTTGCTAATCCAGTTGGCAAAGCAGCCCACCCGCCTGGGGCGGAAGACAATTCTGCCGCTCTTTTTTTGCTTCTCCAAGAAATTTTGCCGCCCCCTAAAAAGTGCCGCCCGGGGCGGGTTTGTATCGGTCTAGGTGTTTCTACGTAATTAATATGTATGTAATAAAAAAATATATATTATTATATAACTAAATAATATTTATATTTTGTCTGGCTGGCCAGGCCATAGTACAAGCTGTGCTTATTATTTTAAAATTATTCCGATCTGTCACCCTGCTTAGTCCCCCTGGGGTGACAGATCGGACAAAAAAGTTCGATCTGTACCCCTATTGGCGACGAGGGGACAGATCGAACTGTATTCACCTTCTCAAAGTTTTATCTGTCCCCCTATCGGTATTTTGGGGCTAGACAGCGCTGTATGAGTAGGTAGGGTCCGGGAATATTACAAGCTTTACTATCTGGTTCAAATGCTATTAGGATACAACCTTTTGGAGTTGCGTTACAAGACAGTGATAACTTACACACACACAGACAATATAATGCGTTGCTATTGGTTGCTTACGTTACGAACAAGCGCAGTTGACGTCATTTTTCTCTTTATTCCAAAAGGTATTATCCTAACATTTGAATCGGATAATACTTGATCACAATTAAAACAAAGTTTCAGCATAATAATGTCCCACTGCAGGGCAAAGGCCTCCATCCCTGAAATCAAGTTAACGTTACAATGATAGAAACAAAGTTAGCTCGACCCGGGAATTGAACCCAGGACTCCGAGATCTTGGCTCGGTACTTAAACCACTAGACCATCGAGGCGTACAAGAATGTTAAATAAACTGATAAAATATTTACCTTAAAGTAATAACCAGCGGTTTAACTTGTTAAAATGTTTTGGAACAGAGCATAGCTTGTAGAATTAATGGCCGTTGGGGCAGAAAAGTTATTGAACTGGGAAATTTTGAAAAGGAGCGCATGGTACCCAAACAAGATTGACCTAAAATAAAGTTAATTAAGAGAGCTTGATTGGTGCAGGTCACTATCATTAAAGTATTTAGTAAAGATAGATAAAAATAAAAAGTAATGTTTTTATTTTATAAGTTATTGGCATTTTATTTCTAATTTTATGTGTATGAGTATGGGTTAACGTGTTGATCAAGGTACGTTCTTTTCTTAATGGTCAAGTAATAAAATGTGATGTTATCCGACATTTATTTATTCCAGGTCTACCATTTTCATTAGCATCTGACGTAATATACAGTCCAGATGTAACCGTATATGAACTGTTGTATGGAGATTTGACAAATTTGGAGAATTTCTTTGTGTTTACCAACCGCACCGACGATGAGCCGGATGAACCTAAAAATAAGACCATGAGGAGACCCGTCGGGGAACTACTGGCGAGGCTAGAAAAGGACAACGAACCGTACCCAATGGACGGTCCGGATACGTACGATTTAAATATTGCCAGGGAAGGTAAGTAATTCAATTTTCTGCCACGCACGACCAAATTATGGAATTGTCTTCAAAAAATCTTTATGACCTCCGTGGAACAATACTGTGCGTCCTGTGAAAACTGATACATCTCGAAAATGTCAATTTTTTTAGTAGAGTAGTCTTTGTGTTTAATTAAACATTAAATCAACACATAAAAACATTAATTATTAATTTAATCATAAAACTTTTTTGGAGAGTTATTTAAAAAAAATTGTGTCCCTAATTTTTAAAAATAATTCTCCAAAAAAGTTTTAGGATTTTTTAAACACAAAAACTGTTCTACTGAAAAGTTGACCTTTTTGAGATGTATCAGTTTTCACAGGACGCACAGTAGTTCGTTTGGGTATAAAACCATGAGGTCGTGGTTTCGATTCCCGCCTTTGTGGTAGGACTTTTTAGAGCCCGACTGGCTAGCAACAGGAGAAATCTGCAACTATAACAGCTCTAGCTGTGTTCCGGCAGTATTCATGTGGGAGCCAGTACACTTTAAGTCAAAGGCTCGAAGATAAGATAAGCCTACAGTCTGGCAGCACATTGAGCGACGTTTCCTGGTGAATTGTCCCTCAATGGAATAGGCCTCAGTGACCGCTTACCAGCGTTTGGGCTGCGTGCCTGTCTGCCATCTGATCTAGGATTCTAAAAAAAATAAAATAAAATAAGCATAAGTATCCTACGTAGGTAACTTGTTTTCACAAAGAAGATGCGTATGAAAAAAATTATTTTACTTGAAATGGCTATTTTATAGTTTTATTTTCTTCATTATATGGATTCTCCAGGTGTAACAAATTTGACAAGACGTTACCGGACGTCTTATACTAAAAAATACGAAAGAAAAACATATCATTACGACGACGATGATTTCTACGACGAGGTCAGGCTGCAGCATCCCACCGAGCGACGGAAGAAGGGTATGCTCATTATGATCAACCTTCAGTTTCTCATTCATGCTCGGTATGTACCATGATCATTTTTACCTTAGAATAATCTATTTATATAAAACTCAAAGGTGACTGACTGACTGACTGATTGACATAGATAGATATCAACGCACAGCCCAAACCACTGGACGGATCGGGCTGAAATTTGGCATGCATATAGATGTTATGACGTAGGCATCCGCTAAGAAAGGATATCTTGATATTCCCACGGGAACGGGATCAACGCGGGTGAAACCGCGGGCGCCCGCTAGTTACTTATATAATGACAACTAAGCAAAGATATAAGGAAGGGACCAGTTAGTACTATCTGGTTCAAATGCTATTAGGATACGACCTTTTGAAGTTGCGTGACGTGACAATGATGACTTACACACACACAGATAAATAATGCGTTGCTATTGGTTGCTAACGACGAACAAGCGCAGTTGACGTCATTTTTCGCTCTATTCCAAAAGGTATTATCCTAATAGCATTTGAATCGGATAATACAAGAGTTTGCAACATTCTAGTGATGCCTTAATTATAGGTTGCCACGACATCTTGTTTCGAGTACATAAATTGACGAGCCATTTGGTGTAGTGGTCGAGAAGTCGGCTATTACACCAAAGGTCGCGGGTTCGATCCCCGCACGGTACAAACATTTGTGTGCATGAACATGTCTGTTTGTAACGGTCTGGGTGTTTCTATGTATAATATGTATGTATTTACAAAAAAAGTATATGTATAAGTAATGTTTATCCGTTGTCTGGCACCCATAGCACAAGCTAAAGCTTAGTTTGGGGCTAGATGGCGCTGTGTGAATAATGTCCAGAGAGAGAGAGAGAGAGAGATATTTAAATTACTAATCGATTTTTTAAATATTGTATTGTTTTTAAGAATGAGAATCCGAGACGCGCTTCGAATGAGGACTATCGTGAGGAAAGACAAACGGTATAAGTTGGGATACCTGTTTTGTCGTCTCCGCAAACAGGTCATCGAGCAAAGGAAACTGGCCTCTGGTGCTGAAGGGAATAGGTGCGTATTTGCTCTGTTTTTAAAAAAGTAACAAACGGAACTAACTTGGTTTTGGAGAATCGACATATTATAAGACGAAAGACACTCTTTCTGTCTGTTATGCTTTCACGCCTAAATCCTGAACCGATTTTGATGAAATTTGGTACAAACATAGAGGATCTTGAAAAGATAATATCTATATATATAAAACTCAAAGGTGACTGACTGACTGACTGACTGACATAGATATCTATCAACGCACAGCCCAAACCACTGGACGGATCGGGCTGAAATTTGGCATGCAGGTAGATGTTATGACGTAGGCA
This sequence comes from Mecyna flavalis, assembly GCA_949319885.1. Lineage (NCBI taxonomy): Eukaryota > Metazoa > Arthropoda > Insecta > Lepidoptera > Crambidae > Mecyna > Mecyna flavalis. The sequence continues at coordinate 15,807,571 of OX439439.1, forward strand.
TCCGCTAAGAAAGGATTTTGATCAATTCCCACGGGAACGGGAACCACGCGGGTGAAACCGCGGGCTTATTGCTATACTAGCGGGCGCTAGTATAGCAATAAGGCCGGTCAATTTCACTGCGAACTCTATACTACCAACGCACACAATGACATGAAGGGCAAAAAGACCGGCCCGCGGACACTGGCGGCTTGGAATTTCTGTAGGTGAGGGCAGTCGCGGGCATTGCCGGGCAGGCGGGGTCTTTAATACTTCGCGGTCAAAAAGACCGGCCCGCCCCGTGTCGTGTGCAAAGCGCCTTATAGTGGAGTTGGCCCACTGAGGTCCATTATAATACGCGCGGCGTATTACGCTGGAGTGGCTATAGACATTGAAATGACAGCTATTTTTATGTCGATTTGAAGCGCCCCCCATTAGTGTACTGGGAACTAAAATGACTTCAAATGGCTCAGAACATGAGTTAAATGGACAGCCATTGACATTGACAATGACAGCATTATCGAAGTTTATCTGCGAAAGTCAGTACTATTATTAGTTCCAAGTACACTAACTACTGCTGTCAGCGCCAACATGGCGACTTTCAAATCGGATCAAACATTTGGTGACAATCACCCATCCATGAGTTGGCCGCAGTAGCCGCTGTCCATCAGGTGGACTGTGTGCCTGAACGTGAAAATTGTTGTCTCACCACTTATTGTTGAGCCTTTCTTCTGCGTGCATCATTTCTATCACCCCGTACCTGTATGCGTAGTTGTAATACATGCCCGGGCACGGATGTATTATCCTGTAATGTGGTAAATTGATAAATTATAATCGGTCGCCTCCGCGATTACACCCGTATTTAATTTTTTTTGGCAATTATCCCCCCCATCGCCCACATTTCCGGGTTTAAAAGTACCATATTATGTCACCCGGGGATAATGTAGCTTTCCAACAATGAAAGAATTTTCCAAATCGGTTCAGTAGTTTCGGAGCCTGTTCAAGTGTTCAATACAAACAAACAAATAAAAAATCAAATCTTTCCTCTTTATAATATTAGTATAGAGATTAATATTAGATGAGATATACGAGTATAATTATATCAATTTATACCTATATCTTTCCAATTTGTGGGCCGGCAGAGAGAGGGTGACTGATGCAACGTCCCTTACGTTGCACCGGTTGTCCTCGCTCCCATCTGTACTATCATCGACAGACTATATTACGAGTAGTGAGCTATCGAGCAGTTAGGCTGCGTCACCAATAGGCACATTGTTAGCGGCAGACAGAGTTTGCGGCCTATCGATTTAGTACGCCTTTCCATATTATATTAGAAATGGAGTGTCCACAGTTTGCACGTAACGCTGCAAACTGCGTACAGTGAGCGCAAAACTAGCAAAAGGCGTACTAAATCGATAAGCCGCAAACTCAGTCTGCCGCTACAGTTTGCCTACTGGGGACGCAGCCGTACGGTACCTAATTATTTAAGACAAAGAATCAGACCTGTACGCAAAAGCGTAGAAGGTCTTGCAGGCAACATCAGTCTTGCTCATCAAGAATCCCATTTTGTACAATGGTGAGTCCCTGTACTTCTTCCTGAGGACTTGCATTGGCACCATCCTGTTCCTGGTCTGATAGATAGCGTGCCGTATCAGCTCGTAGATCCGCTGTCGGTACCAGAACATGTCCTTGTCTCTGGCGACCCCTATCTGTGGTTTCCCGGAAGGTTTCCATTTCCTGCGACCGCTCACAGCGGCTATGTCTAAGCGAAGCAGGTCGTCGGTTATATCAATTCCTACAACAATAAATAAATAAATATCTCTGGACATTATTCACACAGCGCCATCGAACCCCAAACTAAGAATTAGCTTGTGCTATGGGTGCCAGACAACGGATAAATATTACTTATATACTTTTTTTGTAAATACAAACAACAAACAGACATGTTCATGTACACAAATGTTTGTACCGTGCGGGGATCGAACGCGCGACCTTTAGTCTAATACCTTCTCGACCATTACACCAAATGGCTCGTCAAATAATTGCCTTTTTTTTGCCTCCGTTGAACAGTGGCTAAGTCGGGTATTTTAGGTTGACCGCCTCTGTGGAACAGCGGCTAAGCCGCTCGGGTATAAAAACCCGGAGGTCGTGGGTTCGATTCCCGCCTTCAGTCTGGTTGGTGGTACGGCTTTTTCACAGTCCGACTGGCTAGCTACCACCCCCACAGGTGAAACCTGCCGTCACAACAGCTCTGGCTGTGTTCCGGCAGTATTAATGTGTGAGCCAGTACACTTCAAATCAAAGGCTTGAAGATCAGATGAGCCTACAGTCTAGCAGCACATTGAGCGACGCTTCCTGGTGAAGTGTCCCTCAATGGAATAGGCCGGAGTGGCCGCTATCCCTGAGTATGTCTGCTTGCCCGTCTGCCAACTGAAGTGGCATAAAAAGGCTACGTTTTAGTCCAAGATAATGCTAAGTTTTACAGAAATCGAAGAATTTTTTGTGCTTTTTTACGATCAATTATGCCATAATAGAAAAAATAGAACACTTACCGTCGTATATTTCTTCAAAATCTTTTTCAACGCTCGCTTTCATTCCTTGTGCCTTCTTCCTTTTCATGATCCTCTCGAATACTACATTTGGATTGAACCTCATCAGATAATCCTTGAACAGCCATTTACCAGTGGAATTTCCCGAACGCCGGGTCAAATTAAACTTTCTATACGGCGCAGTGCGACTGGTTAGGTTGAATTTTGAAAAATTAAAGAATTTCAGAACATCGTCGTTGTCCATAGTAGTGACTGTGCTTGTAGTTTCTGTCGTTATTAACTTAATAAATACCGTAGATGTGGCTAGTAGAATGTATACTGTAAGAGAATGTTTATTTTTAAAGATCTCGTACTTATTAAATATTACTTTTAACTTACTTACACATTTTGCATGTGAAACTAGTCTTTAAGCATCTTTTACAATTAGTTCTAAGAATGGAACTGAATTTATATTTTAATTTTTTTTTAAGATAAGGCAGTTGTCCCACCGCCGACGAGAGAACGACTAACTATCGGCTATTTTCTCGCTCAAGAAACGTAAAAAAAATATACATTCCGTGTAAACAAAAGAGATACAAATATAAATAGTTGATTGCTGACTGTTCACACAGCCCGGCGAGAAATCGTTTCACTAGTTTGTCGCTGATCGACAAGAGCTATGGCAGATAACACTCGCTCAGCGATATTCGATCAGATTCAGGCCCACAGAGTACACTTTTATTAGCCGAGCTCTGAGATACACAACTATCGGAACTACGCACTCGCTCCTCGCGGCTCGCCAACTCGTTTCTAAATTCTAGCTCAACTCGCTACTCGTTCATTGTTGCCGGTGGGACAACTGCCTTAGTGACCGCCGCCGCCCAAGGAATGCGCTCTTTTCTAGAAGATTTCCAAGTCGTATCGGTTCAGAAATACCTGACGACAATGTTGGTTGGTCAAAATAAATGTATATTAACTTACAAATATTGTTATCCATGTTTAGAAATCATCTGAAAATAAAAAAATATTTTAAGTGACTGTACTGCTTACTGCTGCACTGTGCTGTACTGTGTTTGCTTCTAGCTGTAAGTTTTATAATATGTTTAATTCTGGTTGAAATTAAAAGGGCAATTATTATGTACAGTAATTTTATAAACACATATAAAAATCATATGTCATAATTATGTAGGTAAATATAATATTAAATTTTTGCAAGTTTGTTAATAGATGGATTTTAGTTAGGTCCTTAATTACGGCAAAAGTACAGAAAGGGTTTTAAGTAATGTAATTATTAAAACAACTAATACCAGTATATTATACAACTAATAAAACAAAATAAGTCATTTTTATCACAATACCCGCGAAAGAAAACCTTACTTAATTTAATATCAAAGTGTCAATACTCAATTCATTTTAAACTGTTTTAATAAATGTGTTGAAGTACATTATAACAGCGTGCAGCGTAAACATTGCGAAGTATTTTTTTAATTATGGTTTTACTGTGTGAAAACTAATCTCAAAATGTTCGTATTAAAATTACTGGTAGTAAAAAGTAATGTTAGTGCTAGGATTTTTTGTAATTTACTAAAAAATTAATAAAGTTTATACGTTTATGTTAATTGAATGCTAACTAATTAAAAATAAACGTTTTACAGGCATTATTACATTGTGTGAAGTTTTTTATTTTTTGACATTATCAAACATTTAATCTGGCAGAAAATGTTCATAGAATTTATGCTAATATGTAAGTTATCTAATTATTTAAATAAATTAAAACACTTCCACTTAACAGCAGTTGCAGTGGGGTAATTTGCCGGGCTAAGTACCTTTAAATATTGTTTTTTTTAAACAATATATATTATATTAATCCCGGAGCGGAGGTCGTGGGTTCGATTTCCGCCTTGGGTCTGGTTGGTGGTAGGCAGTGGCGTAGCGTGGCAAATTGTCAGCCGCCCGGGGCGGAAGACAATTCTGCCGCCCTTTTTTTTGCTAATCCAGTTGGCAAAGCAGCCCACCCGCCTGGGGCAAAAGACAATTCTGCCGCTCTTTTTTTTGCTTCTCCAGGAAATTTTGCCTCCCCCTAAAAAGTGCCGCCCGGGGCGGGTTTGTATCGGTCTAGGGATTTCTACGTAATTAATATGTATGTAATAAAAAATATAATATAATTATATAACTAAATAATATTTATACTTTGTCTGGCTGGCCAGGCCATAGTACAAGCTGTGCTTATTATTTTGAAATTATTCCGATCTGTCACCCTGCTTAGTCCCCCTGGGGTGACAGATCGGACAAAAAAGTTCGATCTGTACCCCTATTGGCGACGAGGGGACAGATCGAATTGTATTCACCTTCTCAAAGTTTTATCTGTCCCCCTATCGGTATTTTGGGGCTAGACAGCGCTGTATGAGTAGGTAGGGTCCGGGAATATTACAAGCTTTACTATCTGGTTCAAATGCTATTAGGATACAACCTTTTGGAGTTGCGTTACAAGAATAACTTACACACACACAGACAATATAATGCGTTGCTATTGGTTGCTAACGTAACGGACAAGCGCAGTTAACGTCATTTTTCTCTTAATTCCAAAAGGTATTATCCCAATAGCATTTGAATCGGATAATACTTGATCACAATTAAAAAAAAGTTTCAGCATAATAATGTCCCACTGCAGGGCAAAGTTTTCCCATGTTTGAAAACAAGTTAACGTTACAATGATAGAAACAAAGTTAGCTCGACCCGGGAATTGAACCCAGGACTCCGAGATCTTGGCCCGGTACTTAAATCACTAGACCATCGAGGCGTACAAGAATGTTAAATAAACTGATAAAATATTTACCTTAGAGTAATAACCAGCGGTTTAACTATTTAAAATGTTTTGGAACAGAGCATAGCTTGTAGAATTAATGGCCGTTGGGGCAGAAAAGTTATTGAACTGAGAAATTTTGAAAAGGAGCGCATGGTACCCAAACAACATTGACCTAAAATAAAGTTAAATAAGAGAGCTTGACTGGTGCAGGTCACAATCATTAAAGTATGTTGTTTATAAAAATAAAAAGTAATGTTTTTATTTTATAAGTTATAGCCGTCCGCCCGCAGTTTCACCCGCGCGTAATTTCTTTTTTCAAATATCCTCCCCTTCCCCCCACATTTCCGGGATCATAAGTACCCTATGTTCACCGGGGATAGTGTAGCTATCCAACAGTGAAAGAATTATTCAAATCGGTTCAGTAGTTTCGGAGCCTATTCAATTCAAACAAACAAACAATCAAATCTTTCCTCTTTATACCTAAAATATTAGTATAGATTGGCATTTTATTTCTAATAGGCTTGTTTCCACTAAGAATGAATCGGATGGCTTAGAGTTTCTAACGATTAATCATGATATTTAGTAAACAAAAAAACAACTTTTTTACTAAAATAATATAAGATGACAAATATTTTTGGAAATTAAAATCGGCAAAATTACTTATTTAATCACGTGACATTAAACAACAATCAGAGGACGTGACGTCAGTCCTCACAAAACACCGGTTGCAGCTGTATAATGATCTCGTCGCCTGACATCAACAAACTCGATTGTTTCGTGAGGATAGACGTCATTCAAGACGCCATGACAGTCTTGGCCTTTCCAAAGTTAATTTTAAGTTTATTTCTAAAAAAGCAAAATACTTATGAAAAAGGCCTATTTTTCTAAAAATAATATATATTTGGGGTAAAATAGATACTAAACTATAGTTTTAACCGAATTTCCAAATTTTGTCAACTAGCCTATTTTATGTGTATGAGTATGGGTTAACGTGTTGATCAAGGTACATACATTCTTTTCTTAATAGTGAAGTAATAAAATGTGATGTTATCCAAAATGTATTTATTCCAGGTCTACCATTTTCATTAGCATCTGACGTAATATACAGTCCAGATGTAACCGTATATGAACTGTTGTATGGAGACTTGACAAATTTGGAGAATTTCTTTGTGTTTAACAACCGCACCGACGATGAGCCAGATGAACCTAAAAATAAGACCATGAGGAGACCCGTCGGAGAACTACTGGCGAGGCTAGAAAAGGACAACGAACCGTACCCAATGGACGGGCCGGATACGTACGATTTAAATATTGCCAGGGAAGGTAAGTAATTCAATTTTCTGCCACGCACGACCAAATTATGGAATTGTCTTCAAAAAATCTTTATGACCTCCGTGGAACACTGTGCGTCCTGTGAAAACTGATACATCTCGAAAATGTCAATTTTTTTAGTAGAGTAGTCTTTGTGTTTGATTAAACATTAAATCAACACATAAAAACATTAATTATTAATTTAATCATAAAACTTTTTTGGAGAGTTATTTAAAAAAAATTGTGTCCCTAATTTTTAAAAATAATTCTCCAAAAAAGTTTTAGGATTTTTTAAACACAAAAACTGTTCTACTGAAAAGTTGACCTTTTTGAGATGTATCAGTTTTCACAGGACGCACAGTAGTTCGCTCGGGTATAAAACCATGAGGTCGTGGTTTCGATTCCCGCCTTTGTGGTAGGACTTTTTAGAGCCCGACTGGCTAGCAACAGGAGAAATCTGCAACTATAACAGCTCTAGCTGTGTTCCGGCAGTATTCATGTGGGAGCCAGTACACTTTAAGTCAAAGGCTCGAAGATAAGATAAGCCTACAGTCTGGCAGCACATTGAGCGACGTTTCCTGGTGAATTGTCCCTCAATGGAATAGGCCTCAGTGACCGCTTACCAGCGTTTGGGCTGCGTGCCTGTCTGCCATCTGATCTAGGATTCTGAAAAAATAAAATAAAATAAGCATAAGTATCTTACGTAGGTAACTTGTTTTCACAAAGAAGATGCGTATGAAAAAAAATATTTTACTTGAAATGGCTATTTTATAGTTTTATTTTCTTCATTATATGGATTCTCCAGGTGTAACAAATTTGACAAGACGTTACCGGACGTCTTATACTAAAAAATACGAAAGAAAAACATATCATTACGACGACGATGATTTCTACGACGAGGTCAGGCTACAGCATCCCACCGAGCGACGGAAGAAGGGCATGCTCATCATGATCAACCTTCAGTTTCTCATTCATGCTCGGTATGTACCATGATCATTTTTACCTTAGAATAATCTATATATATATAAAACTCAAAGGTGACTGACTGACTGACTGACTGACATAGATAGATATCAACGCACAGCCCAAACCACTGGACGGATCGGGCTGAAATTTGACATGCAGGTAGATGTTATGACGTGGGCATCCGCTAAGAAAGGATATCTCGATATTCCCACGGGAACGGGAACCACGCGGGTGAAACCGCGGGCGCCCGCTAGTTACTTATATAATGACAACTAAGCAAAGATATAAGGAAGGGACCAGTTAGTACTATGACCAGTTAGTACTATCTGGTTCAAACGCTATTAGGATACGACCTTTTGAAGTTGCGTGACGCGACAATGATGACGGCCTATTGTCCACGTAAACCGCACGTCATGCGCACGCTTTCGTCAATTGACGATTACAAGACGAATGCTTGCATTTTGCGTAGAAACCTTTAAAACTGTGTCCACTGCGGCACGTCGCGTCATCTTCACGCCATGCGTTCGTCATGCGGTGCGGCGCGGCAGCGTGGACACAGTATTGAAGGTTTCTACGCAAAATGCAAGCATTCATCTTGCAATAGTCAATTGACGAAAGCGTGCGCATGACGTGCGGTTTACGTGGACAATAGGCCTAACACACACACAGATAAATAATGCGTTGCTTTGTTGCTAACGACGGACAAGCGCAGTTGACGTCATTTTTCGCTCAATTCCAAAAGGTATTATCCTAATAGCATTTGAATCGGATAATACAAGAGTTTGCAACATTCTAGTGATGCCTTAAATATAGGTTGCCACGACATCTTGTTTCGAGTACATAAATTACTAATCGATTTTTTAAATATTGTATTGTTTTTAAGAATGAGAATCCGAGACGCGCTTCGTATGAGGACTATCGTGAGGAAAGACAAACGGTATAAGTTGGGATACCTGTTTTGTCGTCTCCGCAAGCAGGTCATCGAGCAAAGGAAACTGGCCTCTGGTGCTGAAGGGAATAGGTGCGTATTTGCTCTGTTTTTTTAAAAGTATCAAACGGAACTAACTTGGTTTTGGAGAATCGACATATTATAAGACGAAAGACACTTTTTCTGTCTGTTATGCTTTCAAGCCTAAATCCTGAACCGATTTTGATGAAATTTGGTACAAACATAGAGGATCTTGAAAAGATAATAAATAAATAAATAATAAATAAATATCTCTGGACATTATTCACACAGCGCCATCTAGCCCCAAACTAAGCATTAGCTTGTGCTATGGGTGCCAGACAACGGATAAACATTACTTATATACTTTTTTTTTGTAAATACATACATATTATACATAGAAACACCCAGACCGATACAAACAGACATGTTCATGCACACAAATGTTTGTACCGTGCGGGGATCGAACCCGCGGCCTTTGGTGTAATAGCCGACTTCTCGACCATTACACCAAATGGCTCGTCAAAAATTATAAAACTCAAAAGTTGACTGACATAGATAGATATCAACGCTCAGCCCAAACCACTGGACGGATCGGGCTGAAATTTGGCATGCAGGTAGATGTTATGACGTAGGCATCCGCTAAGAAAGGATTTTGATCAATTCCCACGGGAACGGGAACCACGCGGGTGAAACCGCGGGCGCCCGCTAGTATAGCAATAAGGCTGAAAACAGCTCGTCCCAATTGGGTGGAAAAGGGAAACCGGGGGACTTTAGTGGGTATAGTAGGACGCTTTACTCTAGAGTCGCACATGCGGCCGCAGGTGTTTCCGGCTTGCAGTTATGGTGCCAAAACGGATTCTACTCTGAAAAATAAAAAAAAAGATCAAGTCTATGTCGTACCAAATTCATCACAATCGTTTCGTTACCGTAACAGACAGAGTTACTTTTGCATTATACTATAATAATAATAAGTATATCGTTTATTTCAGGCAACAGAATTACATGAATTACATGCCCATATTATAAATACCTTATAGACTAACATACATACAATATAAATAGAAAATAAAAAAAACTAATTTAATATTGCCGCCATAAGGCGGCTTGAGTCAGCTGGGAGCCGTCCTCGAAACCTCCGATAGACGACACCCTGCGGCCAGAAGTCCTCCTTCATAAAAGTCTCCAGGTGATGGGTCGGCACTCTCACCACAAAGGAACCGAAGTTGACTTTATGGCGAGAATCCAATCGCTCAACCCTAAGAGTGAATTTGGACTTCTTTTGGATGTAGTCTACGAGATCCTCGACCTTCGTATGCCAATGCAGTCTTGACACGTACACTATAAGTAACTAGAGTACCAACCAATATTTGTACGTTTTTCCAGGTTCAACACATATCGCCTGCACGACGTATACACGATGATGCGTATGTACGAGCGAGTGGCGCGCTACGACGTCGACATTAGGGACACGCTCAACCACATCCGACGGGTGTACGCCGAGAGAGCGGTCATAGACAAACTCTACTAACATACCCGCAGTCGTCCAGTGACTGGCCTGATGGCGCATTTGGTTGTGACCCTGCCCTTTGCGCCAGGGGTCGTGGGTTCGAATCCCACCCAGGACAAACACTTATGTGATGAACATTTGTGTTTGTTCTGTGTCTGGATGTTTATTTTTATATTTGTGGGTATTATTTTGGTTCAGATCATTATAATAATAAAGCTAAAGCTAAGGTTTGGTCAGTTCGAATTTTTTTTTTTTTATCGAAGCCGCTACCGCAACATCTATGCCAAGTCATCGTTACAAATAAAACTTGTAAAGATAACCATAAAAAATGAATGACCCATACCTCCCATGTAACAATGGCCTTACCGATTCCGACCGGATGGGTGATCGCTGAATAATTCCTTTAGCCTAGGCCCAGAGGTTCATATTTTATTTGAACAGAAAGAAAGTTGGTCAAATACCGTGGAAGCCGTCAATATGTGCCGTCTTCACCGGCGGGCCCGTTTCGACATCTTGCGTCTCGCTCTAACGTGGCCTGAAATGGGACATAGAGTTAGGACTGCGCTGCTGAAAAGTTTGATGCCTACACGCTTTTCAATACTTGGAGGAAATAGTGCTGGTGAATTGTGTAGACGGAACTGCTGAGAGCTTTTAGAAGATCGGTTGTATATAATTATTAGGGACCTATTTAAACTTAAACTTTTGCTTTAAAAACGATTAATTTCAGACGTAGAATACACTCAAATCGAAGCATTTCTTTTGCATTAATATAAATGAAGAATAATTTTAAGATAATTTTTAATTAAACGATACTTTTTAATGGAACGGTAATTTTTAATAGGCTTTTGATTTCTATATGGTTGAAATTATGCACATGGCCTCACCAAGTTGAAGTTTGTCCGCATTTCATTTCTTACTTAAACTGTAAAGTTGCTTATTCGTGCTGAAACTGTGAAAACATTTTCGACGATATAATATTTCTTGCTCTACCATATTATAGAAATATTTCGTAACAACATTGAGGAATTCAAAATTAATTTATTTTAAATAAGATGGGTTTTTTTTAAAGAAAACTAAACAGATTCAGATACGTAAATTTTGATAATAGTGGCTAGTCTGCATTCGATTCCTTGGCCCGTAGTAGCGGATCGTAGGGGTTTCCTACCCCTCGAAGGCAGTCTGACAGGGCGCACTCCACGGACAGAACGCGCGCCGCGCGGCCATACTGAAAAATAAACACGAAAAAAATGTAGTCGAAATTCAAACGGAGCCAATCACGCGACGCGGTTCGAACGCACGCGATGATTCCAAATTCGAAAATGTGCGCTTTTTCTGTGTTGACACTATTATTTTTAAAATTGGGTTCTTTTTAGTGGCGTGTTTTGTGACCTGTGTGAATTAGTTGGAGGATTTTCGCCAGTGTTTTTTGTGCAACGTTAAAAAGTGTAATTAAAGGTAAGTAGCTGAGCTGGTACTTTTTGATTACGGTCGGCTTTCATGATGTTTATTAATTTTTTACGTGCGGCCCGTTTACGGTAAGGTTAAAGGTCTCTTTTCGCGAAGTTGTTTTGTGAATATGAAATGGGTGTACGTGCGCTGACTTTCAGCCTCTGATGTTTTTAACTCTTGTAAATAATGACGGGGCGTATGAATTTTCTATTATACTCTGATTAATAGATGCGTAGAGTAGTTTGTTGTCTATGAATTCTTTTAATTAACCTTCTTTTGTAATTTCTTTTGTTTATGTAATACTATGTACACTATATTGCGACTACTTTCATACAATTATACCATTATTTAAGCCCATTTTGTGCCTCGTTAATAATGCCTAGAGTAGTTGTGAATCTTGTTAACAAGAGAATACTACAAGCTTTCAGACGTTTACTGTGGAGTTTCGACAAGTAATAAGGTACGGTATTTATCCAAATGTTAAATTTATGTTTTAAAACGAATTCAATAAAGTACTTGCGAGTTTGGCATTATCACGAAATAAAAAGCAGTAACTATGGTCTTTTGACAAAATTTTTGATTTCGGTCATTTGTGAAATTTGGTTGTTATTTTTATTTCCAAATATGTTTCACAGTGGTTACTTTTACCACTTAGATTAACACGAACCTATTTTTTTTTTTATTAGATACCTAATATGCTGTCTTTTTGTGAATTCTTAAAAGAAGGAGACAGCATCATTGCTATCTGACAGATATATTATCACGAATTTGTCTGTCAGTGGTAAAACTGGCTCTAAATGTCTTAATTACAGCATAAAAAAGACGTAACGACTGGCCAATTACATTAAAAAATAAAACAAAATAAAGTATACTACGAGTAGGTACAAACCTTAACATTTTAAAAAATAAGTTTTTTAACGGACCTAACATATTTAAGAAGCAATTTACTGTTTTGTTACTCAATTTATAAAGAAAAATAAAATTGTATGGCGCGTAAAAAGCAGTTTTGTGGGAGTGCTTTGTGTGTTTTCCGATATTTTTGAATGCCTCCACTTACAACGTGCGGCGTTTTAAGAACACTTGTAATCCTTTTGAACGGGTGTGTATTGCCAGCTACAATACAAGAAGAAGAAAAGCAGTATTCCATTTTCAAAATAAAGCACCGATAACGACGATATCAAAATCGAAAAGTGGAAATAGGTAGGTACAAATTTTTATTTTTTAAAGGTAAGTACCTAAGTTTATTCTCGCTTTGTGGTTTATATTTTAATTTATTAATCATGTAAGTATCTTTGACCCTTTTCATTGATAAGAAGGGTCAGAAGGTAAACCCTATTTCGTTTCATCTTGTTTGAAGCAGCCAATAAGAAAAAAGGAGCAGAACAGTATAAACTATTCCTCTCTTACAATTTTCTCAAAACAATATTTTTTAAATTATGTTATTAACACGATGTTTTTATATTAAATATATAATTTTTAAAAGCAGATATATTCCTGATAATTTATGTGTCAGGTCTGTAGTTTACTTCGCAATGTAGTTTACGTAAAAAAGCTGCTTTCTTAAAAGTCAAGATGTACAGTCAAAAGCACGTCAGACGTAACACTTTGGACTTTGTACCACTCTTATGTCGGGGGCATAAGTGCTATTATCGAACTGCAAGTGTTAACCGTGATGTGCTGTTGACCGTAATTGTGTGTGAGCATTGAGAGAGGCCTGTGTCCAGCAGAGGACTAAGACAGGCTGATGATGATATAATTATTCCCAAAGGCTACAAAAATGTAGAATAATAATTTATATCTAAGCATTTGTATTTACTAGACATGAAATAATTTTATAAAATTAAAATACTGACATCTTAAGTCTGTATCTTTTCGATATTGTTCTGAGCTAAATTCTCGTATTGACTAAAGTATATTGTTTGGATTTTTAAATATAATTTAATTTATTACCTAGACCGTTAGTAACTATTTATTAATCTGTGCCTAGACGAATTGGCCAACAAACTACTTTTTTTTTGGGAGTACAAATAAGTAACTAAAATTGCTTAGATAAAAAGAAAGAAATATTTTTTTAAACTATCCAAGACAAGACATTTATAAATCTTCCCAATTTGCGACACAAAGGAATATCGCAAGTCTTTTTGTAAGAAAAACAATTATTTTTGATAAGCGTGAAACGGGCTGCTGTTAGACAATATTATTTCCATGGCTGTCAATTAAATTATGAAGGAACGTTGTCAAATTATAAATGTAAATGTATTTCTACTGTTATTTCCATTACTTTATTGTATAGATAACAACTGTTATTACCGGTCATAACGGCTATAGAATGTAATAACTGTTATTTGGGTATAATATTATCTGAAACATTATCAAATTCGAGCCACCGCTAGTAAAATCTGCCGCTATAACAACTGAGGTTGTGTTTCGGCAATATTAATGTAGGCTCGTACAGTCAGCGCAAAAACGATCTGAGCGCTCAAACCTACCAAAAATATTTGAACATTTGACAAATGCAATGCAATCTCTCTTAGCAAAAAACTTTTAGGTGTTAATATCGTTTGTTGTCATTTAATAAAAAATAATAATAAAATTATAATTTTGACGAGCCATTTGGTGTAATGGTCGAGAAGTCGGCTATTACACAAGAGGTCGCGGGTTCGGTCCCCGCACGGTACAAACATTTGTGTGCATGAACATGTCTGTTTGTATCGGTCTGGGTGTTTCTATGTATAATATGTATGTATTTACAAAAAAAAAGTATATAAGTAATGTTTATCCGTTGTCTGGCACCCATAGCACAAGCTAATGCTTAGTTTGGGGCTAGATGGCGCTGTGTGCATAATGTCCAGAAGATGTTTATTTATGTTTATAAAACTTTATTGCCAAAAATGTTACATAACATCAGTTTTTACCAATAGCTCCCATACTAGGTAATCCTGTCTTATGGGAGCTAGAGTTTGATTTGAATTAAACTCCTATGTATTCTGAAACAACAAATGAAAATGCACCTTTACGTCTTGAGGTAAGGTTGATATTTGTCAAATGTTCAGATATTTAGGTGGTCTTGAACGCTCAGATCATTTTGACGCTGACTGTACATTTAAATTAAAGGCATGCTAATCAGAAGAGCCTACATTGAGCGATGCTTCCTTGTCAAGGTTCTCAAAATGGAGCAGGTAAAAAAAGTACCTAATTTCAAAGATCGCGTAAGCAGAAACCCGGACAAAGTAATAAAACTATAACTTATTTATAATTTTATTGTGTGTTGTATACATAGAATTATAGTACCTAATTGGCGTGACTAACGAAACTGTGCTGAACTGACTCAAAAAATTAGTCATAACTCGAAAAATACCTTTCCGATCTTATTAAAAAAAAAAATTGGACCACGACAATCAACCAACTTTCGAATTTTGAGAATCAACAAAATTGGTTCAACAAGTAAAAAGTGATGAGGTTACAAATAAGAAAAAATAAATGTAGACGAATTGATAACCTCTTCATTTTGAAGTTGGTTAGTAACAATAATTTTAGATTACGTTATTTTGTCTATGAGTACGAGTTAATTATTTTTTAAAGGCCGGCAACGTACTTGGCGGCGGTGATTGCTTACCATCAAGTGACACGCTTGCTCTTTGCCTCACTCGTACATAAAAAAATATATTAACTAAGTAAGCAAGTATCAGCCTATTTATGTCCCACTGCAAAGCAAAGGCCTCCATCTTTGAAATCAAGTTATCGTTACAACGATAGGTACTGGTTTAATCTTATTTAATTACTTTTAAGTGCAAGATAATATTGTTTGAATTTAGTTTTATTTCCGTACAAAGCTGGGGCGGGCAACTAGTACCTACCTACGTATGTGTACGTAGCAAACACCCTAAACAAACAAAGGAATGTTTGTATTGTGTGTAGAACCCATTTTTTCAACCATCAGATCAAATCAGCCGACATTAATTTGATTGGTATAATAGAGTCGAATTCAATTATGTGGAAAGGCATTTATTGTGTGTAATAACAATATGCCTGTGGCGTAGTGGCAGTAGGTCACGGGTTCGAATCACGGGTTGATCGGGTCAGATTGCTCGATACAGAATCCGGCGGTAGAGTCACTCTCTGTGTAATTGTCGATTCATAAATACTTTATATAAAAGTTTTAATGAATAAAGAAGATTTTGATTTTGCTGTCTAACCGCGCTATAATTAATTGTAAGGGAATATAATTTTTGGCGATCATAAAGAGTAAAATAGTTTCTTTCCGGTATTTTTTGATAGGAAATAATAATCATGTTGATTTTTTTATTGGTTAATCGAAAAGGTGCTGCCATAGATTAAACTCCGTTAGTAAGTTTTAAGCAAATTGATATTATCTTGGAGTAAAACTTGCGTTATTCAACAACATTACATTACAACTCACACGTTATCGAAATAGGACGAATGAAACCAGTAAGACCAGTAAAAATGTAACAAATTCATTATGTTTACAAGTTGTTCAGAAAGTCCAAAATTAGTTACATTATCACTAGCGCAAATATACATAATATTAAGAAGTGCAATCTTGCAAAACATGTAATTATTTATTCGTTATTCTATGAATAAATACAAGTACAAAATGGAGTTTAGCGGTCTACGTCGAATTGCTACGATAGTTGCTACGAGAAACGCTACGATGCTACGGCGTAGTAGTTGGTTAACAAACTTGGTTTTGGTTACGTAAGCAGTAAATTAGAGATAATAATATTACAATACTGGCATCCTTCTGCGGGGGAGGGCCTGGTGACCCGTAACATAGGTTCTTTAAACCTATATCAGGCACCAGCCACTCACACATAAGGACCCTGTATGTTATTATACTAGTATTATAAACTCCTAAGCTTTGTAATGTCCTTTTGTGCTGATGGAAATAAATGATTCATTATTATTATTATTATTTTTATGATTATATTTATTTATTTATTTATAAAAACTTTATTGACCGCACAAGTTAGGTACAAAAGGCAGAATTAACGCTAAAACATTCTCTACCAGTCAACCTTTAGGAATATTTGTGGTATAAATAAGGCTGACTAGCAGACATGACTGTAGATGCTCACTAAGGCTTTTTCCATTAACCAGAAGAAGCTAATGGAACGATTTACAATTATTATGACTGTTACTATGTTAAATGGACTGGAAGGCGGAAATCCAATCCACTTCGATCCGATTGTATCGTTTGATTCAAAATATTAAAGTGAAAAAAAAATTGACGTAAATTATTACACATAAGGGTTATACTCGTGCGTCATATTTGTATAGATTTGTGATTAGTTATTACAACCTGTAGACGAAAAATTAAATAATTAAAATATTGAAAAACATGACATACATTAGCTTGCTCCCGAAGTTTTGTTTTGCGTATTAGAACAAAACAACAAAGTCCCACAAATATTATATATTTAAGTAGAAATAAACATCCAGATACAGATTTTTATTACATTTAAATGTCCTGGGAGGGATTTGAACCTATGGCCCCTGGCGTATAGAGCAGGTCAGCAAACAAATATATTTATATGTAGTACCATCGGTATCGTACCACGAAAATAATAACCCTTTTACTGTATACAATGGTGCACTAATGAATTGGTGTACTAACCGGCTTATAAATAAAATAATTTTTTTTTTGTAAATTATCCGCTCTTACCTGGTGTTAGTGGAGCTTCCCAATAGTGAAAGAATTATTTAAATCGGTTCAGTAGTATTGGAGCCTATTCAGTACAAACAAACAAACAAATCTTTCCTCTTTATTATAGTTAGTATAGATAACGCCAGATTATTCGTCGAAGTATTTTTTTTTTATACTAGGTCAGTTGGCAAACAGACACGCAGCCCACCTAATGGTAAGCGGCCACTGCGGCCTATTCCATTGAGGGACACTTCACCAGGAAGCGTCACTCACTGTGATGCCAGACTGTAGACTCATCTGATCTTCGAGCCTTTGATTTCAAGTAGGTAAAACAAGTACCTACTGAGATTCATACCAGTTGTTTGTATGTAAGCGCTTGTTTGCTCGTGTGAGCTATAAATAATGCTCTTTAACTCATACATAAGAGTGACTAATGGCTGCCAGCGATCCTTTGGATAAAAGGATTTCTGACCGAATAACAGGCTTTTGAGCCATACATCAACGGGATTCAGATTTTTATTCTATTTCTTCTTAGATTTTCAATGAAAACAGAAATGCTTTCGTTCTTTTCTTCATAATTATTAACTTTCTCTGAGCGTTTTGTCCCAATCTGGTTCTGCCATCTATTGTAATAGTCGAGAAGTCGGCGGGTTCGAGCCCCACACGGTCCAATTATTTGTGTGTATGAACATGTCTGTTTGTTTCGGTCTGGGTGTTTCTATGTATCATTATGTATGTAGTTAAAAAAAAAGGATAAAAATAATGTTTATCCGTAGTCTGGCACCCATAGCACAAGCTCATGCTTAGTTTGGGGCTAGATGGCGCTGTGTGAATAATGTTCAAGGATATTTATTTATTTATCTAGTCTGGGTATGGGTCTGCACTTGAAATAGAAACCAGGATTTGGCAAGTCCATTGCATTAAAGCGACTAGCATATTTTGACCATCGTAACCCTTAACAGGGGAATTGGACTAATTGGATCACGATTACACATTTGACTGTGCAGGTTTCTTCCGTTTTCAGTAAGCGCCAAGCTTGTGGTTAAAACACACACAGAAAAATCCAAGGTACGTGCCGAGAGTCGAACTATAGATTTAACGCATGAGGAGCGACGCTTGAAACCAATGGGCTATTACAGCTCTTAGCTTAAGAAAATGTTAATCATAATAAAAAAAAAACAATATTTACGACCAAAAACAGGTGCACTATTTACTCCCACACTCTTTAAACACGATGCGACAAGTCTTACACGACTAAAGAAAGATCAGACGTAGGACCAACGGCTTCCATGTGCTTTCCAAGGCACAGTAGTGTTTTACCCCGCAAAAGTCCAGTCTAGACTGTGTTTGGGTATTTTCTAAAAATAAACCTTTTTAAAAAGAACAAATAAATAATCATAACAAAATGAAATTAGGAAACACTCAGTTTTTTATTTCAAGAAAATAATTAAGTTACTTATTGCTTTTAGTCCCTTTGTTAAAGTCTATTCAATATTTCGGTGTACTCTTTTTGTTATTTAATTCTAGAATTTTTTGTTGTTCTAATTAAGTTTTTGCTCTTTATACAAGTTATTCAATTAATTAACTATAAAGGGTTACTAAAAATTCAAGTTGACGTAAACCCAAAGGTCCAAATTATAATGGATCTTTTTATTGGATGAAAAGTAAAAAGAAGGTCTACAAAAAATTAGAAACTATTGGATTCTAACACGTTTCCTTATTGGCTGGCAACTCATAGTCAATGTCTTATTATTAATATAATTTTTAAAGCATTTTGCCTGCTAAATGCCGATATAATGATACATGGACAAGTTGATTTTTTCTAATTGCAAATATGCATGGGCGACGGTGACAAAGTTTGTTAGTTTGCTTCCATTTTTAAATTTAAAAAATATACCTACTATTTCGAAATAGCAAAAAGATACTTTTTTATACTACATCAGTTGACAGACACGCAGCCCACCTGATGGTAAGCAGTCACTGCGGCTTAATTTCATTGAGGGACCCTTCACCAGCAAACGTCGCTTAAAACTTAAACTGATTTGTTTTTATATGCATAAATGATCCATTAGCTCAATCGAATTGCTGCACAACAGCATCAATTGCCTTAACATCATCGGCTGCAACATGGCCACAAACAATGGGACGCGTGTGAATTATTCAAATGCATATTCTGCCATATTGTCGTGCAACACTGCGCTTTGAATTATTCACTCGATAACTGACTCAACTTACATTGACTGACTGTTGTGTCTTTTGGCTTTTTCTGTGGCATTTGTGATCAATAAGTAGTGGTAGCGAAGGTAGGGCAATCACCGCCGCCCATGGACATCTGCAACGCCAGAAGGATCTCTGATGCGTTGCCGGCCTATGGGGGTATGCGGGGTGTGGGCCCCCGGCACTCTTACAAACCAGACGAAACACAATAGTAGTCACTATTATTTCACGCAGGTGTTATGTAAGAGGGTGGTACTTTCCTGTATGGGCCGGCTCATTCGTATTGTAAAACAGCATGGCTCTACCACTACTCATCTCTCTTATCAGTTATCTTTTTTGCAAAAAGCTAAAACTTATGAAAAAAATATGATCGCAGAAAATGTACCCCATGTAATGTGTATGTATGTGTATGTAGTGTATTAATTCAGAACGACAACTCCAAATTAGGTAACTTTTTTTTATGTTTGTGAAGGATTATATGAATAAAAAAAAACATTAAAGCCACAGACGCCAGGCCATCTAGTCTGAAGTACCTACCAAATAAAATCTGCCAATTTAAATATTTACGTCAGAAAAGATTACAAGCGACGACTGACTCATTTCATTCCGTTTAATTCCTTAGGCAATATTACGATTCAATTTATCCATCTGTGTACTCACAGGCCATGCTGCGACAGTCGCACGAAAACACGTATTTTATTATTCCTCGAGTTAATTATTCAGTGAAATATTCAATCAATATGAATAACTGAACGACTGGAGTATAATGGTGAAATTCATTTGAACGCCTGGGAAAGTAATTTTAATATCTGCAGCGGAAGGGAATCTTAATATCTTAACGATTGATGCGGAGAGGATGAGAAGTCGGTTATTTTAGTAAAGGTCGTAGGTTCGAAAACCACATCTATACTAATATTTAAAAAAAAAAAAAGGAAAAATTTGATTGTTTGTTTGTATTGAATAGGCTCCGAAACTACTAAACCGATTTGAATAATTCTTTCACTGTTGGAAAGCTACACTATCCCCGGGTAACATAGAGTACTTTGATCTGTGGGGGAGGAAATGTGGGGGAAGGGGGTGGGATATTTGAAAAAGAGATTTCGCATGGGTAAAACTGCGGGCGGAAGGCTAGTAGTGCAATCATTTTGTGCCCGAAAATGTTTGTTTGGGTGTAGGACTTCAAATAGAATAAATTATGCCAAATGAAAAAACAAAAATCTATAAATTCATTTCCAAACCAAAGCAATTTTATAGTCAGTACCACATCCACAGATAAGAGCTTCCGTTTTAAAAACGGAAGAGTGCAGTTGCATTTGTACTGCAATCCGTCTATGGCAAAAGCCCTGCACAGCGTATATTCCATTAGACGAGCGCATTACGGCAAGTGCCCGCTCTAAGCGATTTCACACGACAGTGAAATAAAACACGGAGCGATTCTTTTGACTTTGAAACGGAGCATTGTGTCGAATATATCTGGTGAACGATATGTATGAAGAATCATTTCTAAAAGAAACGAGCATATTTCTTTCTTAAAGGCCGGCAATGTACTTGTCACTCCTCTGGTGTTGCGGGTATCTAAGGCGGCGGTGATTGCTTACCATCAGGTGACCCGTGTGCTCGTTGCCACCCTCTAACATTAAAAAAAATGTAAATGTGAGGTCAACCTTTTTACCACCACCTGTGAGTGTACCTGCTGGTTTTTACGTGATCTTTCAAGAATACAGGGTGTCCAGGAAATAGTACGACATACTGCTGGGGGTGATAGCTGGCATCAATACCTACCAAAATAACTGAATATATGTTCAGCGAAATCTTACGGTTTTAAAGTTATACAAAATTTTCCGAAATATTGAAAAATCTCTGCCTTCAAACAGATTTTTCAGCACATCTCAAGGAAAAACTACTTTTTCAGTAATTATTTTACATCAAATTATTTGTAAATAGTTACTCTACTAATTGGTGTGTCTTTTTTGTACCAAAAATAAGAACAGTTTCAAGAAAAAAAATGTTTTGTTGATATTTTCCCAAAATTATTTTCTTATCACTTATCTTTAACATACAGTGGTGAAAAAAAAATGTATGTGACAGTTTTGTACAACATGCTTAAAAAATAGCTTGGTTCATGGTGATTTTGGGAGGATACAATACTAGTGCATTTTCGTTAAAAAATACGTAAAAAATTCCATTCTAGTCCCATAGAAGCTGATTTCGTTAAAAATTAAACTAACGTAGTTTTGAGAAAAAACATAACGAGAATAAGTAATAGCTGCTTTATTTACGCAAATTATTATAAAACAAGTTAGGACAAGTAATATGCGACAGTACGATGCAAGAAGGGTGTGTAATTTAAACCTCAAGGGACATGGTGATAGTAAAAAAAGAGACGGACTTAACATTTATAAAATTTACTCAAACTAAATAAAATTACAACAGATCTATGCTCAAATTGCTTCCCTTGTAACCGAACACACGCTCGGCATCTTTTGAGGAACGAGCTTTTTAATCTTCTTAGACTTATTTGGGTAATTTCTCTAGCTGCAGTGGTAACCCTTGCTCTTAATTCTCGGTCATTCTGAATAGGTTTTTCGTAAATTTTGTCTTTGATACAGCCGGCAGCCCCAATAAAAAAAATCTAGGGGATTTAGGTCTGGAGACCTAGGTGGCCACAATATTGGTCCCAGTCGCCCAATCCATCTGCCAGGGTAAACCTCGTCCAAGTAGGCTCTCACTTGCCGGCCATAATGAGCAGGGCACCCATCGTTCTGCAGCCACATCTCTTCTCTCAGCTCACTTGAGATATTTTCAAGGAGCGTAGGTAGGGTGTCTCTTAAAAACTCTAAGTAATTTACGAAAAACCTATTCAGAATGACCGAGAATTAAGAGCAAGGGTTACCACTGCAGCTAGAGAAATTACCTAAATAAGTCTAAGAAGATTAAAAAGCTCGTTCCTCAAAAGATGCCGAGCGTGTGTTCGGTTACAAGGGAAGCAATTTGAGCATCTGTTGTAATTTTATTTAGTTTGAGTAAATTTTATAAATGTTAAGTCCGTCTCTTTTTTTACTATCACCATGTCCCTTGAGGTTTAAATTACACACCCTTCTTGCATCGTACTGTCGCATATTACTTGTCCTAACTTGTTTTATAATAATTTGCGTAAATAAAGCAGCTATTACTTATTCTCGTTATGTTTTTTCTCAAAACTACGTTAGTTTAATTTTTAACGAAATCAGCTTCCATGGGACTAGAATGGAATTTTTTACGTATTTTTTAACGAAAATGCACTAGTATTGTATCTTCCCAAAATCACCATGAACCAAGCTATTTTTTAAGCATGTTGTACAAAACTGTCACATACATTTTTTTTTCACCACTGTATGTTAAAGATAAGTGATAAGAAAATAATTTTGGGAAAATATCAACAAAACATTTTTTTTCTTGAAACTGTTCTTATTTTTGGTACAAAAAAGACACACCAATTAGTAGAGTAACTATTCACAAATAATTTAATGTAAAATAATTACTGAAAAAGTAGTTTTTCCTTGAGATGTGCTGAAAAATCTGTTTGAAGGCAGAGATTTTTCAATATTTCGGAAAATTTTGTATAACTTTAAAACCGTAAGATTTCGCTGAACATATATTCAGTTATTTTGGTAGGTATTGATGCCAGCTATCACCCCCAGCAGTATGTCGTACTATTTCCTGGACACCCTGTATAGTAATTTTCCGGCATGAAGAGTTAATGTTAATGCTTTTGATACACTCCAGCGTCCACACCAAAAGACCACCACTATAAAGAGGAGTCACTTTTATAGGTCACATTTGACAGTTCATATTGCAAATAAAAATATACTTTTCTCTAAAGAAATAAAACTCAAGAAAACAACATCAGTTTTTTTTAAAACGATAGAAAATTAGACTCTACTCCTGATGTACATTAAGTAGCACTTTGCTTTACATAAATGAACTGTCAAATGTGACCTATTAAAATGACTCCACCATTGTCAATTTAATCAGCAATAGGTCTGAGAATAATTTGTCTAAGAAAAGTTCTCAATGCCCTACATGGGCAAGGCGATGGGGTAAAGTGGAATAACCCAAATAGTTCACCTAAATACAGGACATTTAATATACTATACCGTATAAATATATACATATATATGTCACCGTATAAATTTTATAGCACGGAAATCAACTTACCAATTACACCAGGACACAAACTGCTTGTACCCTAATTTTTTTAGTTGGCATACATCCAATAGAAGTAGGACAGGCCATTAACTGATAGTCACAAACAATGTACTACATGTACTAAATAAAGTGAAATGGGCATGTGACCTATTAGAATACTTTGGCTGTCGACAACAACTTCTTTCATTGATCCGGCTCGAAGGACCAAATTTATAGCTGAACTTCAATAGTTAAATATTAAGATGAATATTAGATAACAATATATGTTTATTATGTACATTGAAACTTTTGTGTTAAAGGTGTTATAGTATATACTTCAATACAAAACAAAATACAAATATCATCGCGTGAAGTGTGCCCTGGGTGAGATTCGAACCTACGACTCCTGACACAATGTATAATTACACACATCATCCAACCATGTTTAGGTTTTAGCATTAGTCAAGACTGTATGAAACAATACCTACTATCTCGTTCAATATTTGCTGCCAAAATTAATCAGTGACTTTAATTAATCACCCGGGACCGGTCGATTGCATTAAAGCACTGGCTCGTCCTTTTCGGATTTTTATGTGGAAAGGGAGTTTAGAAGGTAGTTGGGCAAAAGTCTTTAGTCTCGATTCCCACACACATCCGGTCGCACTAGCATATGTAGAGTGATAATGACTGATGTAGAATAAATATATCATCGAATTAATCAACTTAATCATGGAAATAACGTAGTGTTGTCCACACAGTCCGATTTATCATTTCATATTTCATTTCATTCGTTATATAGAAGTGTGTCAAGCACTTCTGTGTTTCGGGGAAAGGGAACTGAAGCTAGTGAAACTACTGGGTTCAGGACACCTTGTAACTGTCGTCTCGGTGTAGTCGGTGGCGCAGGGCAGTGCCAGACAGTAAATGCTTAGTTACTGTTTGGCACTGAACTGTCTAAGGGCAGACGTGGCGCATACCATCAGGTGTACGATCTACTCGTCTTGTTACACATAGCAATAAAAAAAAAACATATCCCGGCCACCCAACCTCACATGGTTACGGTCCTTAAAAGTATTCTCCTCTGAATAAAAGTTTCTTTTATCAACCGCATTATGATATTATCGAAAGTAATTCCATAAATTACAAATATCTGTCTTCCACTTAATAAAATTAAGTTTCAAAGGTGACCGGACCGAAATCCGAGGATTAAGATCTCAGATAATTTATTTCTCAACACTGTTTTAAAGTGAAAATGTAACAAAAGGCGAATGAATGCTTCAAGTTCTTGAAATTCAAACTTGGTTCGTTTTAGACTCGGTTCAGTGATTAAATATCTAGTTTATGTTTATTTTTACGTTTTTATTTTTCAAAACTTGGCCGAAATCATGGTCTGTAACTGACACCGCAAGACCATCAAAGCATTACGTGTAAAACACATAGTTTAGAATTTATAGATTCACCAATAAAAAAACTTCGCCAACAATTTCAGAGTCCTGAAAATAAAGAAAGTGCTAAATAAAATATGTAGATCTTTTTATTACTTGCTTTGTCCTTACCCTTTGTCAGTTTTTCTACGACGTCGTTAGTCCCCAAATAGTAAAGACATAAGCAAAAAGTATTTCTCAAAAAATAGCGTTTTGTTTTAGGTACATTCTCATATCATCAATTCTATAGCCAGATAGACTATAATGTATACCAATTTTCTTGTAATGATTGATGACATTATAATGTTGGCTTATTATTTTTATTGTGAGAAATGCAGTGCACATACTATCATTACCGCTTCCGCGGTATCACCCGTGCTTAATTTCACTTCCCCACACATTTCCGGAATCAAAAGTACGTATGTCACCCGGGGATAGTGTAACTTTCCAACAGTGAAAAATTTTTTTATTCGGTTTAGTCGTTTTGGAGCCTATTCAATATAAACAAACGAACAAATCTATCCTCTTTAAAATATTTGTATAGATGTATTTATCCAAATAGAACTTCCTTAAAAACCATTATGATAATAATGGCTGAAAGGATTAAAATTGACCTTTCCATATCTTTCCTTACCTCCTCTACGAGGTCGTTAGTCCTCAAATCGTAAAGTCGTGAGCAAGTATTTCTCGGCGAGCGCGGTGATGGCCCGCGGGCATGCGAAGCAGTCATTTGAAGTCCTGAGCATTGATCGTGAACTCACTGCTTCGTAGGAAAGATTACTCATGTCGGTATTACAATATTATTTATTACTAATGATGTAGATGTAATTTATGTTAGGTTTTATTTAACAATAGAATTATATTAGATACAAATATGTAATTAACGCGCCTTTTTGAAAATCGATATTATAATTATAAACCAGCATAATTCTGAAGATGACATTAATGACAAATTGGTAGGTACCATCCTAACATAATATTGCGTGGTGTGCCGCTCTACTCATCATTGAAAGATGTCATACAGTTGTGAACAAAGCTCGGTAATATCATTGCTTTTTATTACCATTAACAGTGTTACTGTGATTTGATAATAGGGCGTTTTGCCTCTCCATTGACGTAATAATCATTGCACAGCTGCAAATAGTTTTCTATCTATGTGACGCTAAAGTGACCACGTTTGTATGAAAAAAGCTCAGTGGCCAGGTTTTATTGCCGGTGAGTTAATATTAGAATAAATAGCCAAAGCTGGTTCCTAGTTCGTAACATACAATCCGATAACATGTCCAATAATAGTAATAAACCTAGTTTACTACCTCGTGAGAGATACCACAGTGCACGAATACGCGATTACGGTGCGGTTAAGTTTCGCCAGTAGGACAATTTGCGGTAGGGCAATTTGTTTAGCTTAGCATGGCGAGTTGACAAGTTGACTACCAACCATCTACCAACTAACGCTGAACAGCTATCGATTCTGGTTTACACATTTGGCTGGGAACGTCTTACTTACATTTATAAAGATCCATTGGGAGGGAAAAGTAGTTTTCTGGGACACTCTATTTATTTATATCTTATTAGTTATTCTATCCTTTATACTATACATTTTATTATTGTTTAGTCCTGGCACTTTAGCAGTCCATGTACACTAATACACTTTGAAGGGCACGATGCAGTATATTTTAGTGTCCTTGCCCTCTGTGGTACATGTCGTGGAATTGAATCCCACCCAGAATGATCGTATAAGTCATGAACATTTGTATTTCTTGTTTTAAATCATTTTTTGTTATTTTACCGTTGTTTCTGATACTCATGACATCAGTGTTCAATCTATTTAATTTTCGGTCATTCCATCCATTTTTCCTCTCCCTACGTATTTTTAATCAAAGGCGGACGACGCATCTGTTACACTACTTTCAGGTGTCCATGTAGTGATCACTTAACATCTTGTCACACATTTACAGGTTTGCCTCCTTCCTTCTCTATGAAAACTTATATGGGACATAATAAAATTCATTAATCGATAGTAATTCTGTAAACATTAGCCTACGTATCCCTGTTTACGGCAGGGTTAGCCAGCCCCGCCTCTGTTTGCGGCCGAACACTATCGATCAGCCACAAACTAATATTATAAACATATCGACATAAGTCAAAAGTCATATCGGTTGAATTCTTAATAAGGCGGCCGAAAATCATAAATAACATCATGTTCAAAGCAAACGCTTGAAGATCAGACGAGCCTACAGTCTGGCAGCACATTGAGTGACGCTTTCTGGTGAAGTGTCCCTCAATGGAATAGGCCGCAGTGGCCGCTTACCATCAGATGGGCTGCGCGACTGTCTGCCAACTGAGGTAGTATAAAACAAACTCTGAAAAAGTCACATAATGTACCTACCAGACCCAAGGCAGGAATCTAAATCACGCTCTCGGCCGTTGTTGCCCAGCCTCTTCCCTCCGCCGGGGGGAGGCAAGCGGGGCCCACCTTGTAGTAAGAGGTGCCTTGCGGTGTCTCTGGTTGTCAGGGTCTGTCCCAGCCCCAGACGATGGCTATGCAGGAGCGCAGGGGGGTTTAGTGGGTATCCTTCGTGCACTAGTCTTTATAAAGACTGGGGCATGGAATTGCACGAGTCCCACACACGGCTCGCCTACCCCAGGTGAGTTATGATGCCTTATAGCATTCCTCTTCTCAAATATTATCGGAAACTAAAGCAAGATCTTCGGATTTAGACAATTCTCAATAATTTGACTAATAGCCAATTATAATAGATTAGTCTATGGAGCGTGTCTAATTGTCTATGCCAGTGTTTGCCAGTCGTCGTATCTGCGACCGAATACGGTGTATTGATTAGCTAGTATTATTAGTCTGGGACAATGCACAACTCGGGACGGAGTATTTATACTCCAGGCCATTCTCGAACATTCTGGCTGAGTCCATTCGGTACTGTGTTAAATGTTTTAAGCATTTTAGTATCAGCCAATTTATGGCCCACTGCAGAGCAACGGACTCCATCATTAAATTCAATCATTGCTACAATGATAGATCCGCCAAATGCGGATTGCTGATCAAAAAACCCGAGCTGTATTCGAAAATAACGACACAAATTTTGTTCGAACCGGGAACTGAACTCGAGACCCCAAGATCATGGTACTTAATTAACCACTAAGCCATCTTGGCATTCAGACTGTATTATATTATAAATAAGACAAATTAATATTGGACAACATCACATACATTGATCTGACCCCAAAGTAAGTAGCGTAAGCACTTGTGTTATGAGTGTCAGAAAAAACGAAGATACCACAAATATATACCTACTTAAATACAAATAAACATCCAGACACATAACAAACACAAATGTTTATCACATAAGTGTTTGTCCTGGGTGGGATTCGATCCCACGACCCCTGGCGCATAGGGCAGGGTCACTACCAAATGCTCCATCGGGTCAGTCAATTAGCCGTAAATATTTAAACAATAGACTCCCTGCCATGGTTGACGACGGTCAGTAGATACCTGAAACAGGCGTGATTGGATGCAAGCAAAGCGGTAAATCTTGCGTAGCCATGGGGTAGGACAGGGAAGGCGCAAATAAATGGGAAAAGGTCAAGGACAGTTTATAGGGGAGTATAATAAAATATACCAGCTATGCGAACAAACAATATAAGAAGATACTGCGGAAAACAATGTTTTTTCTAATTTACTAGCTGCCCGCGCTGACCTTGCACAATATAATGTGACGTAAAACATAATATACCTACTACAATTTATCGTTTGCATTAAATAAGGGAAAGTGGTTTAGGCGATAGCGTAACAGGCAGACATATAAAGTTATTTGCGTTTATTAAATAAAACTACTGAAAACAAATATACCTAAATTGGCGGTTTTATATCGGTTTAATATTTTGAAAAATTCGACTGTTTCAACAAGCAAGTTACGAAATTATCCGTTTACCTTTAGGTAACGTTCATTTGGTAAGTAGGTAGTAATCGCGTAAATATTAGAAACATTTATAATATTAGTATGACTTTATAATGTTTGTTTTGTTATGTTTAGAATCAATAAAATTACTAATTTTAAAAGAAATCAAAAACAAAAATCCAAACTTTTTAAACGCAACATGTCTAAGATCAAAATTATTTATGACGCCGCATAACCCATTTCTAAATCTTAGAATGTGTGTAATTCCATGGAACTATAATCAGGCAATATAGTGCAGTCATTGAAGCATTATAGCTCCGAATTTTTTTACTGTGAACCGAATTGCATACAATTTTGGAATTAGGTTCATCTTACCCTTAACTTCAAAAGTGAAAATGATTTGAACTCCGCAACCACCATGGGGGTGGTTGCCACCCCTTCTCGGGGGTGAATTATTTTTTTATCAAAATAACCTCGGATATCGATAGAAGGCCTAATTTTAAGCAAAAAATCATCTATACAGTTTTTAAAAAAATTCAATACTTTTCAAGTTATTGGCAATTGAAAATTCGCAATTTTTTCACGTATTTCATCGGTTTTTTGCAAATATCTCCAAAAATATACGTTTTATCGAAAATTTTATTAAAACCAAAATTGTAGCAGGTAAAACAATGAACAATTTGAATTTTTATAAAGTATTCTAAGTGCAATATTAAGCTAGATATTAAAGATCAAAGCCGTTTTTATTTTGTCTGAAATTTAATCGATGTGGTCAATGCCATCTAGCGGCGAGCAGATGCATTTTATGCATTCTAATACAAAAGGGTTTTGTAGTGCTTGAAATAAGCTATAAAATAAGCACTATTAAAAGTCTTTTGCACGTAAAATAAGTGAGCTGTATTGCAAATAAGGGGAGCATCTAATGTTTTTTCTTTAAAATCAATGGGTTTCATAAGTGCCATTTCCACCAAAATTAAAATTAATCGTATTCCGCCTAGAAATAACTTTATTATGAAGAGTTTGATAGATATCAGTTTGGCTGCTTCAGGACACATATTTTTCAAAAAAGTCACGATTTAATAAAAAAATCCAAATTTCAAATTTTTAAAAAACCCACTTTCTTTTCATAATATCTCAAAAATGACGACAGATACGAGGGGCGGCTGATAAGTCCGCGGCCTAAGGTACTTAATGAAAGAAAATGTATGGTTTCTATTTTTTATTTTTCAATATAATCTCCCTCAAGTAAAATGCATTTCTCACATCCCGCATACAATGCTGTTAACCCACCCAAAAAAAAATTCTTCAAAATGATGATCAACCGCAGCTTTTATTTCGTTGTCATTTGCAAATCTCCGGCCCCGTAAGTCCTTTTTCAATTTGGAAAACAGGAAAAAGTCACTAGGTGCTAGGTCTGGGCTATATGGAGGGTGGTCAATCTCCGAGAACCCCGTGTCTCTTAGAGCATGCCTCGCAACGTGAACGGGCGCGTTGTCTTGCAGAAAGAGCACTCCGCGCGTCAGTTTCCCACGTCGTTTCTGTACAATAACTTCGGGAACCTGAGTCAATAAATTGGCATAATATTGGACATTCATCGTAGTTCCCCTGGGTAGGTAGTCTATAAGAAAAATTCCCTCGCTATCCCAGAAAACAATCGCCCGGGCGGCCCGGGCGAGGGTTGTCTTCACAGCTCTCTCGTCCTTGTTAAAACAGGTGGGCCCATTTTTTCACCATCGGATATGAAGGCGCAGAATCCCGAAGAACCGATGACATCTCTTCAAAAATATCTTTCGGTGTATTTCCATTTTTTACGAGGAATTTATCACGGCGCGCGGTGTTCAAAATTCAGAGAATTTCCAGATTCGGCTGACATGATGATGTTTGTTGTTCGATAAATAATTGAACTATCAATGCAAACTTAATTAGTGATTGCTTTTATAATACTACTGAGTGTCACAACTAGTGACATAAGTAACAAGCTAATTACTCATCGTTAAGTACCCTAGGCCGCGGACTTATCAGCCGTCCTTCGTACGTATAAAATTGTATGGATTAAAAATTTAGATATTTTTCTGACAAACAATTTGGTTTTTTTGATTTTTCATTCAAACAAAAATTGACGGAGATATAATTGTTTAAAGAGCGCGTGGCAGCGCAATCACAGCCTTTTTTTTTTTTTTTTTTTGGTATCGCAGGGGAAATGCAGCCTTTTGCATATCCGCCGTCGGGGGACGGACGGGGTATGTGGGGCTCTCCGTCTGGGATGCTTCACAGAAGAAGCTACCCAGAGGCATACCCACTAAAACCCCTGCGACGCTCCCTCATCGTCCATAGTGGGGAGGAACCACGGTAAGCGGCTCGAAACCTTCTACGCGGTCCTCCCCGCGCAATCACAGCCTCTCTTAAGCCCTTTAACCCTTCACCGTTTTAGAAAAAGGTTTTTTTACTATATATTGCAATATAGATGTTGTAGCTCTCTTAATTACCTTTACAATGGTATTTTATAAATTGTGATAGCATGAAAATTGAAGTAGTTATGGTCCAAAAACTTATCATTTTCTAGCGATAAAATGGCTCAATGTAAATTTTTCCATTAAGGGGTTGTTTACACTTCTTAAAAATCATAGGCGGAGTTCAGATCATTTTCACTTTTGAAGTTAAGGGTAAGATGAGCCTAATTTCCAAAGGATGATGGGCATTTTGGTATCGGTATTTGGGCAATGTGTTCAATCAAGATGAATCATACATCGTTGGATAGCCCTTTTTAAGTAAACAAAAAAGTACTATGACGAACAATACGTACACGTTGTCCATTTCTAAATATAAATAAAATAAGCATAATGAGCATATGAAGTTTGTATGTAACGCATTAAATGAGAAAACTTACTTTGAACTTTTTTATTTACTGAAGGAATACACAACCAATTATTATAAAATGATGATCATATAATAATTAAAATAATAAATAAAAATAGCATGCCAATATGACAATAAATATCACAGAAAAATTAAAATTATATAACGTTCAAGGCCGGATTACTCTAATTGGTCAGTGAATCAGGACTAGCGCTTCGGTTATTCTTATTCTATAGAAAACTACCTTTATAACGATATATCATTTATTTCGATTGGTGCCGATACCAGGTTCCATACTTCTGTGCCCATCATCCTTTCATGCAAATCGGTTCACAGTAAAAAAATTCGGAGGTAAGACCGTATTTTTCGCTTCAATGACTGCACTAATACTATGACTTAATTGGCGATATTAAGCACGCAAAATGGCGGCGAAGGAGTACTTAATAATACTGAAACAAATAAATAAACATCTGTGGACATTATTCACACAGAGCCGTTTAACACCAAACTATAATATGCATAGCTTGAGTTCCATTCGAAGAAAAAAAAATTGTATAAACATTCTTTTTTAAAACATAAAACATACTGAAACACCCAGCCTAATAGAACTATGTGATACAATAGATTAATGAAGTATTTTTTAGACAAATCAAAAGTTTTTCGATTGTGATAAATGAAACTCGAACCAATAGTACTAGCTGCGTCGCGGACTTCCACCGGTCGGGATCGTTTTTCAAAAAGATGATAAATAACTACTTATTTACTAACATTTGATTACCATTTTTCCTTCAAACTTAAAAAAACAATAAAAGTTAAATTATTTAGAAAAAAAATAGTTAAAAAAACTTACTTGCATAAATCGGTAGTACTACTAAAGTCGAAGAGTTCTGCTGAGGGAAAACAATGACTAAAAAAACACGCCGTATAAAAGCCGACTCTTACCCCGTCCCGATATCGTCTGGAAACGCTTGAACCATGATTAAAAATTTGGCAAGTCTTGTGGGAGTCCGGCCGTTATGCCCCCATTCCGGGTTGCCCCCGGCCGATATGCCCCCACATTAAATTATTTTTTATTCCGGTTTGCCGTTAAACCGTGGGGGCATACCGGCCGGGGCAACCCGGAATGGGGGTATAACGGCCGGACCCAGTCTTGGGAGGATTATTAGGTTCCTGCGTTCAATTTCGGGGTGCGGCAAAAAGTTGGCATAATTACCACGCTAAGCTAATGTAGCTTTTAATCGTAGCTGTTCATAAAACTTATAACATCTAAGTCGATTTAGTGGCCTAGTAAAGCAGCTTGAAAAATCTGCCCTCACAGGTCGCATGCGCGATACATAGCTGAATATATGTCTTTGAATTGTCTAAAACGTACTTTAAGGGTTAGTTGATTTACTTAAGTCGGATGGTTCTTACCGGCCTGTCCATTGCAACAAGATGGGCACAGTCAATTTGTAGCCGCGTATACAAAATGGATATCGTGGTATTAAGTTACTAGAAATCTAAAAGCACTTCTGATTCCAAAGTTTAAAAGATAGACTCTGAGTGTTTATTAATTGTTTTGCACACTTACTTTAATTAATTATGTAACCTCAAAATACGAGAAGCTACGACATTATGTACATGAAAAAATCAATGCGCAAAAGTATTCTAATTTTTTCCGTAACCCCTTCCGAGATTCCTCAAAGAGCAACAAAATTAACAATCCACCATGTTAACAATGCTAACAAAATTGTCATAAACATAACAAAAGGTTATCATCTCCTTTGAACGTTTCCGCCCGAGGAATTCGGCATCCCACATTCTAACAAAACGTTTCTCGGCTCCCATTTCCGAAGTAAATAAAAGAAACTCGGTCGAAACGCTTTCCTGACTGGAGGGGGAGGGGGGGGGGGGGTCGTTACCCCGATGCCTTCCGACGATCGGGCACCTGAATGCTCCACCTTAATGGACTTCCGTGTACCAACCCAGTGACAAATAGGAAATATCAACATTGGTTCAGTTGAAACAAATTTTGCAAATGTCAATTTGATTAAAAAATAAAACTGTCGGACTTCATGACGATACCTCCAATGAACACTACGCTAACTTCAAAAGTGCAGGTTTACAGGAGGAGCTCTTGAAAGAAAAAAGTTGATAAAATCTTTATTTTTGTAGTTATTTTCTTGATATTTTTTGTGTGAGTAACTAATTTACTGATGCTTAAGATCCGCATAGTAACATTTAAAAAAACTAATGGGTTTTTTAATTAGCCTCACTTAGCGGGATGTAACGCAGAAAGCTCTAATTTAAGATCGGGATACACTCCGCCAATCCTAAGTTAGCGGAATATATTCGGGAATATTACAGGCTACAAAATAATAAATTAATTGTATACTACATAAAATAAAATTATTAATTACATTTAAAATCGACTTCATTACCAATTTAGAGTATTTTGAACAATGTTTTTATTATAATAAGATCGTAATTTATGAAAAAGAAAAGTTAGCGTTTTGTAGTAGGATAAGCCGAAAATCGTTGAGCCGTTATACAAGCCGCTAACAAGTAAATAGCGTAGAGTATCTTAACTGTGTCATTACTTAGCGGCCTTTCGTCCATATTGGTAACTAAGCTTATGTAACCAGTTCTAAAAAATATTATTTTTTCGTTGGTGTTTTAAGTAGTTGTGAGGGAAGAATTATTTTTCCACTTCGTAGATTAAATTATTTCCATTATAGTAACCCGAGACATTGTGCAAAAAATCCCGATATGATGTGGGATTGTTGTGATATACAACTGGCTCGGTGTAGTTTATTTGAATTAAAACGTACTATGCAAAACACTTTTAAATCATTTATTAATACTTATAAAAATTTTAGGCAGTGGCCTACTGTAATATCTTAAATTTTAATTGCTGAATAGTTGCACTTATTTCTGTGTCAATATCATGATAATTATTTGGTATTTTGTCGTTTTTAACTGCTAATTGAAATTTATTTATTAAATTTTTGTTTCCTTCATTAGAATGCCCAACACTTATGCGATGGATGGGTTATTATTTTCCACAAAACGATTAATTCTAGCATGCCATCCTTCCAAATGGCTGCCATCCCTAATACTGTTTAACTGTTCCCCTTCACAACACCAGATTTTAATGAATCTTGTAGCCAGTTACGATCGAAGTAAAAATTTAATTGTGCTATTAGATCAGCTAATATATTTTATAAGCAATTGGGCCAAACCTGCACATCTTGCAACATGCCGCCTCTGAGCTGGCTTGATACTAAGCTGTTCTGCTTTTTTAAAAAGACTTTGACTAAAGTGGTTAAAACAATCTTTTACATCTGTTTGAGGATATGGTTTCTGAATGCCATTAAAAGCAAATCTTCAAAAGCAACAAGCATTTTACGTGGTTTCCAGAGAGGAAATTTAGTTTTGATTATTTGTAAAGGATTTTTTTTCTTGTCTTGGTTTTGGAGGATGGCAAAAAACAATGGTACTATTTTTGGGTAATAACAATCTAGCTGTGAATGGTAAAGTAAAAAAAAATCAAAACTGCAAGTAACAACTTTTTCGTCAAAATTCTAACGTCATTTTAATCAGCCAATAAAATTATGAAAAACAATCGTTTCCTCGATAACTAATAAAATTCACAATTATTAATATTTGGTTTCCTTGACACCCAACACATAGTATAATAAACAATCATTATAAATGACTGTAACTCATTATACCAATAATTATTTTCCGATAGAAGTGGCCAGTCACAAACATTTAACGTTCATAATAGATAGCAAAAAGTTACAAAAATGGAAAAATTCTTCTTCTTCCACAACTAGGTAGTTACCAAACAGTAAAAAAAAAACATTTTGTAACTAGTTACATAAGCTTAGTTACCAATATGGACGAAGGGCTAAGCGGTTCGTTTTATACTAGAAAACAAAACTCTTGTATTATAATTGTAGCATTTCATGCAGCTAATTTCGATTTTAATTTACTACAAGATAGTGAAAATTATTAAACTTAGTAATGTTTAACTCTGATTTACACTACGTTATATAATTATTTGTTCAAAAGTGCATTCAACGGGCGACACACACCGCTAACTGTCACATGAACAAATACTTTCCCGCGCAACACCCCGCCAACTCCTAGTTGGCGGCGTATCTCCCGCGGGCCGGCAGTCGCGCTAGCCGAATACACACCACTATATTAAGACAGCGGCTTGTCCACCCCGTAATTGAAGAAAGTACCTTTACTTGGCGTTATGTAAATCTCAAAACTTTTTTGTTTTTAAAGATATTGTCATGAAAATTTGGGGGCATAATATTAGTAAAAAAGTGGGTCGATTTCTATAAAAAACGAAAAATGGCAAATTTTGAGTTAGCGTAGTGTTCATTGGAGGTATCGAATTGATTAAGTATGTGACCTTTGATAAACTTTGCAAAATAATTGCAAAAGAAAGTCTTTTTGAAATGTTCTTCCATTTCTGCTGCCAACTGTACCACTAGATTTGTTAAAAAAGGCGTTATTCTCTTAAGCATTTTATTAGTCTTAAAAATCTTACTTAAGATATTTTTCATTTCCCAGTATAACGGCCCACCCTAGCAATTAACTTAAAATTACAATCTGTGGGTAAACTTAAGTAAATTATAAGGCCTTCCTCCATTTATAGAAGGGGGGAGAGCTGACGTCACCGCTAGTATTATTTCAGGAACAAAAGGTGCATATACTATCGAGTACAATACATTGGACGAGAGCTCTGCAAATGAAACTAGGGAACGATGATGCAGGGAATAAATATGCAAATGTTAGAAAAATAATTGTTTGCTTGCACCTAATATTTAAACGTTCATATGATAATTGTAATATTGATATAGTTTCAAATTCATAGGGAGTTTCCCGGGGATGTGCTGGTCAATAGCCACAAGGCTGGCACCGGCTCGTCCATATCGGGTGTGAAGGGGAACCGGGGGAGTTTAGTGGGTAGGTACTGGACGCTTTAATCTCGAGTCCTGCCGCAGGTCTAGTTAGCTCGCGGTTATGATGCATAAACGCATTCTACTCCGAAAAAAAAAAGAAAAAAAAGATTAAGTTATTATTGTCCGGAAATAAGTTTCAATTTTATTTACTCGAGGCTGGTTTCACGTCTCTTTTCTTTATATGCGTTAAAATAACGGAATCTAAACTAAATGTGTTTCGATTCTATCGGAAATTATAAAAGTATCACGCAAGCCATCTTCGAGTTCCTTTTAGAGGCTCTAACACCAAAATTATATTTTCGGTGGCTTCACCCTTAGTCTGAATTGACCCATAACATGAGCTCGATCGCCGCCCCATCCCGTCATAAAAGTAACGTAGGGTTGGGGTTGTCATTATAGCGAGCAGGATATCGAATATCGATAATTAAAGATAGACAATATTATAGAAATGGTGGAGTCAAAAAAAAACCAAACATCTTAGTAGTCTAAGTGGTTCCACTGAAAATCAGCGTCAAAATTCCTAAAGTACCTATTTTGAGGTAATTTAAGTTCCGTCGATCGGTTTATTAAGTTATAATTTTTTTCCTTTTTTTAGATTTATAAAAGATTTTTTTTCTGTGAATTGATATGCTCCAAATATTATTTTTTTCTTTCTATTCCTTTTGGTACTAGCCTTAGACGATACCTCAGGAATGTCAAAATCAAACTTGCTCTATTCTATGACCAAGGATTTACCCGAGAGGGTAGTTATAAGGTAGTTTAGAAGGTCTAAAAAATATTAAATACTGGCTGACCCGGTAAACTTCGTATTACTCATCTCTTAATATAAACCATATTAATTTAAACCCATTTTTTTCCATATTTTCAAATCGTTCAAACCTTTACTGGACTTCCACGAATGTTTCAAGACTAAAATTAATTTAATCGGTTCAGCCGTTCTTGAGTTTTAGCGAGACTAACGAACAGCAATACATTTTTATCTACATTTTACTTAAAGTTATGTGCTTACTACTAATTTCTACTTACCACATCTTTCAGTAAAGGTAAGCGTAGTTATTTTGGTAGATTTGCGGCCTATTTTCATCACTTTTATTATTTTTACTTATAATTTTCTTGTTGTATGATATTTTAGTGACCCTGTGTGAATTATGAAACTGGAGCTTAAATAATCACAAATGCACTGTAATACACAATGATATATTAGCTACTGAATTTCGGAAAGAAATTGATAGTTAATAAAATCGATTTATCTCGATTTATCTAACTAATATTATGGAAATATTAGGTCCTTACCTATGAAATTGGCGTTTACCGTACTGACAACTTTAATCCCAAATATCTCCTCTTTGGTTAGGAATTACAAACAGCTATTCACACATGTATTTGTGTTTCGATAACCGACATTCATTTGTTTTTTTTTATTTTTTTTTTCTGTTTGCATCACTTTGTTTACAAAATGGGAAACTTGAAATATCGCGTTATTTACGAGAACGAGTTCCACCGTGGCACCAGTGCTGCCGATATGGCTCGAAGGGGTTATTATGGGTAAGGCGGGGGTGTCGCAAAAGAAAACAGGGTGCATTTTTGGTTCCAACGTTTTCGTTCTGGAAATTTTGACTTGTAGAACAAGCTCCGTGGACGGCCGGAGACCCAAGCTAATAATGAAGAATTGAAGGCTATTGTGGAAGCGGATCTATCGAAAACCACGTGTATGTTAGCTGCAGGCTGCGGTGTTAGTGATAAAACTGTTTTAATCCACTTGAAGCAAATAGGGAAGCTTAAAAAGCTTGAAAGGTGGGTACCTCACGAATTGTGTTAAGCAAACCGGCAAATGCGCGTCCACTGCTGCGTTACATTACGGCTACCAAATTAGGAAAGCTTCAATTGGAATGTCTAAGACATCCACCGTACTCCCGGGATCTTCCTCCAATAGATTACCACTTTTTTTCTAATTTTGGATAACTTTTTGTAAGTGAAAAAATTCAACTCCAATGGGCCGCCAAAACCGCCTTCAAAGATTTCATTGACTCTCGTCCGAATGGTTTTTTTTTGTAAAAGGATCAATTAACAACCCATAAGATGACCAACGTGCATAGATTACAATGGTTCATACTTTAAATAAATAAATATTTTATAATAAAAAATATTCGACTTTTTGTTGCTCCCATACCAAACGCCAATTTCATATGTAAGGACCTAATATTAAAGATTATATTGATTTATCGACACACTTTCAAGCGGAACCTCACTTTGTTTGTAGGCCGATACTTAACTATTTATCCTCGCTTCATTCACGACCTCATCTTTTAAAACTTATTTCGACGAAATAGACAAACTCATAAAATTGTTAAAAGGGTTTAAAGTGCTCATAAATACGTCTCCGACGATCTCTGAAGGCGCACAAAAGTGAGTTGAAAATCTAATTGTCGAATTTTTGTTTTTAAATCTTTTTGATGGTCGTCTGTAACCCTACTTGTTGTTACTTTTATCGAATCATTCATTGGTTTTGTATCGAAAGCTTGAGCATTCTGGGTGTTCTTGGGTTTTTATTCGAGAATGACTCGACAAAATTGGCCGTTGTATTTTTTCTTCGTAATTGAATTATTAAGTAAATTATTAAGTCTATGGTTGAGTAAGGATTGTGCCACACGAGGGCTGTCTGTGCGTTGCGTTAGCGTTGCGTCGACGGAGCGGTGACGTTCTGTCATTCTACATTAAATCTGTGGGTGGATCTTCAGAAAAGTGCTCTCCGCGTAATTTCCACGGCATTTTTGAAATCGCTAAATTATGGTGAATTGCACAAATATTCCGAAAGCTTGTGCAAATTTAAACAACATATCAAAATTCGCCACGTACGGGATATATACTTTTGCTAAAAAAAAAATGGAGAAAATTGGCGGCCCATGGAAGTTACAATAAAGGCCATGGAAATTACCCAGCAGATTAAATTTAGCTAAACACCATGTCAAATATGAAATTAAGCTGTCATATTAGTTAGTTAGGGTAGTATAAGGGTGGATCTTCAGAAAAGTGCTCTCCGCGTAATTTCCACGGCATTTTTGAAATCGCTAAATTATGGTGAATTGCACAAATATTACGAAAGCTTGTGCAAATTTAAACAACATATCAAAATTCGCCACGTACGGGATCTATACTTTTGCTAAAAAAAAATGGAGAAAATTGGCGGCCCATGGAAGTTACAATAAAGGCCATGGAAATTACCCAGCAGATAAAATTTAGCTAAACACCATGTCAAATATGAAATTAAGCTGTCATATTAGTTAGTTAGGGTAGTATAAAGATCTACATTGTATTAAAACAATATTTAGCAAAAATCGTAGCT
This sequence comes from Mecyna flavalis, assembly GCA_949319885.1. NCBI lineage: Eukaryota > Metazoa > Arthropoda > Insecta > Lepidoptera > Crambidae > Mecyna > Mecyna flavalis. The sequence continues at coordinate 15,847,610 of OX439439.1, forward strand.
TTATTTGAATTATTACTGGAAGACTTTCAGTGGGAAGGCACTTTATGGTGGGACTGGATACACTTAGGTTCAGGAGGACTATGCAGATGATTGTACTCTATCTGTCAATAATACACACCAGAATAGATAGTCCCACTGTAATTAATAAAGTAGGGCTTCTGACTCCTAAGCGCCTGGGTTGTAATGATGAGGGGATGGTAGCACCAAGGCGGCCACCGCGCATTCTGTGGGTGCCTCCCACGCGCACAGTGTTTGCAGCGCATGCGCCAACCACTCGTGCTTTACGCCTAATCGGGGATATACTTGCTCATGACGTGGATACTGACCTATTTGCTGATTGTAAGTATTGTAAATTAAATTAATTATTATACCCTGGATGTGACATATATAAATGATTTTTTTGTGATATTATTGACATTATTAATTTTATTCTTTTTGACATTATTATTTGTGTAACTGTAACTTTATTCTTTATTTTTGACATTAATTTATTCTCTTGACATTATTGCATTTTGTGTAGGTTAAGTAAGTTTTTAGTTAGCTGTATTTAATTTGAATTACTGTACCCGTTTTAACCATACTGGCGCGTTGGTAAACTGTGAGTCGGTATGTGCATGCCTATTATGATTAAATGATTAAAATGATTAAATGATAGTTTTGGCTTATTTTACTGCAAAGCACAAAAATTTGTCACTAATTTATGTAATATTCGATAGTTTAATTAATTGTATTTAATGAATTGTGTTTAATTTAATTTAACTTTTCTGATTTTTTTTGTTCTTTAATTTTATGTGACATATTCAATTAAATAAATAAATAAAATAAATTTACTAGCTGGACTGGCGACCTTGCCAAGGCCGCCGGAAACCGCGGGATGTGCGTGGCGCGAGGACCGATCAGTGTGGAGATCCTTGGGGAATGCCTATACCCAGCAGTGGGCGTCGTATGGCTGATGATGATAAACTTTAAAGAAAAAAGGTAATTTCCATGGGTCTTACGTAATTTCCATGGTGTTTAATCCATGAAGATTACACCATGGAAATTACAAAAAAACATATATTTTAAAATAACTTTTCATTGAAAAGATATAACCAGCTAGTTTTTTACTGTCCATCTACATTAAGGAGCTAGGTATTTTACCTCAAATCCATTTACCAAAAGTAGTACAATTACATTGAAAATATGTGACACGGAAATGCAGGAAAATTGGGAACCAAAATTTTTAAAATTAAAGAACGTACTCCAGCATCCAAAGCGCGGGAACCAGCGACATGGCCACCTCACCTGCTAGCTGCGGGGTAACTGACGATTCCAGGCCAGCCCTGAGCAGTGCCCCTCGAAAGGCGCGCCGCGAAAATCTTGCTAAGCGTGTGACATATATACTTATGACCGTAAAATCAAAAGTTTCCTTCCAATTAGTTTAAAATTTGACCAGTATGTAAACTGATTTATCTTTTTTAAATTTGTGTAGTAAACTGGTCAAAAACGTGGGTGGTTTTAAAAATATGTGCGATTGTTCAGAAGTCGGCGCTCGTGTGACACGTAAAAAACTTGCAAAATTCACCGGATTTGAGGTGTTGATGGTGAATTACTCAGATCTTCGTAGTTTTTAATCAAAGAAATCT